>JAIGNY010001658.1:52500-332500 GCA_020152595.1 Chiridota heheva | reverse complement strand
CCTTGTATTCACATGTGCATAATGTTGATAAGAAATTATTGATCAAATGTGAGTTTATTTCAGCTATGAATTGATGTTACTATGTACATTGACATTCATATGGGTGATTGATTTTAAGCCCTTTAATTGTTTTGATTATAAGATTTTGTTATGAATAGCTGTATGCTGTCTTTTTGTAATTTTTGAATGATATAATTCTAACTATTTTTGTTGTTGATGTTTGATGTATGCATATGGTCAAGGACAGATGTAATCAACCATTTGCACCACAAACCATGATTGATGAATATTCTCAGGATAAAAGGAGATCTTCATTAAATCATATAACGGCGTGACAGGTGTGAGGATGAATGCAAGACTTGAAAGATCAATGGTAAAAATGTCTTTATTTCTGGTTGACGTGTCAAATTAACCAAGATGGAGGAAGTGTTCTTGAGTTACAGCTGCATAGCATTGAAATTTGATGAATTCCTGATTTTGAAAAAGATGAGAATTTTTTTATAGAAACATCTATGACCTTTTCAAACCGATCTTAGCTGAATGAGATAAATCCAAACTTTCATCAATCATCTGCTGTGGGAATTTTCCCTTTGTTATTCAACCAATCAATTGCTGTGGGAATTTTTCCTTTGTTACCCAACCAATCAACTGCTGTGGGAATTTTCCCTTTATTATCCAATCAATCAACTTCTGGGGGAATTTTTCCTTTGTTACCAATCAATTAACAGCTGTGGGAATTTTCCCTTTATTACTCAACCAATCAACTGCTGTGGCAATTTTCCCTTTACCCATCCAATCAACTGCTGGGGGAATTTTCCTTTTGTTACCCAACCAAGCAATCAACTGCTGTGGAAATTTTCCCTTTACCCAATCAATCAACTGCTGGGGAATTTTCCCTTCTTACCCAACCAATCAACTGTTGGGAGAATTTTCCCTTGTTACCCAACCAATCAACTGCTGTGGGAATTTTCCTTTTATTACCCAACCAATCAACTGCTGTGGGAATTTTCCCTTTTATTACCCAACCAATCAACTGCTGTGGGAATTTTCCCTTTTATTACCCAACCAATCAACTGCTGTGGGAATTTTCCCTTTTATTACTAAACCAATCAACTGCTGTGGGAATTTTCCCTTTTTTACCCATCCAATCAACTGCTTTGTGAAATTTCCCTTTGTTACCCAACCAATCAACTGCTGTGGGGAATTTTGCCTTTTTTATTTAACCAATCAACTGCTGTGTTAAATTTCCTTTTGTTACCCAACCAATCAACTGCTGTGGGAATTTTTCCTTTGTTACCCAACCAATCAGGTACAGTTGTTGCAGGTAAAATTGTAAGCAAGAATGCGCCTATAACCTTCCACATGTAAAGGGCATGTACAGTATGATGAGCATTTGAAAGCAATTTTTGCATATGTTCGGTCCCATACTGTGCGTGAATTGTGCAGATGTGCAAGAATCCCCCAGAATTTAATTGGTGGATAAGATACCAGGATACCATTGGTCCATTATGGACGCGTGAATTTCTGCCATGTGACATCATTTAAAAAATTTTACCGGAAATTTGCCGATTCATATTTCAAATTGTCTTTAAGTAAGACAGCTGTTTGTGCATTGAGAAGGTTCATTGCCTTTGATTTGAGTAAATGTTTTAGAAGGAATTTCAATATGCAAGGTACCAGACTCCCAAGTACCTCAAAATTTGAAGGTAAAATTAATCTTCATCGATGCAAGGCTGAAAGTAGCTCCCCTCTGCCCCTAGCTTCATTAGTGACTGCATTGGAAATCCAGTGAAGGAAAACAAGCACATAGTACAGTCTGTCATATTACATAGAAAGGAAAGGAATTGTCAAGAGCCATTTTGAAGATGTCTCTATACATATTGACATTTGCATTCCACATACAAAAAATATAACAGAGTTAGATATAGGTAGTATAATAGTATGTAGTAGTTGTGGGTAATTTTGACAAATGTTCTGTTTTCTTTCATTTTCTAAGTAGTAAAAAAAAAGTTCTATAGTTTGATTTACTCAATTTGAGAAATGAACTGTTATCCTGTGGATAAGATGAAATAACAGCACCTATCTATTGTCAAAATCTTCATTACTTGCTCTTTTAATCCTCTCTTATGATAACCATTTAAAGAAATAGATAATGCCCATCTTGAACTCCACCTTATCACCCTTAACCAACATTTCAACAGGAAAGGATCCCTCTGAAACACTAAAAGGCAGACAAAAAAACAATGTTTGATTACTGCTGTCATTTATTTCAGGCAACAGGATTGTAAGCATCATTAGTGAAAATAAATCACAATTACAAAAGGTCATATGGAAATTGGATATTACACTTTTTGTGTACCAATAGATTTTTCCATTAGAAATGTGACAAATCATGTGTCCCTAGACATCCAAGAAGCTTTTGAGACAAAAGAATTTTCACACTTCTTGTGTCACAAACCTGCTACCTCACCACCTTGCTATATATTCAGTAGTTTATTTTGAGATATTCACAAATGTAAATTAAGTTTCTAGCTTTCTGATTGGCTAATAGGTGGTCTCTAATACATTCAAGACCAGCAAGATGTACATTAGGAGAATGATCAACACTTTCCATATATTAAGACCCTTATTAAGCATAATAAATGTACATCATCCTAGGTCTCACATGGCACAATTTTAGATTTGTAATTCTAGCAACAACTCTCATGAGTCTCAATTAACAGCTCTGGCTTTGATTCGAGAGCAATCTTTCATAGCAACCGTTCTTAATTGATTTATAAAAATTAAAATGAGGATTATTAAATTACTTGCCACCCTTCCTCTACTGACTAGAACAGAAATTTGAAAGCCTTGCAAAGTCAATATTTGGCCCTCAAGTGACTAAATGCTGCAACGTTTACTGACACTGTCATCAAAATACCTCAAATTTTAAGTATGTAACTATAACAGTAACGTTGCACTTTGCATTGTATTTTAATCGTCTGACAGTCCGCCATGTGTCTGAATAGGCCCTACCTTTAAACGTAACAAAATGATAGTCTAGCCTATTTTGGTCACAAAACAAATGAGCAGCCAACTAATGTTAGCCCAATTAAACTTAAATTCAACATTTGCAAACTTTCTAAATTTCTTCAAAAGAGGAACATTAAATCATTCGAGTCTTACCTTGATCCCTAATTCACCTGTGGCTGTTTATACTTTTCCAAGACCTTGTCTTTCAACTTTGTTCTAAATGTTCAGAGTGCTAGCCGGTTTCACGATTCAGTTTTACTGTCTGTTAAAACCATATAACGTATGACCTGCCCATATATTTCTTTATTATTGTTCAAAAACAACGAATAGCTTCTTGCGGTCGTACGAAAGTAATATGAAAAAGATGTTTGAGAACAAACATGTGTTTTGTTTCATTACGTTTGGCAAGTAACTTTAATCTGTACGGTCAAATCTTTGACTGGTCAGTTGGTAGTTGCAACAAAAATTGAAGAAACGTTTAACTTAATGATGTCACAATAAGCATTAGGAGATAAAAGAATATTAAAAGTGATCAAAATGAATTGGCCTTTTTTTTGGATATTTTCACCTAAAAAATTAGATAAATATAAATGGTTAAAAATGCGAGTGTGGCCAGTCTCAAATGACATTTGGGACTGCGGATAACATCATTGCAGGATTTGAGCGGACCGAGGTGATAGCCGAGGTCAATCCCTCGCATTTATCCCTTAAATATAACTTTCTCCGGCACAATTTGACTAATGCTGTTTGCAGTAGATTCAGTTCAACCAACAAAATACCAATCTATAGAGTAATTTTAGGATATTTATTTCTGAGGAAAGTGATGAATATTTATTTCCTACTTCTCAGGTATCCTGGCGGAGCTTCTTTAACTCCTGCATATGAAGTCCATACGAAGGATCCAACAAAGGTAAATTATTTTGTATGAGCCCTTGAAAAATAATTTGGTTTGACACCTACCAAGAAATTGATCTTTTAATTCTGAGTTCAATAGTCTTTCAAATATAGAAATTAATTTTTAGTTTCTGAGATATTTTGATCAAATTATGAATTTTATGTTGTATATTAGATTTGGTTATTCTTTTTTCTCTACTTTCGACATGTTTATTGAAACGTCTAAACATGATAGAAAGTATGCGTAATGAGGTAAATGAAAACACTCCTAAGACTTTCTGAAGAAGAGGATATCAAGTGTATTTGCTTTTTTATATCTCCTTTTTTTTTTTTAAAGTGTAACTTAAACTTTCGTATTTGTATGTGTATTATTGCACATGTTATTAACTTAAATTGTTGTCAGGGACGTAGATCACCTCTAATGGGAGCAAGAAAATTTTCTTTATTTTTTTAAAGTTTTCTCCATTTTCAGGATGTTTTCTTCATTTTCAGGATATTTTCATCAAAAATGCTGCCAAATTTTATCCAAATTTAGTTTTAGGTTTTTTAAATTTCAATTCTCTCTTAAAAAAAGTTTACCTTCCCAACCATGAATAAAGCATGACACCGGGAAAGTGAAATCTTCTCAGGGGGCATGTTTTTTCACCTGCTCCCTGCCTCCCTCAAACACCTCTATGAGAGCTTCTTGTACTCTCCCAAGTCATCTTACTATATACCTTTTTTTTCTGATGGCAATCACCAAGTGTAAAATATGTAAAATATGCTATTCTTTTTCCTTTGTATATGATCTTGTTGTTGTGATTTATTGCATTTGTTTGTAATATCACCCCAGATTTGAAATGACATGAGTAAATGTTCCAGAAATTGAATGACATTTTGTTCAATTTGAGGAGGTAAGAATGATCAGATACCTATTTTTGCCTCAACAGATCATCAGATTAGCAATTTACGGAATGCTCCCAAAGAATTTAACAAGAAGAACATTGATGCAGAGACTTCATCTCTTCCCAGATGAGGTAAATATTTGATTGACCAATGGCAATGTTTGATTGACCAATGGCAATGCTTGATTGACCAATGGCAATGTTTGATTGACCAATGGCAATGCTTGATTGACCAATGGCAATGTTTGATTGACCAATGGCAATGCTTGATTGACCAATGGCAATGCTTGATTGACCAATGGCAATGTTTGATTGACCAATGGCAATGCTTGATTGACCAATGGCAATCTTTTATTGACCAGTGGCAATGTATGATTGACCGATGGCAATCTTTTGACCAATGGCAATCTTGGATTGACCAATGGCAACCTTTGATTGATGAATTGATGTTTGATTAACTAATGGCAATCTTTGATTGACCAATGACAATTTTCTATTGACCAGTGGCAATGTATGATTGACTAATGACAATCTTTGTATACACAGTGGCAATATTTGATTGACTGATGACAATCTTTGATTGACCGGTGGCAATTTTTGATTGACCAATGGCAATCTTTGATTGACCGATGACAATATTTGATTGACCAATGGCAATCTTGGATTGACCAATGGCAATCTTTGATTGATGAATTGATATTTCATTGACCAGTGGCTATCTTTGATTGACCAATGGCAATCTTTGATTAACCAATGAAAATCTTTGATTGACCAATGACAATCTTTGTTTACCCAGTGGCAATGTTTGATTGACTGATGACAATCTTTGATTGACCAGTGGCAATCTTTGATTGACCAATTGCAATCTGGGGTTGACCAAGGGCAATCTTTGATTGATGAATGGCAATATTTGATTGACCAATTGCAAGTTTTGATTGACCAGTGGCAATCTTTGATTGACCAATAGCAATCTTTGTTTAGCCAGTGGCAATGTTTGATTGACTGATGACAATCTTTGATTGACCAGTGGCAATCTTTGATTGACCAATTGGGACCAATGACATTTGTTGATTGACCAATGACATTCTTTGATTGACTGTGATTGACTGATGGCAATCTTTGATTGATAATGACACATAGATCTTAAAATTGATTTAGATGGATTTCTGTACTATTTGCTGTTACTTAAAATGTTCATGCATTACCCCATTACCATCAAATGGAAAAAACAAAATCAACAATTTGTTCCATTTTGAACACAATTTGTTTTTGTTCCTTCTGATTTTAGGACATCCCTAATGATATCCTTGACAACATCACAGAGCAGATTATTCCCCACAGGCAGATACCAAAAGCTCTTCATGAGTACACTGAAGAAGAGAGGGCAGCATTTCCACAATTATTTATACCGTAAGTAACTTTTGAGGTATTAAGAAAATCACCCTTACAGAATCCGCCCCTTGAACGCTACTCCATCCTTGTTTTCTGTGCCTGTGGCATTCTAGTAACCGCAGGAAAGATAAGGTGACATTGACATCCAGGTCTTAGAAAAGTTTTGAATTTTCTATTTCATTTCCACAAAATTTGTGCTCTTAGTGTATGAAATATGTGAAATTTGTTTTACTTGTGCAAATTGTTAGAAAATTAAACCTTTTAAAATCGAAATTGATGCTATATTTCGTATTTTGTAGTAAATCATTTCTAACTTTTGAAATCATGAAGAGCATTCTATCCAAAAGCCTTCCTCCCTATCTTAACTGGGTTCACCCAATATCACACGAGGGGATATTTTACTTAAATAAAATTATAATATGTATTATGTCTTTTTAGCAAACGAAACTTGGTAAGAACATTTCTTGTTATAACCATGAATATTGAAAATATAATAAGATTCATATTTAAAGAAACATTAACTTAGTTGATGGGGATGAAGATCACGTAAACATTGATAATGGTACGATCCTAGGAACACGCGCAAATTCGCAGTAGGCCTACAACATCATAACAATAACATGCATGACCGATATTGCCAGCAGCGCTGTGGTAAACCATGGAGCTATTAACTCAGTTAATAGCTCTATGGGTGAACGGAAATAGAAAAACCGCACTGTTTGAATAGTTTATCAAAAGTTCCTTCTGTTCTGTGTATTACCATGGAGCTTTAGATAGCAGGTCTCTGATTTTACTACCGATTTACTCTCATTCCCGATTTTTGTGGTGTGAAGGAATTGGTCTGAGAATGTGTTGTTGTAACGTCGTGCATTCCAATGCCGCGTTCTTAACTTAAAAGAACGAACGTTAAAGAAATTCTTTTAATTTATAGATTAAAGCAATGGCGTATATACAAGAGAAACATCTTAATGAATAATGAGCATCAAATTAAGCAACACCAATATGAAAAGCGTTCAGAAGTCATGTCACATCAGAAACAAATAGATCAGGGGAGGAAGTTACACTGGTGGATCGGCAAGATTTTCAAATTCGTCTTAATACCGGGCTACAAAAAGCTTACGTAATACCTGAGCTGTGTCCTTGAAATGGGAAAAATCTGCCACTGGCAGATTTAACCCGTCGTGGTTTCAAGGGGCGCTTTCTTCATATGCCAATTTCAAAGATTGTCTCGAGTTTTGCCACAGAGTTATTCTGTAAATCAGGAAAGAAAAAATTGCTTCATTGTAAATGATTAAACTGATTTATTACTTAGAATTAGATTTTTATAATCCTAACCATCACTTGGGCTTGGTACCCTTTGTTTTGTTTTTATAGATTTTAAAATTTTTAATAAATTTTTACAATCCTAACCATTTAGGCTTGGTTTTTTTTGTTTTGGTTTTTACAATTCTAACCATTTGGGCTTGGTACCTTTTGGTGTCTTGTTATATTTTTTTAGATTTTTACAATCCTAACCATTTAGGCTTGATACCTTTTGGTGCTTTTTTTTTTTTTTTAATATTTTTACAATCCTAACCATCATTACATTTGGGCTTGGTACAGTACTTTTAGTCCTTTTTAGATTTTACAATCCTAACCATTTGGGCTTGGTACCTTTTGGTGATTTTTTAGATTGTTACAATCCTAACTATTTGTGCCTGGTACCTTTTGGTGCTTTTTTAGATTTTTAGATTTTGTTTTTAGATTTGTACAATCCTAACCATCATCATTACATTTGGGCTTGGTACCTTTTGGTCATTTTTGAGATTTTTAACTTTTTTTAGATTTTTTACAATCCTAACCATTTGGGCTTGGTACCTTTTGGTGTTTTTTTTATAGATTTTTACAATCCTAACCATCATTACATTTGGGCTTGGTACCTTTTTGGTGCTTGTTTAGATTTTTTAAAAAAGGTTTTTACAATCTTTACCATTACATTTGGGCTTGGTACCTTTTGGTGCTTTTTTAGATTTGTTTAATAGATTTTTACAATCCTAACCATTTGAGCTTAGTACCTTTTTCGTGCTTTTTTAGATTTTTTTAATAGATTTTTACAATCCTACTCATTTGAGCTTAGTACCTTTTCGTGCTTTTTTAGATTTTTTTAATAGATTTTTACAATCCTAACCATTACATTTGGGCTTGGTACCTTTTGGTGCTTTTTAAGATTTTTTAAAAAGTATTTACAATGCTTACTATGATAACATTTGGGCCTGGTACCTTTTAGTGCTTTTTTAGATTTAAAAAAATAAATTTTTGCAATCCTAACCATCATTATTATTACATTACATTTGGTCTTGGTACCTTTTTAGATTTTTTGATATTTTTTTATTTTTATAGATTTTTACAATCCTAACTACATTACATTTGGGCTTGGTATCTGTCGGTGCTTTTTTAGATTTTTAAAAGATTTTTACAATCCTAAATTCCTTTGTTTGGGCTACATTTGTCGACTTCTCAAGTGCTTTTAATTCCATCCAGCCGCACTTGCTGATAAACAAAGTGTTATTGTAGGTTATTATTATGGATCTTAGATTATTTAAAAGAAACAGACCACAGTTTGTTAAGATGAATGGCTTATGCTCTGATGTGGTCCATTAGTACAGGTGCACCCCAGGGTTGTTGTCCGTCTCCTATCCTCTTTTGCTTGTACACTAATGATTGCTGAAGTAAACTTGATGTTTGCTCAATTATCAAATATGCTGACGATACCGTGATAACCGGTTACCTTCAAAATAACACTGCTGCTCCTTATGAGGATGAAATTGGTGATTTTGTTACTTGGTGCAATCAAAACTATCTGATATTGAATTGTAAAAAAACCAAGGAGATGGTGTTTGATTTTAGGAAACGGTCATCTGATCGTGCTCCAATCAGGCTTAATAATGAGGTTGTTGAACAGGTGGACCATTACAAATATCTAGGCACTATCATTGACCGTAAACTTACCTTTGAAGACCAGGCTAATGCAACTATAGAACCAAGGCCTACCAAAGGTTGTATTTTTTACGAAAACTGAAATACTTCAAAGTTGACAATATTATTCTTAAGCTCTTTTACAAGTCAGTAATACAAAGCGTGTTGACTTTCAGTATTATCTGTATATTCGGGCTGCTTACAAAAGATTCAACTAGTAAATTGGAGAAGACCGTAAGGGCCGCAAGCCGTGTTGTTGGTGATGACATATGTCTGAAGTCCGTCTCTGATCTCTACAATAACACGATGCACCAAAAAAGAACTAAAATATTGAATGACAACACACATCCGCTCTTCCCACTATATATTTTCTGCCGTTCATGGAAAGACTTTGTATGCCACGGTCCAAGCATAACAGATTCAGGTTTTCATTTGTACCCACCTCTATTTCCTTATTCAACTTGAAAACGGTCTGATAGTTTGTGTTTTTATATTTTAAGTCAAATTTTTATATTTATTTATATATGTATATGTATGTGTATATATGTATGTGTGTATGCATATGTATTTGTATATATATATATATATGTATATGTATATATGTATGTGTGTGGGTGTGTGTGTGTATATATGTGTATGTATGTATGCCTATATGTATGTATATTTACATCTTGGACGTTATTGTATTTTACTATTTACTATCATATACCGAAATTGTTGTTTTTCCTAATTTACTGGGTTTTTTTATATATAACTTTTATGTAACCTTTATATTTATAACTTTTATATTAATATATCTTTTTAAATATCTTTGTACGTTTTGCTACAGGGCGACAAATTTCCATATTTTGTTGTGGACGAAATAAATTGATCTTATCTTATCTTTTAGGTTGTAACTGAAACAAAGTTAAACATTAAAAGAAAAACATATTTTCTGTAGGTGTAACTATTACATCTTCTTCGGAAGTGCCCATTTAAGAAAAGTTTAACCCATCTGATGTGTGCATGGTAAACAGCAGAAGCACTATAATATATTTAAAGGATTAGTGCAGAGGTCAAGCAAGTCTTATCTAATATGAAAAAGGACTTCAAAATAAACCAAATAATGAAAAAGCATTCAAAAATCTTTTCTGTTAAGGAGATATCTAAGTTTGAAGATATCTAAGTTTAAAGTTTGGTATCATTTGTGTAGAAACAACTGAAATCAACTGAACTGATTAGTTGTGATGTCATAGCCTCACATTTCTCAAAGTCTCGATGTATTCTGCCATATTTTGTCCTATTTTGTGGCTTAAAAACCATAGGATATTTTAAAAAGTAAAAAAAAAAGGAATCTCGGAAGGTATTTATAATATACCACTTGAAGAAAGTTTAAGGAAAAATAATTTAGATAGTGAAAAATTAAATAAACTTTGTTTAAAATACATTAACAATTGTTAAAAATGTGAAGATGAAGACGCCAACTTTCCATAGTAGACTTACTACACCAGTTATATCTACACATATAAGACAGAGCTTTAAACTTGAATATCTCCTTAACGGAATAAGACTTGTGAATGCTTTCTTCACCATTGTGTTTCCTTTAAAGTCCTCTTTCATATAAAATGGACATGCTTGACCACTGAACTACAACTATAATGAAATATATTGTACTGTGACAGATTTCATGCTTTGACATGCTTGTTTTTTTGTTTTGTTTTCATCAGGAAGGACACAGATTTTGAGCGGAGGTGAGAGTGGGAAACACATCACATTTTATCATCATCGTTGCCAAAAAGAAATATCTTGCATGAAAGCTTGACGCTGTCAGATGTGGGTCCGTTTCATGAAGTGAGCATCTGTTGAATAAAGACATGTGGGTGGGGACAGCGGGTGGTGTGGTCCGGGGTTGAGGATGGTAAAGTGGATTTTTGTTAATAATGGACTGTAGTTCATGCTATCATCACAACTTTTTTACCAGCTAAATCAATTTCTCCGGTATGGATGACGTTCCGTGAGTGTCTGTGGTCAAGATTAATGCGTTAAGAATGAATAGTTCTGCTGGTTTCGTAAACTTGATCATCTCTGCTGTTATAAATGCTGCAGTGCATCATTCAATTTTCAATCTTTTGTAATTCTGTTTCTCATTATAATGATTTCTGCTAAGTAGCTCTTGAAAGAGGAGTTATGTGGATGCAACTTCTTAAATATGATTTGTAACCCTTACAACAGATATCTTAATTATGTGATTTATATAATGAAATGCCAAGGCCTCTTTGAGATTAGGTTAGGGAGGAGAGAATGTCATGAGGGAGAATGGACAAAGGTTCTTAAGGACTTCATTGCAAACCATTAATGGTATTCCATTGGTCTATTCTTCATAGTTAATTGTATTAAGTTGAGGGTACACTTATTGCAAAGGGCCATTCATCTTGGAGGGATTTCAGAAAATCATGTTAAAACAGAAATTATCAAGAGAGAGAAAATATAACATTACAGGATAAGTACATCCTATTCATCAAGCCGCCATTTATTGGAGGTTATTAGCTTGTGTTTTTGTGAAGTCAAATGTTATTTCTTTTTTCAAATTTAAGATCAATTGTTGTCAATCAGTTATACAATGCTCGTAACTTCCTTCACAAAGATTGTTTATTAAAAATTGATGTTGGGGTGTTTGTTTATTTATGCAGGAGCCAAAGGAGTTTGATGAATGACCTGACCAAAGGAGTTTGACGTAAGTAGAATGACCTGACTTTAGGAGGGTCATTAGCGAGTGCAAATTGCTTTGATACGCATATGAACACGATGCCAAAACATTAATCTTTTTATAAAATTTCTGTGTTGGATTGTTTAGATTGCATTAAAAAAATATTTTAAAAATTCAAAGAATGAAAAACAGAAAAGTTTACATACATTTTTCCGCTTTCTTAACAAATTCACCTGTTGTGAAAATGGACTAAACCAAACAATCAAGGTCGGGCATTACAGGATCTAATGCATGGATCGTAACAATGCAAATACTCCATAAAATGTTATAATATTTTTAATTCCTTTCGATAAAGTGGACTTCATCAGGTTTGCAAATCTATTAAAGTTTAAAACATTCTCAAAAATATCATACACACTACTTGAAATTGATGTTTGTCCCCAAAATGACTTAAAATCTATAAATGCAAAGTTTATGGGTATGAAATTGTTTTGAGTATACAGCCCCATAAACTCTTGCTAAGAGGATTCCACATGTATTTTGTAGAAAGTGCTGTGTGCTGTCCCTATTTTGCATCAAAAAGGAGACATGCTGGAGGATGACAGGAGTGGATGTAACCGTGTACGAGCTCAGTACGGTTTTGTTAAGTTAGGAGGGGAAACTTTATCAATACAGTCAATGGGATATTTTTCATGAATACTTGTGTCGCCTCAGCCATGCAGTTAGCAAAAATTAATGGTACTTTTATATGTTGGAAACTATTATCTAATACACAACCTATTTGAAGAAAAATCAATTCTTTCCAGTATTTGTTGAAAAATGACAAAAAATAGGTTTGTCTCCTATTGACTGCAATGATAACTGACTGTTTGTTTTTCCCTTTGACTGAAGTTTGAGATCTTCTAAAAATGCATTGTTACGTCGCCATGCACCACAACATTCCCGGATGTCCGACCTCGAAAATGGCACAAAAACTTAAAGATGCTTGCATTTGATCCATACTGGGAGATCCATGGTTAGATGCAGTAGGGTGGTGGGTCTGAATTTTGTTCACTTTAAGAACTTAAAATTAAATTAATTTGATAAAGGTTGAAAAATTATCATTTCAAAAGAATTCGTAAGTTTTTAGGGAAATTCCTCTTTTGTACAATGATGACAAATTCATTGAAAATAAACGTTGGTGGAAAGAAGTGATTAGTTGTGATGGATTGGGAATTCCGCAACTGACCCTAATTTGGCCCACCGTGTGATAAATATGCCCGATTAAAACTTATGTTCCGATCTCCGAAAAATAAACTGGTATTCATTTTAAAACATAAACCTCAATTAGATATTTAATTAACAAATTAAAATTTTGTAAAAACATCAATTGAATGATGCAATGGACAAAATTCAGGAGTGGTTGAAATTTGGGTCATCCACTTGTACTGGTTGTCAAGTTTCAGTCCTGGATTGAGTTATTTCCTACTACCATGTAGCCCTGAATGTCAAGCACAGAAAGAGAACAATCCACACCCTCAAGGGCGTAGGAGGGGGGAGGGGGGCTTTATCCTCCAGTCAAAAATGTGTGGGGGTTAGTATGCTGGAAAAAACCCCTATATTAAAAATATACTTTTTCTGCGCTTGTTCTGATTTATCAGATTGTAATTCATGCCTCGGTCTGATCCCAGGTCTGATTTTACTTTCCCCAATTGTAATCATTTGAATTGACCACACTTTGCCATAAAATGTAGCATTGGATCGTACACACCGACGTAGCACTTGCATGCAGTTAGTACATGTACATGCAGGTGACAGGTCACTGCACTGTGAGCGTGTATGTACTGCCACGTACATCATGTCTTATACCAACTTAATTGTCTATTCTTTTTTGTTTAAAAAAAAAAAAAACTTCCCACAATCGTGAAAATAAATGGGACAAAAATGAGACTTTTGAATGGGGGTTGAGGTTCATGGTGAATAAACTTCAGCCCAGAAGAAAACAATTGTTTCCTACGCCTTTGCACACCCCAACAGGTTAGATTAGGGTTAAGGCTTCAAATCCTCCCTGTATGTTGGGCAATATATCACTTACCTGTTGAGCACTTGTGTAGCCAGTATGGGGGCACTGTTATTGATTTAAAAAATAACATCTTATTATGTAAAGACAATATTCAAATTTGAAGTTCCGTCTGAATTGTGGAATGATTGAAATCAGACTAGTTGTTACAGTACACTTTCTGATGTCATAAAAAGTCTGCGAAATTTTATGGAAGCACTGTATTCATTAAAATTTTTGTCAGGAGAGCACAACAACAGAGAATAGTAAAGTAACCATAATGAAAACTATGTACAATTTGTAAAAAAAAAAAATGTTTTGAATACAATACATTCAGATTTGTTTACAGTAAGGTTCTGACATCACTGTTGTATAGTAAACTTTCTAAATCAGTCTTTTGTTATACAAACTCTTACAGCCAAATTTGTAATATCTTTTGAATGTAACAAGATCATAATGCTAAATAAGTTTCTTTACAGTCCTGTTTATTGCATCATACATGCTAGACACATGCTTGATTTAAACACTTCATTCTTAGATGGCCAGACTTGTATTGTTTTTAATAGAGAGCAAAATAGAATGACAATTCAGTCCTGTGAGGAATTTTGTATGACATTTAATACCTCTGTTTGATAGTGAAATAGTTAACCCTGTTCCAAAGAGTTTATCATATTCCTATCTGAAAGTTTCATAGAGAATTGATTGAGGCAGTATTAAATTCTGGTAAATACAAACGTTTTGACACTTACCCTGCAGGTTTATGGATCTCACCTATTGAGACAAGTGGGGACTTGTACCCTTCACAGGAGACTAGTGGGGTTATCGTTTTGTTTCAGTGTCATATTTACCAACAAATTGCTCACAATATCACAAGTAGAAATTGCATTTCTCATCTTCCCAGCCAGAAACAACTCTCAATGTTTGTCAAGAGGAAATTTATCGTTTTGTTTCAGTGTGATATTTGCCAACAAATTGCTCATGATATCGCAAGTAGAAATTGCATTCCTCATCTTCCCCAGCCAGAAACAACTCTCAATGTTTGTCAAGAGGAAATTTATCGTTTTGTTTCAGTGTGATATTTGCCAACAAATTGCTCATAACATCGCAAGTAGAAATTGCATTCATCATCTTCCCCAGCCAGAAACAACTATCAATGTTTGTCAAGAAGAAATTTATTGTTTGTTTCAGTGTGATATGTGCCAACAAATTGCCCATAATATCGCAAGTAGAAATTGCATTCATCATCTTTCCCAGCCAGAAACAACTCTCGATGTTTGTCAAGAAGAAATTTGGCTCCGTTGGGAGAATGAAGATGAGACTTTAAGCTGTAGAATTATTCTCTGCATGCGTACTAAGAGGATGGCCGGCCATACAGTATAATGACTTGCTTCTTCAGCGAATAATTAAGGGGCATTTTCTTTTTTATCACAGAAAGTTTTAACTTTTATTATTAAATGAATATTCCTTTGGTCCAACATGTATGTTTATTCTATACATAGAGGACAATTGATGAGATAATGGGTAAACAAATTATATTGACTTGTTTTTTGATGTTTAACGGCACCGCGACAGTCGGAGTCAAATGTGCCAAGAGGGTGTTAAAAAACTAAGGTGCAAGAACTATGTTGAGAAACCAAATTTCAAAAATTCCACAAATGTGTTTCAAAAAGCAACTGATATAGAAAGTCTAATTGAAAAGTGTGATGTCATAAAGACACTTATATGGATATATTGATGTATTTCTTTGAAAGTGATTTTAAATTTTTATATGGAATAATATTTTTAAATTATTGAGATAGAAACACTATGCTTTGTATAAACATCTTGTCATATAACTATTATACGTGTACTTTTATTTAAAACAAATGACAGACCCTAGCTTGATTAAAAAGCTTCAGGGTGCTAGATTTGTTGAATGCACACGAAGCGCTGCGCCTTTTTGATGTGGGATGCAGGGGCCTCTTTAAAGCTTAAGCCCCTGGTGAAGCTCTGGGATAATTAGCTATAATCATACCTCAGAATGGAACTATTCTGACTGATAACGACCAATTATAAGCCAAACTGGATAATTTCTTACTATGCTATCATTCTGTGTTTATGTATGTGTGTAAGATATTTTGATTTTTTTGTACATTTTTAGCTCGACTATTCAAAAAATAGTGAGCTAGTCTATTACCCTTGGCGTCCGGTTACAGTTTTTATAAGTTATGAATGGTGTACATTCATGTAACTTAGCATAGGATAGAGGACATGGGTACTGTTCAAATGAGCATGATTAGGGGGTTGTGTGTGCATACTAATTTGCATAACAATGAAAATATTTGTCTGGTTAAATTTTTTGTAGTTTTGGTTAAAGTTTTCATAAGTTATGATTGGTGTACATTCATGTAAGTTGGCAGAAGGGTAGAGTACATGGGTACTTTTTAAATAAGCATAATTGAAAGGGGAGGAGGAGGGGGGGGGGGGTTAGTGTGTGCATTCTAATTAGCTCATTTGCATAACAATGAAAATATTAATATCTATATTTCTTAAATTAAAGTGGATGTGGGAATTTTGTTTGCAAAAATGATCATATAATGTGAAGAGCATTGTCTACACTCAATGGTGAGTTGTAATGTGCATAATAATTAAATAATTAAAGAAAATATTAACCTGAGATAATAAATTGTTACTTGGTACAGTTGTAGATGGTATTGGTACTGTTCAGTTAAACATAATTTGGGAGGGGGGGGTTATGTGTGTGCATACCAAATTTGCTTATTTGCATAATGAAAATATTTGTATCTATGATATCTCTTAAATTAAACTGGGTGTAGGGATTTTGTTGACACAAATGATCATATATGTGAAGAGCAATGTCTACACTTAATGGTGAGGTGTAGTGTGCATATTAATTAGGTTATTTGCATAACAATAGACATGCATATAAATATTTAACTTGAAATAATAACTTGGTACAGTGGTAGATGGCATTGGCACTTTTAAGTTGAGCATGAGTTGGGGTTGTGTGTGTGCATACTAATTAGCTTATTTGCATAACAATGAAAATATTTGTATCTATGATATCTCTTGAACTGAAGTGGTAGTGGGGATTTTGTTTATACAAATGATCACATATGTGAAGAGCATTGTTCACACTTAATGGTGAAATATAATGTGCATATTAATTACATTATTTGCATAGCAATAAATTTTCGCATCTGAAATGTTGGTACAGGTGTAGAGGACATGGGTACTGTTCAAATGAGCATGATTAAGGGTTGTGTGAATACCAATTTGCTTGCATAACAATGAAAATATTTGAATATCTCTTAAATTAAAGTGGGTGTGGGGATTTTGCTTACACAAATGATCATATATGTAAAGAACATCGACACTTGGTGAGGTGTACAAAATATTTATAACTGAAATAAAATGAAATAATAACTTGGTACAGTGGTAGATGGCATGGGTACTGTTCAGTTGAGCATGATTGGAGGGATTGTGTGCATACTAATTAGCCTATTTGCATAGCAATGAAAATATTTGTTTATGTGGTATCTTTGAATTAAAGTGGGTATAATGATTTTGCTGAAAAATGATCATACAGTATATGAGAAGAGCATTGTTCACACTTAATGGTGAGGTATAGTGTGCATTTGCTGCAATATGTTTGACCAGATATCAAAAATATATTGCTTATGACTTAATAATTTGACATTTCTAATTTTGTTATGATATTGACATTCCTGACGTGTATAGCAATCAAAATGTTTGTCTTGCCATGAATAAAGAAGCAAATAAAAGTTTCCTGCTTCTAAAGAATGTTAAATGAGGGGTTTGGAAATATAAACAATAAACAGATTGGATGGGTGGAATAAACGGTGGATCGTAGATGACCTGATGATAAAGTAGCTGAAGGAATTAGGATGAAGGTGGAATTTCATGTGGGACAGGGTGGAATTGTATGTGGGCAGGGATGTTGGTCAGGATGCATTGGTATGTTAAACAGGGTGGGTTGGCATGTAAAACATGGTGGGTTGGCATATGGAACAGGATGGGTTGGCATATGGAACAGGATGGGTTGGCATGTGGGAACAGGGTAGGTTGGCATGTGGGACAGGGTAGGTTGGCATGTGGAACAGGGTAGGTTGGCATGTGGAACAGGGTAGGTTGGCATGTGGAACAGGGTGGATCGATTGGCATATGGAACAGGGTAGGTTGGCATGTGGAACAGGGTAGGTTGGCATGTGGAACAGGGTAGGTTGGCATGTGGAACAAAGTGGATCGACATGTGGGACAGGGCGGAATGGCATGTGATGGGGTATCATCTGGATTTCAGTTGTGATGGCTTGTGGGTCATGCAAGTGGTGGAATGACATACAGTATCTGGTTTTCAAGTGATTGCATGGAGTATAGGCGTGGAATGACATTTGGGACAGGTTGTGATGGAATGTGGGACAGTCTGGAATAAGCATTATTGGCAGTGAGCTCATTTGTATAGTTTCCAATGTCTAGTTTTGTCATACGTTAAGCAACAATGTTTTGCCTAATTTTGCTTCAATGTTATTGTACATTTTTAATGCTGACTTTGCTTGACACATATTTTCTTAAATTGGAAGTTGTATTACAATCCAGGATGTACCTCTGGGAATGTGTAGGGGTTGGGGGATGGTACAGGTTGGAAAGGGGCTTAATGACATTTCTTTCATTGACAAGTCAGGGCCTCTCCTTTCTTTGTTATTCAATTAATAGAAAAAAGAGCTGTTATAGTTATAAAGACTGTTAGCTTTTCATGTTTTCTGAGTTACCAGGTGAGGTAACCTTAGCTTTTTTTTTAGTCTTCAAATATTTGGGAAAACTTTAAAGATATTTTGAAGCTTGTAGTGCAAATGAAAATGTAAGTGCATCTTAATCATCCATCCCTGCTAACCCTATTTCTGTATATACTTCCCTCAGCCCATTTTCTATACTTTGAATAGTGGAACATACTGTCCTTCCGACAGTTCTAGTTTATGATGGGCAGGGCGGACCAGGGAGGAGGGGGGGGCAGGCCAACAGACGGGGCAGGGCAATCCGCCCCTCTGAAACAGCTGAATGACCATGTTTTGAATACAGTAGAACACATAGAAATTGTGATGGTGTGAAGTAATGCTGATTTTAATGTAACCAGCCAAAACAATATTCCCCAAACCCCGGTCCAAGGACCACTATGTCGAACCCCAGTCGCAAGATATTGGTCCACTGTCCAGATGAGGGTAGCAATAAGAAAATTGCAAGAAATCTTTTCATTACCCCAGAATTTTGCAAAGATATACGAAAGCAAAATTGGAATGCACTGGCCAGATGAGGGTAGCAATAAGAAAATCATCAGAAATCTTTTCAATTGATATATTGAAGAATGCATATTGAGAATGCATGATAATTTTTGGAGAATGCATATTGGAGAATGCACTGAATATCAAATGATTTGAGAATGCATCAAAAATTAGAGAATGCATGTTTGTCCAAAATAGAAGATTTTCATTCCCAAATAAAAATTGTTGTTCCAAAATAGATGATAATTCAAACTGATATAGTAGAAATGCAATTTTCAAAATGTCTGCTTTATATGCATATCTACCCACTGATCAGGGAAAATGCTTTTGTACTGTAGTCCTAGGAGGCTTCTCCATTTGTCAGTTTTCTGGATTACATTCCCGAATATTTTATACCTCAAATAAGATATTAATCAGCATTAGTTGTACACTTGCATTTGTAAGTTGTTTTTTTAGTCATGTGTGCCAAAAGAGGTTGATTGTCTGGTGCTTGGGCTGAGTGCAAGGAGACATGCTAGTATTGTTGCAGTGCTATGAGGTTACATATAGGATATGAAGGTAAGGATGTAGAGAGAAAAGGAACAGGAGAGAAGTGTAGAGGAGGGCGAAGGAGCAATAAGCACCATTGAAAAGGTCAGGCTAATTTAGCGCTTAGGTCTGGTTTGAAAGGTAGTAGGGAAGCTGCCCGTGTAGATATATATGGTGGTAGTTTGTAAAGAAAGTATGCGCGAGGTTAAAGTGTCAAATGGGGGTTGGTCAAAAGGGGGAAGGAATCATGCAAAACAATTTTCATACAAAAGATTAAATGGAAAAAAAGTGGATTTTTCTTCATACAAAAGATACAAATTCGGGAAAAAGGAGGGGGGGTGCCCCCTTTAAATCATGCCTGTGTGTGGGGTGATGATATTTTACTATGAAAACCTGGAACCAAATTCAGCATACAAGATTTATTCCTTTTATAAGCACAACTCAACAAAAAAGATAACATCATGGGGATTTAACTTCACAGCATTTTAATTATTCATAAACATCTTTTAAGAACATTGTCCATGATATGCAGTAAAAACCATTCAGTACTATTCTACACTTTAAAGATCTATGGCTAGGTTAAGGCTTGGCAACATTAGGTTAATAGCTTCAAAGAACAGTAATGAAAATAGCAAATATTCCCATCAAAATTGGCTGAAAATGGATCATTCATTATTCAGCTTTGTTGAATTTTCAGGTGATATTGGCTAAAAATGGATCATTCATTTATTCAGCTTTGTTGAATTTTCAGGTGATATTAACTGAAAAATGGATCATTCATTATTCAGCTTTGTTGAATTTTCAGGTGATATTGGCTGAAAAATGGATCATTCATTTATTCAGATTTGTTGAATTTTCAGGTGATATTGGCTGAAAAATGGATTATTTATTATTTTCATTTGTTGAATTTTCAGGTGATATTGGCTAAAAATGGGATCATTTATTATTCAGCTTTGTTGAATTTTCAGGAGATATGCAAATCTGTGATGTAGGTATTGGTATACCTGTCTGTTTTGTAGATCACAAACTACAATTGACCTCTCTGAATTAGTTGATCGACAGCTTTTTTAACCAATCACCGCACGAATTTGCCTAGTAAACAAAATCTGCATAGCTAAGTTGAGCAAAACTCCTATGCAGTACTCGTACAGTACAGGTAGCTAGTGGTGCGCACTCTTGCAGTTAATGCAATATATTGCACAAAACAAATTTCTGCACACATACTTTAGACAGATGACAAGATGGTGAACAAAAATTGTGCCTACAAGCTTTGTAGATCCAATTCCCGTTACCCAGAACGGTTAGCAAACGATGTATTCCTTTTGATAAAAACTTTAAAGATCTGGAGAAGTACACTTAGAATCAAAGTCTGTGGCAGGCCACATGACATCTAAATGTCAGATTAATTGTGGATTTGAGGTTTGTTTGCCCCTCCGCTATGTTTAGTTACCACTATGTTTAGTTACTGCTTTGCTATGGTGGGCGTGGCCTATTTCCTTACCCGGAGAGATCAATTGCTTGAAGGAGAGCAGCTGATTCTGATAATATGTTTGTGGATCTTAGTCAATAATGACTATAGAAGACAGGGTTGATGCAGCCGCAAAGCTTGCCCTCAACCTCCCCTTTATACCCCATTTCCCCAAACCCCTTCTGACATCAAACCACTTATCGCTTCCCTTGTTCGTGACTGCTGGCAAACCTCATGGGACTCCCAAATTAATAACAAACTCCATCATCCAGCCCACCATTCGGATCAAACCTACCATCAACAACCTCTCTCGTGTCGACAATGTTCATATTACCCATCTTGGAATATGTCACACTCACCTCACTCACTCCCACCTCCTTGTTGGCTTCCCCCAACCCCTCTGCAACAATTGCCATTGCACCCTCACAGTCCATCACGTTCTCCTTGCTTGCCCCCTTCCTAGAGCTTCCCTCGCTTCCCACAACTCAATTGCCGATTTTTTCCAGAAAAACCCTCCAAATAAAATTATCTTCCTTCTTCATGCTTCCCTCTACAATCATATTTAGTCCCCCTCTCCCACCCCCCTCTCTCTACTTTGATTTTGTTTTCACCCATGCACCTCCTCTCTCGATTCCAGCTTTCCTAATTTTAGTTCTTGTATTTCTCTTAATCTCCCCTGGTTTTCTTTTCTTCCTACCTCTAGAATGATCTAACCTCTCAGGCACAATTTGACCCTCTTGTTGTGGTGCCGTTAAGCCCTCATCAAACATATAGAAGACATCATCCCAATTTTAAATCTCAAATAAAGGAAAAACATTAAGTCCAAACCTCACAATACATTCTCTGTCTTAAGCCCCGACAAAACCTCAAATCTGTCGGGTCTATATTGCTTACAACAGAAACAACAATCCAGCACAAGCAATTAACAATTACACCAGGGATTTCCACACACTTTACCTCCCTTTCCATGGTCATAATCTGACATCGATAGTAAACAAATTTCACTGCAGCTGCACTGACTTTCACACTCAACACAGGGACAAAAGTATTCCCCTGTGGTCAAAGTGTCTGGCTTGAAGTAATAATTCACAGATAAAGGGTGGTATTTAACAATGAAGGTTTTGTTTGTTCATTGATGAGTGATTTCAAGTGATGTATTTTGTTCAACCTTGAAGGGTTTAAGAAATTTTGGACTTAACATCTGTTGCAACAGATTTTCACCATGGTATTAAATTTCATAATTTAATTTGTATTCTTAACATACATCACACATTTTGCGCATGTCATAAAACCCTCAACTTCAATGAGACTTACTTGAAAATGAAATACGTTGTTTTCAAATTTTAATGCTTGTTCTACCTGGAATTGTACTAGTCTGATTAATATGAATAATCTGTAGCTGTCTATAAATATTTAATACTTATCAGACTAAAAGAAAAATTAAATGACATTGATTGATCATAGCACTCTGTTTTTAGCAATACTTGCAAGGGAAATAGGAATGTTAGCATTTACAATTTGGGAATGTTAGAATTTACAATTTGTACATATACATATAAGGCTAGAAGATCATTTTAGACAATACTTTTCCAGCCATAAATATAAATCAATAGCACACTTTGTGCAAAATTTATAGAAATAGTGAGAAGTACATGACTGATACTGTATAATGATGTTAACGAACAACCATCTTAGATGGTCATTAATTCTAAAGATTTAACTTTAAAAATTTGACACCTTACCATGACGTACAATGAAGACATATAAAGTGAACTTATTTCAAGTTCTTGGATGATGTGATAAGAGTGTGATCAGGCATGGTCTATTTTTATGATCAAAATCAGGGTTAAGTCAAAGTTGTACAGCACTTTCTTAATATCTTCTTCATTTTCTTTCGTTTAATGGTAACTTCATAAAAGATGAACAGCATAAACACTGAAATGGGTTTGCCTAGAGGCAAGTTCACCACAAGACGCCAAGTGCAAATTTTAATGAACCCAATTTCCTGAGTTACCCAGATGATATACGTACAGCTGTATTTATCCTGTAATACTTCAAAATTTTCTCCATGCAATGTGAATTGTTTCATAAAATATGCGAAATCTTGTTCAAATATGGGATAAATTGTGACCTTTCAAAAACACTCATTCAGAATAAAATTGAGCTTGAATTATGTAAAAAGTACAAAGGCAGTGTAGGCAGCATGGATTAAAAGCAACTGCAAACATCAAGAATGAGTGAGATGCTGAGCAATATCATTTTTATCATCTTTCAACAATATTTTTATCATCCAACAATATTTTTATCATCCTCCAAAAATATTTGTTATCATCCTTCAACAATATTTTTATTGTTACAATCTGCAGCAATGAAATTGAGATATTTTTTATATTTAATTACAAATATTATTTTACAATTATTTTACAATTACAATTATAAATATCATTTTACAATTCAAACAGCAATTCACATGCCTGCATTCTGTATATGTACATTAAAATTGCATTCATTACTTCTAGAATAGTGCATACATAGGCATTTATTTGTATGATTTGAGCACACTCTGAAATTTACAGCAATATGAGATGAATAAATGTTTAATAACAATTATTAAAACAAAACTTACACTAAGGTTTCTTTAAGATGTAGTAATTTGGCAACGTTATATTGCATTAAATTCAGTATTTGTCTTCTTTCCATCAAAATTTTGAAGGTTACATAAGCATTGGGTTTACTCTCATGGAAAAATCATAGTCTGGCAGTAACTTGCTACATACATAGAATTTCATCAGGGAGTTGGCATCTCCCTGGTTTCATAAAGTACGTTTACCATGCATTTCTTAGATTATCCTTTTTCATTATTCCCAGACTAAAAGTGTATTTTTAACACAAAAATTTAACAAGCATATTATCAGCTGCAATGATCTAAATCAAAGAGTTATTATCAAAAATTCTTAAAATAATCCATTATTTTTAAATTGAATAAAGTTGTATTACAAGAAACACATTTTGCCAAAGGTGTACGGCTATAATAGGATTTTACTACTGTCAATGGCCATCCTTTTACCGCTGTCAATGGCCATCCTTTTACCGCTGTCAATGGCCATCCTTTTACCGCTGTCAATTGCCATCCTTTTACCGCTGTCAATGGCCATCCTTTTACCGCTTTCAATGGCCATCAGTTTACAGCTGTCATGGCCATCCTTTACCGCTGTCAATGGCCATCCTTTTACCGCTGTCAATGGCATCCTTTTACTCTGCGACCAGATACGAGAAGCAATAACTCTTCTAACCACATTCACATTACTTGGCAATTCCATTAATGATTCATTCAAATTCACAATATTACATTTTAATTTTTCACACATTGCACATTTGCAACACAACCCTTTTTGAAAATTAGTACAAACCACACGAAAGCATTCCCTCCTATCATCACAAACCGTTTAATCGGTTTTAAAACTTAGATCAATATTGGATGTAATTTTGTTATACATTTAAAATGTTGATGTTTTTTACCAATCAAAACTCACCACAGATTTGTTTTCAATTCAATTCCATTTTTTTTTTGCAGGATGTGAAGAAAAGTAGTTAAAAGTATTCATGCCCCTCCTCCATACATGCTCATGTTTGAGACTCAACTGCCACTGACATTTAGGCCAATTTGATACCACAGTTGGGGGAAAGTCTATTCCAATAATTAATTAATTTCATAGTTATACATGTCATATAGGTGATATATGGTCTGAACTCCAAATAAAAACTATAATTTGCATATTTTAAACCAACATATGGTTTGAGCCACATGATATTGTTCATTAGTTCTTATCTTCATTTGCTTTCTTGTGCAGCAGCCATGGAGGAGGTCCCCTACCCTCTTGGCTGCTTTTTGTTGCATAAACTTCAAAAATAAATATATTAAAAAACATTGTTGCCAGTTCTCAATCATTGCTTTACATTTTTGGATGAAGGGTTTTTCAATGAATTCATGATAAAATGCATTAATTGTACAAAAAATGTCAAAAATAAAGCAGAATTTACACCATTCAAAATGCATACTTTGATAAGTTTAAAAGTGGGTGCTGTGATATCTTTAAAACTTCAAAGTTTGTTGTAGGCATTCATATAAATCTAAGAGAGCTTTGAAAAATATATTGAAATATAGTCTAAAACAGTCTCAACTTTCATTTATAAATTTAAAAACAGATAGTATTTATAACTCTTATTTCAGTACACATAAAATTCTTAGATTTCCTCCATAATTATAACTTCTATTTGACAAAAATAAAAAAATTACATAAAAATGAATGTGTCAGTAAACTGATTCTTTTGAATAAAACTTAATCTTCTCTTGTAAGTTAAAGCTTGATTTCTACAATGTTGAAAAACTTGATCTCTCAGGCTTTGATAACAGTGATTTCACTCAAATTCATTTGATTAAAGTCATGATTTGTTTTGATGCACAAAAATAAATTAATTTAGCAGAACAAATTGTCTTTAGATTTCATGGCTGTGATAACTAGTTAAAACTTAAGAGGGGTTAAGTTTCAAGAAAGTAAGTCATGCTTATAGAGGTCCTAGAAAAAGGATGAGGGCTGAAAATTGCACTTTGTTATGGTAGGAGAATATCATGAATGGATGATAAACATTACACAAATTCATTTTCAGTGAAGAATAGCTCCCTCTGTGTCCTGCTAACCACGACCCTGCCTATTGTTTTTCATTACTTACAGTATATTAAACATGATTAAATGTGATTGAACTTTTAAGAGTTTTAAGAGTGATGAGAACCTAAAAATCTAGGACAGACAGACAGACAGACAGACAGAAAGGATGGCAAGAAGAGCAATAGACATTGCCTCAAAAAGAACAAAATTGGCAAAAGTAAATATAAGTAAAATAAAGTTAGATTATGCACTACTAAAGCTGCACTGATAATAATATTCTAAAGGAATACAAGTATGCTGACAGTGTCTGTTGGTCAAACTTTCATGCAAATCAGACACCAAGGCTAGCGTGCAACTTTGCTCAACCCAGTGTTAATTATACAACATTTGACTTGGGGCAAAATGTAACATCTGGCAGATGACTTTGATCTCCTCTGCACTTTTCTGATTGGCAAGAAGAGCAATGGACATCGCAACAAAGAGAACAAATTTGGCAAAAAAGCAAATAAATCATATACAAGAGTTACATTATGCACTACTAAAGATATCATTCATGATTATAAACACATAAACGAAAGATACTGATCCTCTTAAATTTCTTAAGCATACAAAATTATATTATGTCATAAAATACTCAGTAGAATGCTTCTACAAAATAGTGTAGTGCCCCCTTTTAAGTCCATGAGAATCAGGGAACAGCAGAGTCCACTATGGCAAGTCAAATTAAGTATTACACAAGTATGCTGACAGTGCCTGTTGGTCAAACTTTCATGCAAGTTCGGACACCAAAGCTAGCGAGCAACTTTGCTCAACCCAGTGTTATTTATACAACATTTGACTGTATAACATGAACTTACTTACAGGTTGAACATTCTGACCAAATTTAAATGGCTAAAATCCATATTCGTTTAGAAAATTACCCAATATTTGACCCTAAATTATTAGTATTCTATTCAGAGACTAACACTTATTACCAGCCTTCTGTGAATCACTAGATATACCGCTTCAGTCCCTTTCACAGAGGCATAGCGAGGTTTGTAATTATAGGTAACCTGTCTCCCAGGGCGAGGGGTGTTGGAAGAAGCTCGGGCAGAAAATCAAGTGAGGGCACTTTTGACAGTAATTGATGTTGGCAATTGCCAATCGGGTGAATAGGTAAAAGGCCTAGTATTGAAAATTATTGGGGGCCATGCATGCCCCCTCCCACCACGGCTCTCAGTGTTAGGGACCTTGGTAAATGACATGCTTTAATTTTGTCAAATGAATACTAAATTTATGTTACAACTTCTATGTAGAATTTGTGAGTGAGTGGATTTCTATTTGTTTTCAAGCTTCAGGAATGACCATAATTTGATATAACTTTTAAAAGGCACCTCCTGTCCCGGTCCACCCTCAAATTTCAAAAGGGTGCTGATTCTGCCCCTGTCTGCCCCTTACTTTCAAAAGAGCATTTCCTGCCCATTACTTTAGAGCAAGGGGAAAGTTTCCCCACTTGCTTCTGTGGTTCTGACATCGCTGCCCAGGACATGTCAATTAATAGATTTCAATATGCATTTTAGATTATGGTAACATTCTTCTGCTATCAGACACTTTACAAGGCAATGCCTACAATTTGTTGGCCAATGCTTGCAAACAAAAAGATCTCTCATTTGATCCTTCTGGAAACATTCTGGTGGACACCCTAATCGTGGTAGAAGGAAAATGTGTTGTCTGACATCATGGCTGAAGACTTACAAAACTCCATACAAACAAGATACAGCAACTAATGATGGATAAATCAACCCTGGTACCACCTTGTCACAAAGCTGTTTTTACTATTCTGTCTACAGATGGCACATGATATGATGATTTTGGAATTGTGGGGCAAGGCTGCCACATGGAAGCCCTGCCCCATCCCAAAACATGCCATTTCATCCAACAAATACTGTCGTCCTATCTATTAGGAAATATGGCAATACTGCTTTAAGCAAAATTTGCTATCTGTCATTACTCAACTGATAATGACATCAGTTAATGACGTACGATCTGTCAGGGATTAGCTTTTTTCTTTATCTGGTTGAACTTTTGCTGAATACCATCAAAGTCCAGCGTGGATGGCTTCCCCACAGAGCTCGGAGGTGGAGTTGGGAAAACATCAGATGCTGTTCTGTGGATCCTGCAAATGAAACAATACAAATTAATTACAGAATTTAATTTAATTTGTAAAGAATTAAACAGAAACACATAAATACCACAGCTAATAATCAAAACATGTATTGGGGGGTATCTTACATATTTCTGTAATCTTTTAAATCTGATTCAAAATCTTATTTGACAAGAAGTGATTTACAGATATTTAAAGAGTAACAGTTCATAACATCATGTAAGATAAAAAGAACAAAATAATGAACAGAGAGGACACTAATACTTTCTTTCTGCAGAATTTTTAGTATTAAGTTGTAGGTAGATTAGACATTTTATATCCCTTTCTTAACAACTTAGGTTAAATAGAGATGTCCATGGCCCATTTGATAAACCAGTTGTGAAGCACTGGTGAATGAAGTAAGGTTATGTAGAGATGTCCATGGCTGTTTGATAAACCAGTTGTGAAGCACTGGTAAATGAAGACCCAATGAAGGGTTATTGAATGTCCAGGCTGTTTGATAAACCAGTTATGAAGCATTGCTGATGCTAAGGTTATGTAGAGATGTCCAGGCTGTTTGATAAACCAGTTGAAAACTGTGAATGAAGTGGTTATGTAGGATGTCCATGGCTGTTTGATAAAAGATGTTAGCACACTGAACTTTATTTAGAAGTACAAATAAACCAGATGTGATAGTGAATAAATTTAACCATGGCTGTTTGATAAGTTGTAAAAAGGTAAAGATATTTTTGTCCATTTTTTGATAAACAGTTGTGAAGCACTTAAAACTGGTTATCTTCCATTGTTTGATAAACCAGTTGTGAACAAATCTTGTGAATGAAATTATGTAGAGATGTCCATGGCTGTTTGATAAACCAGTTGAATCACAGGTGAATGATTATGTAGAGATGTGCTTGTTTGATAAACCAGTTGTGAGCACTGGTGAATGAAGTAAGGTTGTATAGAGATGTCCATCTGTTGATAAACCAGTTGTGAAGCAATTATAAATTAATTGGACCTTTTGCCAAGCTGATGATTCAACCAGTTGTAAGTTGGTCTGGTAGTGGATTTGCTATAGAAGAGTTACACACTCAACTTTATTTGCAATTGCAAATAATGAAAGAAATTCTTTCTGAATTAAAAATATATGTTTTTTTAATTTCTTTGTTATTATCATGTCCAAACTGATTTTTTAAACCTGCCTTGTGCAATGCTCATTTTAAGGAATCCTTTGTCTACATTTATAAACCATAGATTAGAGAAAGTCACAAACCAATAGTGTTTTGCACGAGATGAGATGAACTTCAAAGTAGTACTTCTAGTAGATAGATGTCAAGTTTATGTTAGGGAAGGGTAAGGAATCCTGATAAAGAATATTTGGCTTTCAGTGGAAGATCCACAATCTTGGACAAAATAGTTGTCGCACTTGTTCCCCTTGAACCCCCATTTCAATGTTGCTTGAAATAAAAACTTCCTTAGATGATCCGCTTCAACTCCATCATTGAGGCGGGGTAGACTTAAGGAGCTTAAAAATGTGACAACTAATTTTGTCCAAGATTGCAGGTTGATCATACCAAAGACAGTTTCCTCATTCTTCATCTCATGTGAGCTCAGTAGAAGCAGGTTAGAGCAGGGTGATATTCAGATGTTATTGGTGGCTTTTTGAGTTATCTCTGAAGCACAGACCCTGGAAATTAGGTTTCATTTGTATGGCTGGTGGATGTCTTTGTATAGTACTTAGACAATGTTCTGCATTAGCTATGAGGTCATCCTCCAGTCTGTGTGTGACAGACTGTGGAATGGCCCTAGCAGATCTCCAGAAGACCACAGGAGTCTGCTAGGGCATTCTTTAACATGTGTGACACTACATGTAGGCTGTGGAATGACCCTGGCAGATCCCTGGAATATCAGAGGGGGCTGCTAGGGCCATTCTGTTACAAGTGTGACGGGCTGTGAGATGGCCCTGTCAGATCCCTGGGAGACCTATTATAGGGTCATTCTCTTTTTCTAAGGCCATTCTTGTACATGTGTGACAAGCTGCACAATGACCCATTCTGTTACATGTGACTGACTATGGAATGGCCCTGTCATCTCTGGGAGACATTCTCTTGAAGTATTTAAAATCCCTTTCATTAGACATACCTAGTCTCTTCAGATAACTGATCTCTGGATTTCTGTAGAAGTTTATTGATTGCTTTGGAATTTGTGAGGTCACTTGGAAGCTGCCCATTCAATGTCGGCATGTCCAGGCCAATGCACTCAACCGCCTGCAGGTCAATGCAAAAATAATAAGAAAAGAATACAGAGTGTTCAATCATGTCAAAACTTCTGGCAAAAATAAGTTTTAAATAATTATCACAATATGCAAAAACCACTTCACCAAAAATGTAATATCAAATTATCAAGTAACTTTTAAAGATTAATTATTTATCATAAAAAAATAAAAATACACTTTTATTTTTCAAAAGAATTAATATTCACTTTTAAATTTTTTGGTGATGTCTATGGGATAATAACCAAGTTGGTGTCCTGCAAGTTGATCCCTTAAGAAAATCTTGTAATAAATAAAAAGAATCTGTTATCTAGAAAATAACTTCAAAGTTTTTCTGACCAGTAACATATGATAACATTTTAACATTTTTGATATAAAAGAAGAATTGAATAGTAGTGGGGAATATGTCCAAGGAATCTAGAACCATAGACATAATCCTAAGTAAAAATACTTATAAACTTCAAGACCTTTGGACAGATAGGAAGAACTTGAAAAATATTGGAAGAAAATATGCAATAAACCATAAAAAAGGAGAAAAAAAATCGGTTAAAACTGGACCCTTTCACAGCCATATTGTAATAAATTATGCAAACTTTATTGTAATTTTGTGACATCAAGAAAATCTTTGAATTTCCTAATTATAAACCACTTGCTTTTCAATTCCTCACCACCGTCAGACCGACGGTTACGTGTGAATGGAAGCAGTTGAATACGACCCAGAGATTTTGAATTTTCATCATATCCTTTATCACAATTTAGCAGCCGAAAAAAAAAAAAGTCTTAATGATTTTCAGTGACCAAAATTTACGACAGAATTTTACAGATTTTGGGTTGTCCTCTCGTTTATACATCACAACTTGTTAATTCATTAAATATTCTTTAGACTTTGATTACCCGGTATAGTCACAACTCGGAAAATACAGGTGATGCTCTCGTAATATAAGACTACTTCATAATCTAAAAGATCGTTTTGGTGAGTATAAAATGTACCTATCCATATACATTGATATGTAAATTCAATCAACTTCAAAAGTTAAGAAGTGAACTTTGTATCAGTTTGCTTATTCCAGGAATGTATGACGTCAACTCTGTAGATAACTCACTAATAACTTCTGCACAATTTGCTTCCTCTCCAACTGGCACGCAAGATGAAGCGCAGTAAACCTCTCCTGGTCTTGAAGATTTACGATGCTGCTATCTTTTGCAAGAAGCAGTGAAACGATGGTGGCGCCAGTTCTTATTGCATTACACTCCACAGCACGATGTATGGCTGACCGTCCATCATAAGGATTAATTGCACATAGATGGTTGATTACATTTCCTACCAAATAAAAGTAAATTACCATATTTGTATGCTTCATCCTCAAACTTAATCAAAAATGATTGCATTACAATCAACAATCTGTTTTCGGTAAATAATCATACACTTTTAGAACAAGCAAAATTGATAAAGTATGGACCATTTAAACATTTCACTACTTTTTATTGATATGATAAACTGCCTTCCATCTCTTTTGAAAGAGTAAAACACAGTTCAATGAAAAGCCTAAAGGGGGCATGCCATGTGACTTGTGTACTAATGGAAGAAATGCATTAACCTTTATACTTAATATACTTAAAGATCTCTTCTTTTGAACATTTTTATTTTTGAGGCTGCAATAAAAACTACATATTTCTTGTATTCAAATGTTGACCTTTTTTTTGTTGTTTCATCTTCTGTGAAGTACAGAAGCTTTTGAAAAGTGGGGGCACAACCTCTTAGGGGCAATTCTCATGTCAAATGCATATGCCCAAGTGGCCCCTGTCTTTAAAAAAAAAAAGAGTAAAATCTAAAAGGGGCCTTCATTTTAGAAAGGGGCACTTTTTCAATGGAAGCACATTCCCCCATACATGAGACTGACAAAAGTCCCAGTTTTCTACTATCGGGTCAAAAAGGGCATTTTGAAAGTGACACTTTTATAATATATTTTTTAAAAGTGCAGTTCCCTAGCTTTGCTGTTTTACAGGGGCATCCTGCCCTGCCCCTCCGTGGGCCCGCCCTGCCCCTCATGAAAAAAGAAAAAGAAAATATATATATATATATTTTTGGGGGATTTTTGTTTATTTTAAACTTATTATTCTTAATTAACCCCATAAATGAATACCTTACATGGATACAGAACACAAAATGATAGCATAGTAAACAATTGTCCTGTTTGGCTCATGAATGGTCCTTATCAATATCATTCAGAATAGGCTCATACTAAGTATGATTATAGCTAAAATCCCAGAGCTTCTTCACCATAGGATTGAGCCTTAAAGGAGCCCCCTGGACTCCACGCCAAAAAGACGCGGTGCTTCATTCTTAATGTGCCCCTTAACAAGTCTAGCACCCTGCCCCTTTTTAAATCAAGCTAGGAGTCTGAAGTGTGCACACATTCTACAATTTCTTGCGCCTTTAACAGTACTTGAGTGGCACTTTTCATTTATATTAGGGGCACTTTTGTCATTTTTCAGAAAAGATCCTACCAGACAAGACCCCCCCCCTCCCCCACCCCCTCAGTTTCTACACCTATGGTCAATTATTGTTCACAAATTAATAATTGCATGGTGCATTCTCTGCCACTTTGCACAATTCCATCATACTATGAATTAATCTTTTTGAGTTAATCTTTTAATCCTTATAACTTTAATTTTGGGCAAAATCTACATTCCACCATATTCAGAAACTACTTGTATTGATTTTCTTTGACAAAAGAAAATTCTTTTGAGTCCAGAAAGTTGATTGCTTGGGTTTCATTTTGGGGCATGGAGTTATTTTTTAGCAAATTCCTGACATTCATTTAACATTGCTGAGGTCCTGTGTAATGCATTTTAAGAGAAAAAGCTTTGCTATAATTGACCACTTGCTGAGGTCATGAACCTATCAGCTGTTTATTTTTGTTTTATTTGTGAAGTATTGGCACAACCATAGCATAGGAAATGTCCCCCTCTCCCACCCACTTTTGTCATAATTTTTTTCTCTCTAAAGAAATCCCGGTTCCCGGTTTCAAGTGGGAAATGGCATTGCTAAAAGAATTTTCAAATAAGGTTGTTGCTCATTGGAAAATCACCCACAATTTTCGGAAAATGTTGTTAAATTTCCAATACTTATACCAAATTTCCCTTCAATAATATTACAAATTTTATGCTAATAATTTTTACCTCCCAAACAGGAAGAAAGCAGAGTCGGGAAGGAGAAATTTTCTCAGGTTGCAGTTTACCATGAGAAATGGGAAATTTCCTTTATTTTTGGGCAATTCTCTATGATTTTGGGGAAAATTTCTTTCAATTTGGGAGAAATTTTCTTTCAATAGTTTTTAAAATTTCCTTCATTTTGGGAATTTCTTGTCAATTTTCTGTGAAATTTTATCAAAATTCAGAAAATGTCGCAAATTCTTCCAAACTTTCCAATAAGTTTAACAAATTTTCCTTCAGTTTGATCAATTTGATGTTTATAATTTCTCAATTTTACCTTTCAAACAGGGAAAAAACATGCAACCAGGAAGAAGAAATCCTCTCTGAGGTGACAAGTTTCTGTATTTCCCTGAGAATTTCTATTTTTTTGGGGATTTTTTTCTTCAATTTTCTTCAATTTTCAAGAAATGTTGCCAAATTCTTCCAAAAATTTCCTTCAAATTTATTATCTTACCTCCAAAAAGGAAAAAAAAAGCATGCATCCAGGAAGGTGTAATCCTGATATTTTTTCAAATGGGAGGATATTCATAATTAGAAGTTTGAAACTTAACCAAAAAAAAAAACAATCCAGACTTTGTGGCCCTAGCAATAACTAAACTGAAGGGATCCATAACACAGATATTTTCCCCACACATCAAATTTCCCACTGCCCAAATTGACTGTCGGCTTTCACTGTTAATCTTATATAATCACTGCCTGATCACTATGAGTTTATTTACCTTGATATATCAAAGGCCTGTGCTGCTGACCAAATTTGAGATAGGCTTCACTGACATTGCTCTTATTATTGAGGGCATTCCCATATGCACTGCCACCGTAATAACCACTGCTGGAAGAGGTGCTGTGGGGATGAATGGAGGATGAAGTCTCTTGGAAGGAGGATGTGACACCATATGGAAGTTTTCTTCTCTGATGTTCATGAATACTGGGAGGTGTTGCTGCAGCTAGAAAATGATAATATAAAATGCATAAATGTGAGTTGCTTGCTGCAGCTAGAAAATGATAATATAAAATGCATAAATGTGAGTTGCTTGCTGCAGCTAGAAAATGGTAATATAAAATGCATAAATGTGAGTTGCTTGCTGCAGCTAGAAAGAAGATAACATAAATTGCATAAATGTGAGTTGCTTGCCGCAGCTAGAAAAAGATAATATAAAATGCATAAATGTGAGTTGCTTGCTGCAGCTAGAAGAAGATAACATAAAATGCATAAATGTGAGTTGCTTGCTGCAGCTAGAAAGAGATAATATATAAAATGCATAAATGTGAGCTGCTTGCTGCAGCTAGAAAATGATAATATAAAATGCATTAATGTGAGTTGCCTTGCTGCAGCTAGAAAATGATGATATAAAATGCATAAATGTGAGTTTCTTGCTGCAGCTAGAAAGAGATAATATATAAAATGCATAAATGTGAGTTGCTTGCTGCAGCTAGAAAGAGATAATATAAAATGCATAAATGTGAGTTTCTTGCTGCAGCTAGAAAGAGATAATATATAAAATACATAAATGTGAGTTGCTTGCTGCAGCTAGAAAGAGATAATATATAAAATGCATAAATGTGAATTGCTTGCAGCGGCTAGAAAGAGATAATTTATAAAATACATAAATGTGAATTGCTTGCTGCAGCTAGAAAGAGATAATATATAAAATGCATAAATGTGAGTTGCTTACTGCATCTAGAAAATGATAATATAAAATGCATAAACATGGGTAAGCATACCATGTTTTGATATATAACAGACAAAAAACAACTTCTAAAAATGGTCACATGGAAAATCAGAAATGTTGTAGGGTATTCCAAAGCCCGGGCCCCCTAAAAAAATGTTTTATTCTGGAAATACATCTTTAATTTACTATACCTCTTTGAGCCAAAACCACCCATCCCTCTCATTAATGAACCAGTCCACCACTGATGAGATGCTAGCCTGATGAGGCTGATATACATTACAGCACCATCAGCTGAAGAAAGTAAATTATTTCCGAATACTCAAAAGTTTTCTCCCTTTCATCTTTTTTGGTGAGTTGGACTCATTGTTATTTAATATTGATTGATACTCTCAAGTGTCTAGATCACCCTGGTTTGAGTTTTATTAGAATAGGTTAAGTCATATCTTCAGGGTTTCAAGCTAAACTATCATGACTTTGTTCAAGAAACCAAGGGACTTTGGGAGGTACCACATAGTATACCCTGTATATTCACCACAGGTTAGTGAAGGGTGCACATTTCACTTTGGTTCTACAGAGAGAAGTTGGGTTGCCAGGGTAACAAAGAGGACTAGTCCATTTATTAAGGGGATTGTATATAATTATTAGAGCTAGATTAAAATAAGTTGGGAGGTGGATACAGAGGAACCCTTGTCGTCTGTCTAAGAGAATTAAAGCCGTATAGTACTATCAGTAGGTTGTTACAAGTGTATTATAGTATGAGGGTTTTAGTTAGCCCTGTATAATCTCCCCATGGCCTAACCAGTGTTCCTATGTCTTTTCTCAGTAAAATATCTACTAATCCCACCACAAATAAAATTTGGGAATATATCAATTTGTTTACTGGACGTCTCTCCTTTACAGAGTCAGAAAATCCACAGGTTGAAAATTGTGGTACAGGTGAGATTTGAACCCACGCCATTAAAACTTAAATCCAACGCCTTAACTGTATACCTTCCTAATTGATAAAACAAAACTACAACTTTTAAAACTGCAAAACTCATATGGTGCAATCCATGAAATTTAGACATTGCACCATAGTATATGAAATAGGACACAAACAGAAAGCATGTCATCTTTAACTTCCAAAATAGCAACCACGGGTATATAGTAATATAACACACTTCCTTTAAAAACTTGTGCGTTGAAGCAACAGATTCTATTTTCCTACTTAATTCAATTCCACTTTAAATATGTACCATGAAATGTAATACAAAACAAAGAAAAAATCTTTACATACAAGGCCTAACAAGGAAACGTAGGCCTGGACCACCAACTCAGCCCCACCTTCACTCTGTACCTGCCCACCATGCATAGCAAAAAAATTTGCTTTTTAAAAATGTTATGGTCAGAATTCGGAAAATGGTAACAAAATTATTCAGTAAATGATACAAAATTATTCAGAAAATGGTTCAAAATTATTTAGAAAATGGTACAAAATTATTCAGAAAATGGTACAGAATTATTTAGAAAATGGTACAAAATTATTCAGAAAATGGTATTAAATTATTCAGAAAATGGTACAAAATTATTCAGAAAATGGTACAAAATTATTCAGAAAATGGTATAAAATAATTCAAAAAATGGTACAAAATTATTCAGAAAATAATACAAAATTATTCAGGAAATGGTACAAAATTATTCAGAAAATAATACTAAATTATTTAGAAAATAATACTAAATTATTTAGAAAATGGTACAAAATTATTCAGGAAATGGTACAAAATTATTCAGAAAATGGTACAAAATTATTCAGAAATATTAAAAGAAGGTAGATCATGTAAATTAGAAAATGTATTGCTTTTCCCTCTTAAAAAAAAAGAAGGTGCAATGAAAATTGCTCCAACATTAACTGAGGGGAGGGTGCGAGGCTATACTATATCATTAAATAGAGAGGGATTACATATCATTAAATTAAACTTATCTGGTTATTGCATTTTGCAATTTGGTATTTGATATGGTATTTAAGTCAGGATTGTTTCGAACATTCACACTTTATAATTGACTTTGGTGTCAACTGTATGTGGCCGATTTTGTTCAAAGTGCACTAATAATAGTTAACATGCTTTCACATACATATTAATATGTAGTTCCAAGTTATGTATTTTGAAGTGTCTAGAGCGTGGCATGAGATGAGGCGCAGGGTTGCAGGGTGCAGCCTCTTTTTCTGTGTGAATTTTTTTTTACTTTTCAAAATATGTGGCTAAGATTTTTGAATGAAATTTTAGACCATGAATCGAATGAAAATAAATGGCCAGGGGCAGATCCAGAGGGTGGGTGCTAAGGTTGTACACTCCGCCTTCGGTGGCAAGATGCCCCAATTTGACTTAAAATGTGCCCATGTATGTTTGTCATTGTGCCATACCCAACCTCCTACCCCTGTTACCTGCACCCACCCCCACACCCAACCTCCTACCCTGCACCCACCCAATGTCCACCAAATAAAAATGCATATTTTCAAGTCTAGAATTTGATATGTGATTCTCCCTTCAAAGTGAGTTGATCAAAACCTAAAAATTGCAGTTTCCAGAGCTTTCCCCATGGGCCCCTTGTGGGCAGTGGTGTATTCAGCTTTCGGTGCCAGACTGTGGCAAAAAGTGCCCCAAAATATGAAAATATGACTTCTGGCTAAATGAAAAATAATTGTTGGATCTATATTTGAAAAAATATCCAAAATTTAAAACAAATAAACCAAACAATTTGTTTGTCTTCTTGTTTTTTTTTTTTCTAAAAATATAATGAATATTCCAAAAATTAGCCATTTTAAATATAACATGTGTAAGCTAATGTTTCAAATAAATGGGAAAAGTAATATAATTTCTTGGAATAATCATAAAATTTATACAATTATTTGGAAATAGAAAAAATGGATAATTTAATAACATAATTAAAAAATGTGGAAGTTTAATCAACAACATTTTTAAAATAATTGGAAAATTTGATGTCATGACTTAAACAAATTGGGAAATTTTTATAATCTGGTTTGGGAAACGTAGCAGGAATTAAGATCATGATTTGGAAAAATCGAGAAATTCAACCCGATTCGAAAAAATCAGGAAATTTTAAAACCGGCTTTGAAAAATTGGGTAATTTAAGACCAACATTTGGAAAAATATGGATGTTTGAAAGAAGTTTTCGGAACATATCTTTCAAGAATCCACAAATTGCCCGAATTTTTTGACCATTTCCCCTGAAATTTTCTTCATTCTCAAATATTGAGTCGCGATACCCCTGATTCAAGTTGATTTGCATGCTGGAGAATCCAGGCTTAAGTCTGGCAACGATTTAATTCACAATTTTTCCACAGATATGCAGAACGATATTACAGACATCAAGTGCAGAGATATGTTATCTGCACCCCTCCTGTTTCTTCTTACCCAGCTTTTGGGAAATGTGGCCAATGACATACAGCTCTCTCTCTCTCTAGGTGCCGAGTCTGGAACAGACATTGGTGATCATGGCCCTCCAGTCACTTTTGTTTAGATCTAAATGCATAAACTTATTGTTACTTAGGCTGTTGTTGGTTGCCCAGTTGTTTAAGCTTTAAACATATTTGACTCGCTGCCTTTCTCTGCTTCTTTTGCCCTCAATTTTCCTTTATACTTGCAAGCTGTTCCAACCCACCCTCCCGATAAACATGCCCGAAACTGTTTATCTGTCACCTTCAGATGGCATTGAGTATGGGACCTGTCCATGCCTGAAGCTATCAGGACATCATTATTTGTTTTCCTTTTTGTCCAAGATATTTTCAACATTCTCCTAATGAACCACATTTCCGTAGCTTCTAATCTTCTCTTGATGTCACTGGTAATTGTCCAGCATTCACAGCCATAGAGAAGAGTAAACCAAACATATGCCTTCAAGACACGGACTTTCGGGTCCATTCCAATATTCCTATTCTTCAGAATTGGATTCATTTTTGTAAACATGTCATGTCTTTGGCAATTGCATTGCAATTTTTAACTTCATTAATGCACTGACTATCTGATGTTAGTGTGTACTAGCCCAGGTACTTAAACTGTTGTACTTCGTTTATTTATTTCTCCTTGGCTTCGTATACTACATAATGGGTTAATGGCTTTTTTTAAAAACCACCATTCATTCTGTTTTCTTTACATTTAGAGACAGCCCTCTCTTTTCCCTTTCCTCTACAACTTTATCCAGAAGAGACTGCAGTTTTCGCTGACTCTAGGGGGCTAGCAGACAGCTAGGGGGCTAGCAGACAGCTAGGGGGCTAGCAGACAGCTAGGGGGCTAGCAGACAGCTAGGGGGCTAGCAGACAGCTAGGGGGCTAGCAGACAGCTAGGGGGCTAGCAGACAGCTAGGGGGCTAGCAGACAGCTAGGGAACTAAGAAGACAGCCAGGGAACTAAGAAGACAGCTTTTATTTGTCTATTATTTTTATCAAACTTAATTGAAGTGGAGGCGCACTTCCAGGAATGCAAATTATTTTGTATTGTGTCACTTAGATATTTCTTGCGCTGCTTGTAAACAAAAGCAATTTAAACTAACTTGAGCAAGCTTATTTGCATACTATGTACAGTATTTGGCATAACCTGAACGCATTGAAGCTAAGATTTGTATTATCATGGCAAAATTCTTTAAATATCCCAAAGTTAACTTGTCATCCTTTTTGTAAGATGAAGAGATGGATCGTATTTACCCGACTGCCAGATCAGACGCACAGAATAAATCTTCTTATACTAAGTTTGCGGCGAAATGGTCGGCGTTTGTATTAAGCGGCTAGTTTCGAGGTGTGGCAACTAAGTGAATGATATATTTTGTATTTAATGGCGTTGTTGGGTGACCGCCTTTAATACCGGTGATTATTAAAGTGTCTGGAGGAGAGATCTCGGGGTGATGTCAAGAGGCTTTGTGATATAAATGTTAATACCTATCAGTCTACCATTTTGGGAATCTTGAGTATACCATTTTGGGCAACGGCCGAGTCCACACTACTATTCTACCAGGAGCTTGGTCAATCATTTACGAGACAGACGTGAAACAAAAGCGTCAATATATGCTGTTTTACTATTAATGTAATAATGCGGCAGAAACACTAGTTTGTATGAATATACAATTTAATTTTTGGGATTGTGCTGGGTCTGATATTTTAAACTGATGCTAGACAATGAACTATAACTTTGTCAACACTTAAACAAAAAAAAAATCTTTTTTGGATGAAATATTGAACTTGTGGTTTCAGTATTCATAATTTCATCCATCGTTATCAAGGATCACAGAGAATTGGTTGTTGTGTGAAGTTTTGTAAGGTTATCATCTGTACTCTCTTGAAATGTTATTTCAATATTAATTGTCAAAATCTCTCTTGTTTAATTTATATTCCATTTGGTGGAATATCAGATATATTATTTAGTGAGGAACAATATATTATTCATTTACTTCAAAATTCACATCTGTGTTTTACTTTAGTGTTCAAGTCCATTTGTATTAAGTATTAAATTGAGAGGGGGTTACAATTATGGGGGCTTGTCCGGGAAATCAAAGAATGGACTAGTTTAAATTTATAAGAACACGTATGAGTAAAATGGGGAATGTTTAATTCTGAAGTTTTATCAAGTTAAGTATTGCATATTATAACTTTGTATGTTTGTTTAAATTTTAGATATTTATGAGCATCTATCTTCAGACACTCGTCGCGTAAAAGGCTCTTTAAGTGAGGTGCAGTAGCAGAGGAGTACGTCTGCGTAGGTGAAATTTCAAATTGTACCAGTTGGTATGTTGTGTTATATTTCATTTCATTTATTGCCACACCAATTGTAAATTTCTAATTATGGAGATTAAAAATTTAGTGAAGATAGGGAAAGATTTAGGTTTGGCTGACGAGGAATTAAAAAAATTTATTGATGAAGAGAGGGAAAAAATTACAAAACAGCACGATAAAAGTGTAATGATAGGTTAGAAGAGCGCAGAATTAAAACAGAAGAACAAGAGTATTTTATCAAATGTAAAGAATTAGAACTTAAAGAAATCGATTTTAAGAAAGAAAATGCAATGCAACAAAGAACTTTTGAGCATAATTTGAAATTAGAGGAAGTGGCTAAAAAAGGAGAGTATAGCATAAGAAGATTAGAATGTAAAACAAAATTATTAGAAAAACAGCTCAAGTTAGAGGAAGCTAAAGTTGTTAGGGCGACTGTTAGTGGAGATAATGCTAACAACCAAAATGGTCGGGGCTGGCATGTGAAAGCTCCCAACCTTCCTAAATTTGAAGAGAACAAGGATAATATTGACGCCTATTTGACTCGTTTTGAGCGATACGCCGATTCTCAAAATTGTGAAAGACGTCATTGGGCTCTAAACCTAAGTACCCTGTTATCAGGAAAGGGTCTCATAGCTTATTACAATCTCAATACAGATGAGGCGAATGATTACTACCTTTTAAAAAATGCACTCCTAAGGAGTTATGAACTTACAGAAGAGGGGTTTAGAAACAAATTCCACAATGCAAAACCAGAAAACAGTGAAACTGCATGCCAATTTGTAACAAGGTTGTGCAATTATCTTCATAGGTGGATTGACTTATCTGAGGTTACAAATGATTTTCAGGGGTTAATTGATTTACTTTTGCGAGACAAATTTTTGCATAGTTGTCCCAAAGAACTTACATTATACCTTAGAGAACGTAAACCCAGGAATATAGACACGTTCACAGAATTAGCCGAACAGTATGTAGAAGCACATCATGGTTGGTTTACAGATCATAGAAGTACAACACGTAACCAAAGTATTCGTCCACAAAGAACACATCAAATGCCACAAAACACAAGGGGAACAACAGTGAACTCGAACAGGGGTAATTTTAATAGGGGAAGTATTTATCCTTCCACAAATGTTAATACAAGATCGGGTATAACGTGTTACGTCTGTGGCAAAGTAGGACAAAGGGCTCGAGATTGTAGAAGTAGAGGTACCCTGGCATCATTAATTGAACATGCACAAAGCAGTGATCGTGACAGTCAAAATCGACGAATGTATCACAATCAAGCAGTGTATCAGAAACAACCATGTCAATCGTATGACCAAGCATGTCAATTGGATGCCATCCCACAATTTTCCCAATATCAGCATCAAATGTCACAAAAAGGGTTGAATTCAGATGATAGGTATACGCCTCAAAATAACATTCGTGAAACTCAGAATGTAGGAGAAACTCTTGGTTTCTTGAAAATTAACAATGATCCACATATAGCAAAAGCTCATGAGAAAGGTTTTTTGTCTCTTGAATGTGGACACACGATTCCCATTCTTACAGCTGTACGTCAGCATTTTGGCAAACAAAGAATGCCTGTACAGCAAGGTTTCATTGGTCAAAACAAAGTTGATGTCTTACGGGATACTGGGTGTAGTGGAGCAGTAGTCAACAAACGATTTGTCACAGAATCACAGTATACAGGGGAATACAAAACATGCATTTTGATTTATGGCACAGTGAGGAAATTTCCTGTAGCACAAATTAATGTTGATACACCATACTTCGTAGGTAACATAAAAGCATTATGTATGCAACGACCAGTGTATGATTTGATCTTGGGTAATTTACCAGGAGTTCAAACACCTTCAGAACATGACAATTTTAATATATTTCATAAATTTTCATTAAATAAGCACAAAAAGTGACATTTCTAGCTCAGATAACCTAGATTGAAGAGAAAATTGGCTATCTCATTGGTCCACTCGATCAATTCTGCAAATGTTGGTAGGCATACATGGAAAGGTAAGCTTCAAAAGTATGCTAGGCAATTAAGGCCTAAATCACATAGCCATTAGATGATTATTCATGCAAAGAACCATTATATTTCTCCTAAAGTAATGTGCTTGAGGAAATTGAGGGGGAGGGGGAGAAGGGGGAGGGGGGAGAAGGGGGAGGGGGGAGAAGGGGGAGGGGGAGATGGGGGAGAGGGAAGAGCAGTTTTTCTCTGGGCCTAATTTTAAAACTATGAAAGAACTTTTCTTCATGGGAATAGGCTTTCGCAGAGAGAAACTGACCCAAGATTGCAATGAAAGTCTGAATTTTGTTAACTTTTTGTATAAAAAATGGTATTTACTTCCAAGTTATACCTTACCTTCCATGCTATAAATATGCAATCTGGTCACATGACCTGATTCTAATGCACTTCAAACCAATGACATTGGATGACAAATATTTATGCATTGGCACATTAGCCTCCCCCCCTTTTCTTGTTTTTTTTTTTTAATCCTCTTGAATTCTACATAAATATAAATATTTTATATTTTACACATTATTAAACCACTTACAAGAATTTCAACTACAAAATTTGAAGTAAATAGATTCACATTCAGTTTAGTTTGTTTTTTGATATACCCACTTTTTTCTTCAGCCGTGGCATCACAGCTTAAGAATTTACTTATAACAATTTGTTGACAAAAATTATTTGTAAAACATTGTACTTCATTTGATCATCACCACCAAAGAAACACACAAACCCTCATCACAAACAGGAAAATCTGCACAATCGATCATCTTGAGCTATTTTTAGAGATAATGCTGGTTTTCCCTCTCACAGTTTTGGAAAACCCTTGATACACCTACAAATATTTTTTTCTGGAAAGAGGAACCCCAGAAATCTAAGTTTTTCCAAAACTTAAACCTAGTACAGGTGGGGTTCGAACCCACGCGGACTATCGTCCATTGGAACTTAAGTCCAACGCCTTAACCACTCGGCCACTGTACTGATACCTAATCAAAGGCAAAGAATAGCTATATAATGCAACACTTTTTTCCTAGGATCACCTCAAAACCTTCTCAAATTTAAATCATACTATTATAAGATTTTGCATGCCATATTAAAAACACTTTTAGGAGAAAATAATTAGGAAAAATGTACAAAAATACAGATCATTTGGTGAAAATTACATGCAAATGTTCAGACTCAGAGAAATCAGTGATTTCCTCATATTGGCTGTAAGCCCAAATGCGATGTATGGTGCAATACACAGTTGAATGTCAATGAGAATGACAGGCTTTATGCATTTTTTTCCCTCAGCTGCTGAGCAGTTCAACCAATGGGATAAGAGTATTGTCCTTCATGAATAATGCATATCTGCTATGCTAGGTGAACTTTTAATATTGATGTTTATTTGTGTGTAGGCTGAGCTTGTTCACTGCAGCTGCACTGGGGTTTTTTAAATCAGTAGGGAGTACCTACTTGATTGTGTTAGAGCTTATAGTTCCAGTTCAGAGTTACCAGGTGTATAATTAAAAGCTATGTGTATAGGCAGAGTGAACAATAAAATCCTGTGGTTCCTCTACATCTTTCTGTTTTTCAATAGCTGTAATGTAGCTACATGTATATAGTGAACAGATACATGTCTATTTCATTTGGAAAAGATTTTCATTAATGTCTGCAAAATAGTACAAAATATGCACATTTTTATAATGTAAAAGATTTTAGTAACAAAAATTTGGTAGCACCTCTTATTAGCCTTCTATTTCTGAAATCCATTTCCATTTTGTTTTATTCACATGCTTTTCTGAGAACTCATCCCATATGGAGTTTATTCCTAAAATTTATATCATCACTGACTTATCATCTTATCATTCTTTCCTATGCTGGAAGAAATTAGGAAAATTGCAGAAATACAGAAACTATAAAATAACTATTCAAAAATATAATTTCATTTTAAACGAAAATGTGACTGTTTTCCCATTTTCTGCCAACTTTCTTTAGAATGACAATATTTGAGGTTTTTTTTTTATCATCAGTTAAAGCTAGTGGGGGAGGGGGGCACTTCATACTAAAAGTGGTAGGGGTATGCAGCCACCAACCAAAAAACATACTCGCAGTATGACAGTAAGTGCAGTATGAAATTATACAATTTTGATAACCACAGTATGAAAGAAGTCAATATTGATACCTGCAGTATGAGTATTCAACAAAAAATATTGTAAAAATGGACCAGCAGTACAAGATTAACACAGTGACACCTCATTTTTAGGACCAGCACTGGGACCTGCAATACAACAAAAAAATTATTTTACTTGAAAAAATATTAAAAATTTTGTATAATTTTTTTTTTTTTTTTAAATAGTAAAAAAAAAAACTTGTACACTACAAAAATAATGCAAAAAAGGCACCTGCTCGGGCGGCACATATACAGATACCTCACATATGGAAGTGCCCCCCTTTTCTCTCCCCTTCGCGGGTCTGAAAGTCACTCCATGTTGAAGCATTATTATGAGCCAATAGCGATAAGATAACTGTGAAAGACAATTCTTAATTATTACAAATAAGGAGAACATTTTAGGAGATAATTTTTGGAGAATATTTTAGGAGCCATTGTCATTGGCACCGTTTGTTTTGGAAAACAATGGACTGTGCCTGGGTTTGGTCATAAAATGGTTGATTTAGCAGCGATGGCTATGACTGTTAAGTCCAGGAGCACATTTCTCCTATATAGAGCCTATATATAGGAAAATTAACCCCAAAATAAAAAATAAACTAACCAACTAATTAGAAAAATTAACCAATTAGTTTAAAAGGCAATTATGTTGATCCAAAAATAAAGAGTATAATAAAAACATCAAATAGTAAAGAAATTTTTAAACAATTAATTAAACAATTTTTTTAGTTTACAAATTTCTTTCAATTTTTTTAAAAATGACTGAAAAGTCAAGACTGGTATAGTGACATCTCATCTCCCATTGTGATTTAACACCTAAAGTAATTTTTAAAAAGATTTTTAATTGTTAAAATGAAATTACTTGTCAATGCAATGTGAGTGATATGCACTAACAATGTTTTAAATGTGTGGGCGTGATGTCACTACAGCAGAATTCGTACAACAATCATTTCAATATTTAATAGAAAAAGCATTAATTTCTCCTGAACACTGGCATAGCCAGGATTTTTGAGTTTAGGGAGAAAGGGAGGGGGAGGGCACAATCATTTCAATATTTAAATTGTTAAAATGAAATTACTTGAAATGTGAGTTTTGAATGTGAGGGCATTAAACAATCATTTCAATATTTAATAGAAAAGCAGTAATTTCTCCTGAACACTGGCATAGCCAGGATTTTTAAATTTAGGGAGAAGAGGGAGGGGGAGGAATGGGGGGGGGCAACCATGAGCAGCAATAGGCATTATTGAAGAGTAAGTAACCAAAAGTATGTGGCTGCAGGGTACATTGCTTTGCATGTAGTGACATCTCATCTCCCAGCCTGATCAATGCAATGTGAGCGATATGCACTAACAATGTTTTGAATGTGAGGGCGTGATGTCACTCAGAAAATATTTAATAGAAAAAGCAGTAATTTCTCTGAACACTGGCAAGGGCAACCATGCGGTGGGAAGTCCATTGGGCAAAGGGTCCAGGGGCAAAGGGTCCAGGGGCGAAGGGTCCAGGGGTGAAGTTCTAGTGGGAAGCCCTGGAAGATCTGAGAAATTACGCTTTTTAGAGATGTGAAATGCATTAAAATTGAAGCTAAATTGCACGGCGTATTTTTAAGGAGCAAAGTTCCAGAAAGCTATGGGACATGAAGGAATTAGGCACTGGCGTAAGCTAGGATTTAAAAAATAAAATAAATAAACAAATTGGGGTGGGGAGTTACTGCATACACTGTCTGTGTGATATGTGTCACAGTCTGAAGGTGTGCATTATACATGTATATAGAGTTTGTAAAAGCTCTTTGGGTTTTATATGCTGAATTGCTCATTGAAATTTGTCAACAAAAACACACATGACAATTAACTTTTCACTGAAACTTGCTCACCTGGGCGAAACATATTTTTGATGTGTAATTAATTTATTTTGGCGTGGCATTGAATGGGCAGCATCCCCCCTCCCCTCCTCTAGCTACACCAATGTTGCTGAATGAAACAAGATATCATAGTAGTTACTTTACCATTACATCACTTATTTTGTCCACTATAAAATAAGATAGCATGCTTGAACACATTGTTTGACAATTAATCTTTGATAAAAGAGAATTTGAGCAGTCTTCCACACATGTCCAAACTTTGATGAGCCATAACTTGATCCTGTTTAATGTAAAACTAAGATTTAATGTTCTTCTTTGGTAAAAAAAAACCCAGAAAGCTATTGAAGCTGTCAGTAGTCACCACCAGAATTGACATTTTGTGTGTGTGTGAGAGAGGGGGGGGGGGGGGGAGGGGGGGGAACACTTTGGGGAGGGCACAAGCATGTCCAAGAATAAGTTCATTTGGGGTCCAATAGATTTGGAGAGGGCTCACACATGTTCCACAAAGAGTTAGAAGTTTATTGGGGAGTCCAACTTATTTCAGGAGGACACATGAATGTTCCACGAAAAGTTATTATTTCATTTGGGGCCCAATATATTTGGGGAAGTTCAATGGGGACTAATAGATTTTGGGAGAGCACATACTTGTTCCACAAAATGTTAGAGGTGCATTTGGGGCCAAATATATTTTGGCAGGGGCCTTGCGACCAAGGGTGTGTTTTGGGGTATGACAGCCCTCCCCAATATATGAAAATGAAGAAAAATGTAAAATGGTCTAAAAATTCAGGCAAAAAGTGTGGATTCTTGAAAGAGCTGTTCCAAAAACTGTTATCAAACTTCCTAATTTTTCTAAATCATTGTCTTAAATTACCCAAATTTTTCAAATTCGGTTCTAAAATTTCCTGATTTTTTCAAATCAGGTTCTAAAATCTCCTGATTTTTCCAAATCATGATCTTAAGTCATAATATCAAATTTTGTGATTATTTTGAAAATATTGTTAATTAAACGTCCACAATTTATGGAATTAATTATTATCTTTATTTCGATGTTTCTAAATAATTGTATAAATTTTAAAATTATTTCAAAAAATTATATTACTTTCCCCATTTATTTGAATCGTTCTTAAACTTCCTAATTTATTCCGAAGAATGATACCAAATTTATCCAATACATGACATATATCAATTTTTTTGTCGAGAAATAAATGATCTTAAGCTTTTCAGTATTTCCGGAACATATCCCTGTGTAACTTTAATCCTGATTGTTCAACTTAGTCATCATGCATGTAGGGTGGATGATCCGGAAATTTTTGAAGGTAGGATGGGGCGTTGGCAAGAACAAGGACACATAGCCCACGAATAATGACCAGTGATGTCACTAGGCTTTTGTAGTGGAGTAGAAGGGTGAGGGGAGGGGGCGGTGGGAGTACATCAGCAGTGTAGGAAGGTATGGGGTGAAATTCCATTTGGCCAGATTTTTTCAGAAAATGATAAAGAAATTAAAATGATGCAAAGAAAATTAAGAGTTTCCAAAAAAAAGTATGTAAATTCTTTAAAAGTCTGCATAATTTAAAAAAAATTGCTAGTTTTCAAAATATTTATTAAAATTTCAGCCAGAAAAAACAACAAAAAACTTATGGATATTTCTTCAAAAATAGATCTGACAAATTAACTATTTTGGGATGAATATTCAGAAAATTTGGGTAAAAAGTTCTGCTTTTCAGAAATTTCACTAACTTTGTTCCACTGGCTGGCTGGGGCACTGCAAGTTTTTGAACTACATTGGTCGTGAGTTTTCGAGCAGGGAGCAATGGCAACTCCCTGCTCTGAAGTGCCTTGCATGGCAACTCCCTGCTCTGAAGTGCCTTGCATGGCAACATGGCACATGAGGACAGCATGTGCCATATTGGCAATATCACATAAAATTATGACATGTTAACAAATTTGCAGAGATAGTAGCACAAAATGGGTGATATAGGCCGGCCAGAGCCATGGCCAGCGTGGGGTATGGGGCTAACCCCCCTCCCCCTTACGAAGGCCTGTGCCCTCTTTTGTAATGTCAAACTGAAAATAATAACTGTGTGCTGAAATATTCAAGTAGCATCATTTCCTATTCATATTCGTGCAAGAACATGGAAATGCATATTTGGTTAAAAACTATTGCCCAAATTTTCTTTAAGTTCATATATTGTTCTATTTGATCCCATATTAAAGGATTAGTTCAGTGGTCAAGTATGTCCTTCTTATATCAAAGAGGACTTCAAAAGAAACAGAATAGTGAAGAAAGCATTCAAAGGTCTTATCCATTAGGGAGATAATCAAGTTTAAAGTTTAGTATTATTTCTGTAGCAACGACTGAAATCAGACTATTGTGATGTCATAGCCTCAGATTCCTCAAAATCTTTATGTATTTTAAAGAAAGTTATTTAATTTTTCAACTTTTTATATTATTCTACCTCAAACTTTGTTCAGGTGGTATACATGTATTATAAATACCCTTCCTAGATTCAGTTTTACTACTTGTTTGACATATCCCATGGTTCTTGAGCCACAAAATTGCAGGACAAAATATGATAAAATACATAAAGACTTTGAGGAATCTGAGGCTATGACATCATAACTAGTCTGATTTCAGTCTGATAAAAGCTAGGCTTTAGGCATGAAATGGCCATTTTGAAAATTCAGAATTGTTTTTCAACACAATGAATTTTGATATTTCAAGTACATAAATTAGAAACTATGACATTTTATCGCAACATCTGAACAATATGGCTGCATGACTTCAATATTCTTGTGTGTTATAAATGTTCCTATTAATAGGCATGCTTCCGGACTGAGAAGCCATTAAATCCTTTTGTAGTAAATTATGCTCACAAAGTAAAGTATTTATACCTACTTCATATTTTTTAACTTTTGAGCTACGGCATACAATGAATACTTTTAAAATTCTTTCTGTATTTTTGTGTTTTTGTTTTTCTAGAAATATTCAGAAAAGTACAACAATAATTCTAGTAGCTATTTTCTCCACATTTCCAAATAATACAATTCCAGAAAATTAAAATATTTCTTTGAAAAACAATTATCTTGCCATTTTTGTGAAAATTAGTAATGAAATATTTTGATAAAATCTGTATTAGTAAAATTAAGAAGCACACAGCCTTGAGCCCATGGGAGTAGGGGTGGTGGTAGGATGGGGTAGGGGTGGGGTTAGGGCAGGGGTGGGGTGGTGGTGGGGAGGGTAAGGGTAGGGGGGATGGGGTTATGGGATGGGGGGGGTGGTGTAGGGGTTGGGTATGGGTGGGGTAAGGGTAGGGGGCTAGGGGTGTGGGGTGGGGGGGAATATGATGTGGTCTATATAGTGCTTAGATTTCAATGCAACCCCTATGCCAATATATCAAAAAAGTCAGTTTATGGATCATGCTGGTCCCATTCACTGAAAAGAAAAATACAGACATAATATTTTGGGTCCAAGCTTGAAGAATTTTGGCACAATATTGAAGATTTATGGTTACTTTAAAAAATTGATAATTTTTCATTTAGAGGCAGACGGAAAACATCTTGGCTTACAGGTAAGATAAACATGAAGTATATAAAATAGTTAATTATAGATATTTTTGGCCATGTATTAAATATTCTTATTTTTTTGTCCATTAAAATACAAGGTAATGAGATAAAATAATATTCTTATAAAATAGAAGAATAAAAAAGAAAATGTTGTAACAACTAGTACAGATGGGATTCGAACCCACGAGGACATGCACGTCCATTAGAACTTAAGTCCAACGCCTTAACCACTCGGCCACTGTACTTTCATAAAAACAGTGACAGAGTAGTTGGTTTTAATCATTCATCACACACAATAACTTTGTAACATACACTTAATGAAGAAGTAGAGACAATTGAGATATTTAGAAAGTTCACTTTTTTTAAAGTTTAATTATTTTTCAAGTCTCCAAATTAGAGATTTTAGGACTTTCTTGAACAATTTTCTACTACATTTCAACCAATTTAAACCAATGAATACTATACTATGGTGCAATTTCTGACAACTCATGAATATTAAAACGTAGCAGTGTTTCAAAGTGACCTCACATTCACTGCTTAGAATACAAACACAATGTATAAACAAAACATATCTCCAACCTTGCAACTGATGGTGCAATACACCTGATAATCAGACACACCCAAAGAAAATGGAATAATCCTACTTCTTTCAACTTTGAATTCTACTACCCAATGAATACTAAAGATTCAAAACTACAAAACTACAGTATTAGTTTACAAACACTTCACTGTTCATACCCTGGAAAACATAGAAACTACCATTTTGTGTAAAGGCTTAACTGGAATTATTTTAACAGATATTTAAGGTTTCTTTAAAATTATAATTATAACATATAATTAATTACTTAAAATTAAATTGACCACACTTTCACAGTGGGTCACTCCTACATAATATGATTTATAGATTGAAGAAATATGGATAAAATTTAAGATATGAATTTATAAAGTTATCTTTAAAAAGGCACATTTGAACACTACATTTAACAAGAGGGGCTATAAAGTGAATGACCTATGTCAAGAAATGCTTATCTTTTATTTAGGCAGAAAATACCAAAAGACAAAACTACAAAACAATTGAAGAAAAAATGAAATTAATTAATTGGGAAAACATGTGGGCATTGCACTTCCACTGTCATGTTCTTTCCAAAGCAAAATTTAAAATGCTTTTCCCCCTGCCCCCCCATTTCCTTTCTCCCTAGCACCTCCTACATTTCTTAGATTTTAACATTGGGGCTGAGTCCACTAATAACAGTGGCGGATGCAGGATTTTTTCATGGAGGCACCAGTTGACCTATTACATTTTAATACCTGACCGCCCCTTCCCCCCCCTTGCTAAAAAACTAAAAGGTTTTGTGAATCCAATGCTTATGTTTTTTATAAGTTGATTGATTGATTTGCAAAATTTGTATTAACTGTCATGTCATTGCATATAATGCAGAAATATTTTTTCAATGATATTTATTCACAGGCCACACCCACCATGTAGATCAATACAAATATAATGCAAAATGGTTGCTCATTTATCCTACAGTATTTCTATAATTTTTCAGTAAGTCCCGCCCACCCATTAATATTCAGGACTTTACCATCACAACATTAGAACATATGTACAGATGACCCATCTGTGTACCACATTATATAGCATAAATCTGTTATATAATTAAGAGATACAGTATTGTAATTATATCATTTAACAATTTTAAACTAAGTCACGCCCACCATGCATATCAATGACATCTGTTGATAATAATAGCATGTACACAATAACCAACAAAATTATCAAGCCCAATATGATGCAAAATGGACATACACTTGCTCATTTATCACTTTAAGCCTGGTCCACTTATTAATATGCATGAAATCACCACCAAAAACATTAGGGCACATCTGCAGATCATGAGCTATCTGTGTACCACACATGACGTGAATCCAGTTCATAATTTTTGAGATATCTTATTTATAAGCTTTTTGTTTACAAAATCATATTAAGCCCTGTCGCAACAATGTATATTAATAAAAGTCAACGATTTTACATCATGAATATGTACACATCAGCAGTGGAGTCACTGGGCCATTTGACTGGTGGGGAGGGGGGAGGGGGCAGAGGGGGGAATTACAGTAAGAAATTTAAAAAAAAAAAAACTGCCTCCACTGTAAACAAAAATATTAATCATACCAGATTTACTGACTTATCTCAAATTTTACCAACAAGTCTCAAAATTTTGGGGGTGTGACACCCCCACCCCCAGTATTCATTCCTGCACACCACCTAACATTATAATTATACCAGATATGAAACAAAACAGACATGTGGTTGTTAAAATATGAACATTTCCAGATTTTTATATTAGGCCCCGCCTAGGTACTATGTATGACATCACCACCAAAATCAATAGGGCACATCTACAGACCATGACTATCTGTGTATCAAATATGACATGAATCCAATTTACCATTCTTGAGACAGTGTTTACAAGCTTTCATACATTGAGTCTTACTGTGTCATTAGGCAAGTGTAACATTAGCACATGATATTTTGAAAAGAGGGTTTATTACACTAACGAGTAACGTTACAGTCAAATACTCATAATCATACCCGTACATTACTATAGTATTAACCAAATCCTCCTAGGCCCAGGCTTCTTTATCGGCTAGAAATATCGAGCTTTAAGTTAAATGTTGGTCCTATAATCTTGTCACTCGTAGCATACCAGAAGAAGATTTAACAAAGTGTGCAGCAGTTTAGTTACTTACACTAATACACACGCACAGTGAACATTTGAGAGCACTCAGCTAGTGAACAAACTTTCAGTGAGAGCACTCAGTGAGTGAACTAACTTTTATTGAGATTAAATCCACAAAAAAACGGATCGCAAGATTTGATTGGATGTGGACGAAATGCCCACAAATTATCACAAAAAAGACGCCCTCACTTTTTGGTCGGGAGCACCTTTAAACCCCGCCTACTCATTAATATGCATGACATCACTAATAAAATCAACAGGGCACATATGGGCCATTACGCAGTCTGTGACTTATGTGACGGACAGCAGAATGGCCCTAGTACCCCTAGGGTCTGCCAGGGATCTGCTAGGGCCATCCCGCGGTCTGTGACTTATGTGATGGACCCCGGAATGGCCCAGGCAGACCCCCAGGGATCTGCTAGGGCCATTCTGCGGTCTGTGACTTACGTGGCAGACTGCAGAATGGCCCATCTACAGACAATGGGCTATCTGTGTACCAAATATGACATGAATTCATTTACCATTCTTGAGATATTGTGTTTCCAAGCTGTTTTCTGCAAAATCATATTAGGCCTCGTCCACAATGCATATTTATGAAAGTCAAAATTTTTACATCATGAACAGGTACACACCAGCTATACCAAATATGAAACAAAACCAGACATGCTGTTGTCACAATATGAACATTTCCAGAAATTTTTATTAAGCCCCACCTACTCAGTAATATGCATGACATCACCACCAAAATCATAGGGCACATTTACAGACCATGAGCTATCTGTGTAACAAATATTACATGAATCCAGTTTTACCGTTCTTGAGATACCACATTTACCAGCTCTTTTCAGCAAAATCATATTAATATATCACATTACATGCCTTTTAGTACCCGTCATACAATGCTGAAACATTGCACATTGCTTAATGATAACTAACAGACTAAACGACCGTATTGCATCTAACTATAAAGGTTGTTACGCAGGTCAAATCTTTTTCATCATTTTGCACAAAAACTGACTGGCAATCCCATTTGAGGGATCGGCTTTCACGCTCATTATCAAGAATTCCAGAGGCTGTGTTATGAATTAGTTGTATAACGATTATGGGGCATATACAGAGGAGCTTGTGGGTAATGTTGCATCATGGGAGACTGATTTACATTAAAGTTTGCACATTTGAGATAAAATTTCATTCTCCCAAAAGGGAGATGACACCAGACAGTTTTCCCTCAAAATTAACAAAGTATTTGCTCACATTTTCCAACTTTGCCCACACAATCAATACAAATTTTGCTTAATTATCAACAATTTCTTCAAATTTTTTGAAGATTTTGCTGAATAAATTATTCCACTTTTTCCTCAAAATTTCTAAAGTATTTGCTGAAAATATAAAGTTTCTCCTAATATCCAACTGTTTCCTCGGGAGGAGGGGGAGCTTAGATTAAGAAATTTGATGATTTTTTCCCCCCTGCAGAAAAGTCTAGCTACCCAACTGGGCAGATGGTAGGCTGGCAAAAAAGGGCTGTACTCAGAGACATGTATTTATAATACAAAATTAAAAACATAAAGAATTTTTGTGGTAAAATTATTGGAAACTTTAGTATAATTATTGGAAATCTTGGTAAAATTATTGAAAGTTTGTGTTACTTTAAAAGAAATGGTAAAATTTCCTAAAAATGGAAGGAAATTTCCTGAAAATTTGAGAATAGTTCACCAAAATTAAAGAAACTTAAAGAAATATCTCCAAAACTGAGGTTTTGTTTAATCTATTTTGGATTCTAACCTTATATTTGATTTTGTTTAGCCTTATATATTCATTTTTTACAGCTTATTTCCGTAATATGTATGCATAGCATATTTTAGGCCCTCATACTGGTATATCCAACTACTTAAATTTTACATACATAATTTTGCTCCATTGAAACCACTGCATGCTATTACTCCGAGGTAGCTCTATTTCACAACGAACTCAAATTGATGTGATAGTTATAAGTGCTCAATCTGATGTTATATGATACTCATATTCATGTTATAAGATACTCAAACTCATGTTTTAAGACCCTTAAATTGATATCATAAGACACTCAAATTCATGTTATAAGATACTCAAACTTATATAATAAGACACTGAAATTGATATCATAAGACACTCAAATTCATGTTATAAGATACTCAAATTGATGGTATAATACTTTGCTCAAATTGATGTTATAACCTAAAGACACTCAAATTGATGTTATAACCTATAAGACACTCAAATTGATGTTATAAGAGACTCAAACTAATGTTATAAGATACTCAAATTGATGTTGTAAAATACTCAAATTGATGTTATAAGATACTTAAATAGATGTTATAAGACACTCAAATTGATGTTATAAGACACTCAAACTAATGTTATAAGATACTCAAATTGATGTTATAAGATACTCAAATTGATGTTATAAGATACTAAAATAGATGTTATAAGACACTCAAATTGATATAACAAGATACTCAAATTGATGTTATAAGATACTCAAATTCATGTTATAAGATACTCAAACTCATGTAATAAGACACTGAAATTGATATCATAAGACACTCAAACTGATGTTATAAGAACACTAAAATGGATGTTATAAGATACTCAAATTGATGGTATGATACTGTACTTTGCTCAAATTGATGTTATAACCTATAAAACACTCAAATTGAATGTTATAAGACACCCAAACTGATGTTATAAAACACTCAAATTGAATGTTATAAGACCTCAAATTGATGTTATAAGATACTCAAATTCATGTTATAAGATACTCAAACTGATGTTTAAGACACTCAAATTGATACAACAAGATACTCAATTAATGTTATCAAATACTATAGTCAAATTTATGTTATAATACACTCAAATTGATGTTATAAGATACTCAAACTGATGTTATAAGATACTCAAATAGATGTTATTACACACTACAAATTGATATAACAAGATGTCAAATTGATGTATAAAATACTGTAGTCAAATTGATGTTATAAGACACTCAAATTTATGTTATAAGACCCTCTTAAAAGATACTCAAATTGATGGTATAAAACTTTGCTTAAATTGATGTTATAACCTATAAGACACTCAAATTGATGTTATAAAACACTCAAACTGATCTTATAAGATACTCAAATTGATGTTATAAGATACTCCAAATAGATGTTATAAGATACTCCCAAAGATGTTATAAGATACTCAAAATGATGTTATAAGATACTCAAATAGATGTTAAAATAAACTGTTTGTCTACTAACACTGTTGATGTTATTATACTGTACTTTGACCAATTGATGTTATAACCTAAAGACACGCCAGTGCAAACAACTGGTTATCAAGACACTGGAAACTGACTGTTATAAGACACTGTCAAACTGATGTTATAAGACACTCTTATTGATGTTATAGCATTTGTACTATCATAACCGATGTTATAAGATACTCAAATTGATGTTAACTAAGACACTCAAATTGATGTTATAAGATACTCAAATACATGTTCTAAGATACTCAAATAGATGTTCTAAGATACTCAAATAGATGTTATAAGATTCTCAAATTGTTGTTATAAGATACTGAAATTGATGTTATAAGATACTCAAATAGATATTATAAGATACTCAAATTGACGTTATAAAATACAGTACTCAAACTAATACTTGCATGATGCTCAAATTATTGTTCTAATCAATCAATACTCAGTGTTCTCCTAATACTTGTATAGGAACAATTTTATATTAGGTTGGTATTCTTGTCCCAGTTCCAAATAATTACTATATTAAACATCAAATCCAGCAAAAGTGCATGATCACAATGCATTGACAATTAAAACAGAACAAATTCTGGCCTGTCATTACAATAGGAAAAAAAATGGTAAAGGCCATATTTATTTTCGTTCATTACTAAGATACCAAAAAAGTTACCGCAGTACATTGGCTAATACTTTTTTTCTCCATATATTCTACTAAATAAACGTTAGGGGAGGGGGAGTCTTCTGGGCTAATTTGACCTCTCCTGGTTTCACTGTACTGAGGTGGAAGATAACACTGAAGGAAATCAATTCCACAAATTTATTGAAGATTTCACATCTGTAATTTTCATCTCAATAAGTAGGGTAACCCTCCTCCTCCCTTATCCCAAAAAGAAAAAAATATAGTACAGATGGGACTCGAACCCACGAGGACATGAACATCCATTGGAACTTAAGTCCAACGCCTTAACCACTCGGCCACTGTACTTGCTGTTCAGTACATCAAAGTTTCTAATTTTGTATTTTAATTCTGGACTTAGCCCCCTTTTTTTTCTTTTAAGTTTCTATTAGAAATTCTCAAGAGATTTTTTTAGATAATAGGGTAACCACTAATTAAAATCTTCAAAATATACCAAATTTTACTCAAAACTGTTAGAAATGTATGTCAAAAAAAAATGCAATAAATTCCCATCATTATTTCTATGCATGACAACCATAGTATGGTGCAATCACTGTAAACTATTTGCTTTTGTTTTCACAACTTCCTAAAGGTCACATCAGCTGATTTCCATCAATATTTAAAAAAAAAAAAATCTGTTTAAAAGTGGCCTTCAATACTCAACTCATGTAATAAGATACTCAAACTCATGTAATAAGATACTCAAACTCATGTAATAAGATACTCAAACTCATGTAATAAGACACTGAAATTGATATTATAAGACACTCAAATTCATGTTATATGACACTAAAATGGATGTTATAAGATACTCAAATTGATGGTATAATACTGTACTTTGCTCAAATTGATGTTATAACCTATAAGACACTCAAACTGATGTTATAAGACACTCAAACTAATGTTAGAAGACACTCAAATTGATATTATAAGATACTCAAATTGATGTTATAAGATACTAAATAATGATAAGATGCTCAAATATGATAATACTTTGCTCAAATTGATGTTATAACCTAAAGACACTCACTCAAACTGATGTTATAAAATACTCAAATTGCTGTTATAAGATAGATGTTATAAGATACTCAAACTGATGTTATAAGACACTCAAAGTGATGTTATAAGATACAAAATTGATGTTATAAGATACTCAAATAGATGTTATAAGACACTCAAATAGATGTTATAAGACACTCAAATTGTTATAACAAGATACTCAAATTGATGTTATAAATACTGTAGTCAATTTGATGTTATAAGACACTCAAATTTATGTTATAAGACCCTCAAACTGATGTTATAAGATGCTCAAATTGGTGGTATAATACTTTGCTCAAATTGATGTTATAACCTATAAGACACTCAAACTGATGTTATAAGATGCTCAAATTGGTGGTATAATACTTTGCTCAAATTGATGTTATAACCTATAAGACACTCAAACTGATGTTATAAGATGCTCAAATTGGTGGTATAATACTTTGCTCAAATTGATGTTATAACCTATAAGACACTCAAACTGATGTTATAAGATGCTCAAATTGGTGGTATAATACTTTGCTCAAATTGATGTTATAACCTATAAGACACTCAAACTGATGTTATAAGACCCTCAAATTGATGTTATAAGACACTCAAACTGATGTTATAAGATGCTCAAATTGGTGGTATAATACTTTGCTCAAATTGATGTTATAACCTATAAGACACTCAAACTGATGTTGTAAGACCCTCAAATTGATGTTATAAGACCCTCAAACTGATGTTATAAGATACTCAAATTGATGTTATAAGATACTCAAATAGATTTATAAGATACTTAAATAGATGTTATAAGACACTCAAACTGATGTTATAAGATACTCAAATAGATGTTATGAGACACTCAAATTGATGTTTTAAGATACTCAAATAGATGTTATAAGACAGTCAAATTGATATAACAAGATACTCAAATTGATGTTATAAATACTGTAGTCAAATTGATGTTATAAGACCATTAAATTTATGTTATAAGACCAGCCTCAAATTGAAGTTATAACCTATAAGATACTCAAATTGATGGTATATTACTTTGCTCAATAACCTATAAGACACTCAAATTGATGTTATAAGACCCTCAAATTGATGTTATAAGATACTTAAATAGATGTTATAAGATACTCAAATAGATGTTATAAGTCACAAACTGATGTTATAAGATACTCAAATAGATGTTATAAGATACTCAAATAGATGTTATAAGACACTCAAATTGATGTTATAAAATACAGTACTCAAACTGATACTTGCATGATGCTCAAATTATTGTTCCAATCAATACTCAGTGTTCTCCTAATACTTGTAGGAACAATTATTATATTAGGTTGGTATTCTTGTCCCAGTTCCATTTTTTTACAAAATTAGGCATCAAATCCAGCAAAAGTGCATGATCACAATGCATTGACAATTAAAACAGAACAATTCTGGCCTGTCATTACGATAGGTAGCTGACCCAGGAAAAAATTGGTAAAGGCCATATTTATTTGCCTTCATTACTGGGATTCCCAAATAAGTTACAGCAGTACATTGGCTAATACTTTTTTCTTCATATATTCTACTAAATAAACATTAGGGAGGGGTCTTCTGGGCTAATTTGACCTCTCCTGGTTTCACTGTACTGAGGCGGAAGATAACACTGAAGTAAATCAATTCCACAAATTTATTGAAGACTTTACACCTTTAATTTTCATCTCAATAAGTAGGGTAACCTTCCTCCTCCCTTTTCTCAAAAAGAAAAAAAATATAGTACAGATGGGATTCGAACCCACGAGGACATGAACATCCATTGGAACTTAAGTCCAACGCCTTAACCACTCGGCCACTGTACTTGCTGTTCAGTACATCAAAGTTTCTAATTTTGTATTTTAATTCTGGACTTGGTCATTTTTTTTTTCTTCTAAATTTCTATTGAAAATTCTCAAGATAATTCTTAGATAATAGGGTAACCACTAATTAAAATCTTCAAAATATACCAAATTTTACTCAAAATTGTTAGAAATGTATGTTTAAAAAAAATGCATCAAATTCCCATCATTATTTCTACGCATGACAACCATAGTATGGTGCAATTACTGGGAACTATTTGCTTTTCTTTTCACAACTTCCTAAAGGTCACAACAGCTGATTTCCACCAATGTTTTTTTCTTCTTTTTTTTTCCCTGTTTAAAAGTGGCCTGCACTCCGATTATGATTGACATACAGGATATAAATACATTTAACAAGTCCCCAAGGTTCACATCTGACAAATTGATTCACTGTTAATGTTATATTGATATGGTATGGTACATGGGAGGGATATGCCTGCCCAAAATGTGTGGGGTGAGGGGGTTGGGTGTGTGTGTTAGGGGTAAAATCATGCTAAGAGACAAAAACAACCATAAAAATATATATAAAAAGTGGGGAGGGGGAATTTTTTTTTGGAATCTACATAACCCTGTCTATGGTATGGTACAGTAATGCAATGGTATCATGGTACAATCCTGGTAATGGCATAGTATGGTATAATTGTAATATGGTAATTGTAATGTGGTATGGAAATACAATGGTATCATGGTAATGGCTTTATGGTATTTAAACATGGCAATTAATGCATGGTGTATTGTGGTGTGGTATACAATGGTATCATGTTAATGGTGTGGTAATACAATGGTATCATGTTAATGGTGTGGTAATACAATGGTATCATGTTAATGGTGTGGTAATACAATGGTATCATGTTAATGGTGTGGTAATACAATGGTATCATGTTTATGGTGTGGTAATACAATGGTATCATGTTAATGGTGTGGTAATACAATGGTATCATGTTAATGGTGTGGTAATACAATGGTATCATGTTAATGGTGTGGTAATACAATGGTATCATGTTAATGGTATGGTAATACAATGGTATCATGTTTATGGTGTGGTAATACAATGGTATCATGTTTATGGTGTGGTAATAGAATAGTAATGGTACAATGTGGTATACTATGGACAGTGATGCGCTGCTATAGTATATCATGGTATGGTCTAGTATACTTACTATTCTCACTAGTATATCATGGTATGGTCTAGTATATTCACTATTCTTACTAATATGTCATGGTATGGTCTAGTATATTTACTATTCTTACTAGTATATCATGGTATGGTCTAGCATATTTACTATTCTTACTAGTATATCATGGTATGGTCTAGTATATTTACTATTCTTACTAGTATGTCATGGTATGGTCTAGTATATTTACTATTCTTACTAGTATATCATGGTATGGTCTAGTATATTTACTATTCTTACTAGTATGTCATAATATGGTCTAGTATATTTACTATTCTTACTAGAATGTCATGGTATGGTCTAGTATATTCACTATTCTTACTAGTATATCATGGTATGGTCTAGTATATTTACTATTTTTAATAGTATGTCATGGTATGGTCTAGTATATTTACTATTCTTACCAAATCATATAAAATAACATTACAATACACCAGATCACCTCATCATATCATATCAGTTCATAACATATCTTATTCTTCCATAATCATCCAAGTCTGATGTATTCTTCCTTTTTGTGAAGTATAGGTGCTCCACATTCTCTCAAGACGTAAAAAGGTTGTTGTTGTTTGTTGATGTATAACGGAACCGTGACAGTCAGAGTCAAATGTGCCAAGAGTGTGTTAGAAAAGGTGCAAGAGTATACAGTATGAATAACAAAGAAGCAAATAGAGGTAAGAAAGAGGAAGGAGGAATAGAATGGTAGGATTAAAAAAAGGAAGATGGTGTGGGTAAGGGTTAGATCAGGTGGAATAGGTTGCAATTGCAGAGGAAGTTGATGTCGGAGGAGGGATTGTTCTTGAAGAAGAGATTAGAAATGGAGGAGGAGAAAAGAAATCTGGAGTTCCAGAATAAGGGACAGGTTAAGAGGATATGCTTGATCCAAAGATCAGTGTTGCAAGTGGGGCAGAGAGCCAGAAAGGAAGAAGACAGAAAGAGTGGAAGTCATTAAAAGATAATGATCAACCTGTGGGAGATTGACTACAAAATAACACTGTGCATGCTAAAGAACCAAGGTGTAATGTGAGTGGTTCTGCTTTAAAACCAGTACTGCATGCATGCCAAGAAGGTTATCTTGGGCCCAGACCTGAATTGGGTGGGCCCAGACCTGAATTGGGTAGGTTCAGACAAAGTGTTGAAAGGCTCAATTTGTACATTTTTAAGAGAGAAATCATCCACTTCTTTATGTGGTACAACACAAAAGGGCACAAATATTTAGTTTACCATGAATACCAACAATCCTCTGGGCAGCCGTGAAATATTGATGCAACAATTTATACTATTTTCCCATGTGGGGTTTGATATGTCTCCCTCTATACATTCGGGGCTCTTTTTTTTTCTACTCTGCCTCAATAGGTTCTGAACTGCACATACAGACTTGGGATTAAATTTGAGTGTTATATTTCTTCAATGAATTTTACAAAACACTCACACTGTTATTTTCAAAATAATATGAAGATTTTTTTTTTGAATTTTTGATGTAAATTTTTTGAGACAAATCATTTTGGAAAAAACCTTTTCTTTAAGGAATTAACAAATAAAAATGTCTTAAAATACTAAGATTATTCTGCCTAATAATCTATACAATTTTCACTTCTTTTTTAATTACATACTTTGAAGAGTTTACACAGAGTTTAACTAAAATTCAATACTGACTTAGTAAAATATCTCTTGCCATAAAACAATGCCTCATGTAGAATATCATTCCTTAATTCAACCTTGATTTTGCTTGAAAAGGGACTTTCTAACAAGGGGAATCCCCAACCACAAGTCTATACCATTCAAAATTAGGGTATGAGGAAATATTCAAATGGTATGACAAATGCTATACACTTTTAAGAATATCATGCTTGTACAGAGTGATGTTTTTTTTTTTCAAACTGTCAAAAATCATGACAAAGGGAACTTTGCTTTTCAAATACGTCCTCATGTTTATGCATGAGTTGTGCAACATGGCATGGTCTGATTTGTATCTATCACTGAATCACTCTTTTGGTTTCAGAGCTGCACAGAATGCTTGCTGTATAGCAGTAAGCAATTTGTCATTTATTTGACAGAATAAAGAAATGTCTGGAGCTGCCTAAATATGTCTCAGGATGTCTAAGGTGATTATTTAGAAAATAACTTAATTTCTTTTTGTTTGGAATTTTTCTTGACAACTGTAAGTACTTTTGTGAAAATTTTGTTTGTTTGATGAGGGCTTAACGTCACCATGATAGCGAGAGTCGAATTGTGCCTGAGAGGTTAGACCATTCCACAGGTAGGAAGAAATGAAAATAGGAGGAGTCTGAGAAAGTCCTGGGACTATGAGCCAGGAAGCTGGGATCGAAAGAGGAAGTGCAGGGGTGCAAAAAATGGGGTAAAAGTAGGTAGAGGGGGTGGGAGAGGAAGACTAAATATGGTTGTAGAGAGAGGCATGATGAAGGAAGGAGAACATTTTGTGAATTTTAAACCAAATTTGTTAGTTTCCAAGTTTATTTTCACTCAAATCTTTGATTGGTTGGTATAGGGAAATATATTATTTTGGAGAAGACAAAAATAAAAGCATTCAACCTTTTTAACTAAGCGTACCATTTATTGGAGTTACAAAATTTAAACAAGTTCAATACAATTTATCTCTCTTTGACAGCATTTTAATGTCTGACTTTTGAAAGAATAATTTATACTCCAGGCGTGAAAATTTGGCTCGAGTTGCTTACTTAAAATGTATTTAATCTTTTTGTTAAATAGCAACATATTTTTAAAAGTCTCCACTTTTATCGATGGTCATTCTGCAACCTGAAACTCGCAAAAGCAAGACCTTCAAATAATCAGTGATTATGTCGTTAATTTGAAAAACTTCTAATATGATGATATAAATGCCATTGCCACAACATATTAATAGTGAAGTCAGCTTGGCGTTTTCAGGGGAGGGGTTGGGGAACAGTCCCACCTTACAAAGCAAAGCTAATATAGAATAAAGCCACTTTTTTGATAAGCAATTAATTACCTCCACCTCCACCCAAAACCCACCCCACCCAAAACCCACCCCACCCAGAACCCACCCACCTGAAAACATTGTATATTTTCGGGCACAGTTATAAACAAAATTAAAAATTTAGGTAAAGATATTATACTTATTGAGCTATTGTTGAAAATATGTTACATTTTTGCATTTGCAATTACATTACCCCCATGCCTAAAAACAATGGGCATCAAATGATACACAAACAGGGAAAGTGTAACCATATGACATCACAAATGTGATCAATTTCTTGAAAAAATCACAACTAAAATTCAGAAAGCTGCATAAATTAAGATCGATTGAATTTACAAACCTTATTTTTGGAAATTTACCCAGTGATGAAGAGGTTAGTCTCGACGTCATTGGTAGGGAAAATTTTCAACAGACAACATGGACAGCCATAAACTCATTAAAAAAAAAGAACTTAAGAAAAATGATTGAAAAATGATTGAAAAAATATAATACAAACATCAAAATATTGGAAAATTTAAGTACAAAAGAAAAAAAAAAAAAAAAAGGGTTTGAGAGTTCAACACCTCCATGCATGGTATGGTGAGAGAACCTTTTGCCCCATCGTTTATTACCAGAATTTATTCTGCAGAAGTGCTTCCTGCTATTCAAATATTACCAAACTTTTCATTAACACAGAAACTCTTTATATCAAAATCAATTACAAATCCGTCATTAACACTATTGAAAATTAAAAATGTACTTCTGATGTCTTCCAAAAATGCTTTCAATTTTTAAAGGAAAAGTCTCATAAATTTTGCAACATATAAGTTTCTTCATAATTCTGAGTCAAGGTTAGTGAGAGTTGTAATCCCACCCCCACACATTTAAGTGTGACTTTAAAATCAAATACAAACTGTTTGTTATCCTTAACCTTTTGTCTCCTTGATATGTTTAGTTTGATGGTAAGTAGGGGAGGGGGGAACCAAATTCCCTAAAGAGGAATCTGCCCAGTCAACTTTGTGGATGAGAATTAAAGCCCTGTTTTGAGCTATGAGTGATACATTTTTCAAGATTTCTAACACTTTAAAAAAATGTACTATGTCGCTCAGTCATTCAACACAAATATGCTTACAAAAAAAATCCATATTTATGCTTGAAATTGATTTATCGAAATTAGTTAAAGATTAACATTTGACAGGTTTTTATTGAACAGTCCGAACTATTCTCCCTTTTGGGAGAAAAATTATCTTCCAAATGGGCAAATCTCTCGTGCAACCCACTGGCTCATTACATCATTGTATTACAGTTTGGTCAGCCGCTTCATTAGTTGTCTATAAGAATACAATACACTCCCGCGTGGTACCAGGACACGTCGGTGTTATAGCAGAAACAGTTTGGTTGTGAGATTCCGTCGTTTATGTTTTCTGTGTGTATTATGCCATCTGACAGTCTGACCGTAGTCTATGTATTAGTCGTCGTACGTCGAGTTGTATCTGTGTTTCCTGAAACTTTCTCTCAAGCTTCGGCATGCAAGTTATTTTTCATGCTATTTTACAGCTGTTTTGAGGGTGGCAGAGTGGCAGATCAGCAAGTCACTCGAATCCAAAAAATATTACTGGCTTTTCACAAAATGAAGAAAAATTGGTAGAATTCAATTCTTTTTGAAAATTACTCCTTTCGCATTCCTCAACTGATGTAGGACAAGGCGAACAACATGGCTCCTTTGAAAATAATCGCAAAAAACTACTAAAATATCACATTACGTGCTCTTAGTACCCGTCATACAATGCTGAAACATTGCACATTGTTTAACGATAACTAAGAGACTGAACAACCAAATTGCGTCTATCAACAAAAGGCATTGTGCAGGTCAAATCTTTTTCAACGTTTTGCTAAAAGAACGGACTGGCTAATCATATTCAAGGGATCGGGTGTTATTTAGATCTAATTCTACTCTTTATGAATATTTAACAATCAACCTTTCAAGGTTTCATTATCAAGAATTCCAGAGGCTGTGTTATAAATTAGTTGCATTACGAGAATGGGGCATATACAGAGGGCTTGTGGGTAATGTTGCATCACGGGAAACTGATTTACATTGAAGTTCACCCATTTGGGAGAAGATTCGTTCTCCCAATTGAGAGAATAAACCAGAATGCTATGATCAAGCAACATGGTATTCTTATGTTGCCTATCATAATTCTTTAAAAGTGTGCAGAAAATTTTGTATTTATGTGAAATAATTTTAGCTGGATAAAAATTGTCTCCTCATTTTCAGTGAGATTTAGGCAAGAAATTTGAAGAATGACATAAAAAAAAATTGAGTTTATGTCCACCCTGTCTAACCATTTCTGTCAGAAAAAGGTAGTTTCTACTAATGATTGAGCTTCAGGGATGTGACATGGTAAAGTGCCACACTTTGAACCATGATGAGGTAAGGACAGTATGCTTACTATTCAAAGCTAGTATAGAGAATGGGCATATTGAGATATACAGAAAATAGGGTAGCAGGGGCAGATGATTTCAAATTACTTTAGCTTTGAAAGATGCACTTACATTTTCATTTGCTTTGTTAATTTACACAACATTTTACTAACAAGCCTAAAAATATCTTTGAGTTTTCCCAGATATTTTAAGACAAAATAAAAACTCAAGGTTACCTCACACATGCAGTAACTCAGAAAACATGTAAAAGCTAGCAGTCTTTATAACTGCAATACCTGTTTCAATTCTATCAATTGAATAACAAAGAAAGGAGAGGTCCTAATTTGCTAATGTCAATGAAAGAATGTCATTAAGTCCCCTTTCCAACCTGTACCCTCCCCCAACCCCTACACATTCCCATAACTACATCCTGGATTGTACAGTAATACAACTTCCAATTTAAGAAAATATGTGTGTCAAGCAAAGTCAAGCAACATGAAAAATGTACAATAACATTAAAGCAAAATTATGCAAAACAATATTGTTCATATTGACAAACTCGACATTGGAAATGTTACAAATCCCTTCACTGCTATTAATACATATCCCAGACTGTCCCACATTCCATCCCAACATGTGCTAAATGTCATCGCATGCCTATACTCCATGCAATCACACCTGAAAACCAGATACTGTATGTCATTCCACCACTTGCATGACCCACATGCCATCACAACTGAAATTCAGATGACACCCCACCACATGCCATTACACCGTATCCCACATGTCGACCCACCCTGTTCCACATGCCAATCCACCCTGTTCCACATGACAACCCACCCTGTTCCACATGCCAACCCACCCTGCCCTACATACAATTCCACCCTGTCTAACATACCAACGCATCCCGACCAATATCCCACCCATTCTGTCCTACATACAATTCCACCCTGTCTAACATGCCAATGCATCCCGACCAACATCCTACCCCACCCTGCCCTACATACAATTCCACCCTGTCTCACATACCAATGCATCCCGACCAACATCCTACCCCACCCTGCCCTACATACAATTCCACCCTGTCTAACATACCAACGCATCTCGACCAACATCCCACGCCACCCTGCCCTACATACAATTCCACCCTGTCTAACATACCAACACAACCCAACCAACATCCTCCCCGCCCCCTACATACAATTCCACCCTGTCTGACACACCAACGCATCCCGTCCAACATCCCACCCCACCCTGCCCTACATACAATTCCACCCTGTCTCACATGAAATCCCTGACCTCATCCTAATTCCTTCAGCTACTTTATCATCAGCTCATCTTCTACCCCACATTCCACTTATTATTTATTTCCCAAACCCCTAATTTAAATTTCTTTAGAAGCTAGAAACTATTATTTGCTTCTTTGTTCATTGGCAAGACAGACATTTTGATTGCTATTCATGTCAGGAATGTCAATATCATAACAAAGCTGGAAATGTGAAGTTAGTAAGTCTCGCCTGCCATATATTTTTGATCTCGGGTCATACATTTTGCAGCAAAGTCTATTTTCATGCAAATAACCTAATTAATATGCACATTATACCTCACCATTAGGTGTGAATAATGCTTTTCCCATATACTGTATGATCATTTGTTTAAGCAAATTCATCACACCCACTTTAATTCAAGAGCTACCACAGATATAAATATTTTCATTGCTATGCAAATAAGCTAATTAGTATGCACACACAACTCCCCAATATCATGCTCAACTGAACAGTACCAATGCCCTTTACCACTGAACCAAGATGTTATCTCCAGTTATTTTTGTACGAAAGTCTATTGTTATGCAAATAACCTAATTAATATGCACACTAGACCTCACCATTAAGTGTAAACAATGCTCTTCACATATATGATCATTTGTGTAAACAAAATCCCCACTCCCGCTTTAATTTAAGACATCATAGATACAAATATTTTCATTGTCATGCAAATAAACTAATTAGTATGCACACACATTCCCCAATCATGCTTATTTGAACAGTACCCATGTCCTCTACCCGTGCCAAGTTACATGAATGTACACCATTCATAACTTAAGTTATGCGCTTACGAATGTTAAGCATTTTGTAGGAAAGTCTATTGTTACGCAAATAACCTAATTAATATGCACATTCCACCTCATCATTAAGTGTAGACAATGCTCCTCACATATATAATCATTTTTGCAAACAAATTCCCCACATCCACTTTAATTTAAGAGATATCATAGATACAAATATTTTCATTGTTATGTAAATAAGCTAATTAGTATGCACACACAACCCTTCCTCCCCACCCCGCAAAAACAAAAAACAAAATGCTCATTTGAACAGTACACATGTCCTCTAATCCTATGCCAAGTCACATGAATGTACACCATTCATAAGTTATGAAAACTTGTAACCAAAAATTGTAACCAAAACTTTAACCGGACCCCGACGCTGACGCCGACGATAGTAGAATAGTTATACTATTCTTCAAATAGTCAAGCTAAAAAAAATAAACTATCTTCAAAATACATTAACAATTGCTATGAATGTGAGGATGTCAACTTTCTAAAGTACACTTACTACACCACTACACCATCCATTTCTATTACACTTACTACACCGTTCTTTTGTAGTACACTTACTGCACCAATCATTTCTAGTACACTTACTACACCAATCATTTCTAGTACACTTACTACACCAGTCATTTCTAGTACACTTACTACACCAGTCATTTCTAGTACACTTACTACACCAGTCATTTCTAGTACACTTACTACACCATTCATTAAGTGTAGTACACTTACTACACCAGTCATTTCTTGTACACTTACTACACCAGTCATTTCTAGTACACTTACTACACCAGTCATTTTTTGTACACTTACTACACCAGTCATTTCTAGTACACTTACTACACCAGTCATTTCTAGTACACTTACTACACCAGTCATTTCTAGTACACTTACTACATCAGTCATTTTTAGTACACTTACTACAACAGTCATTTCAACACAGATGAGACAGAGCTCTAACCTTGAATATCTCCTTGATGGTATATTTTTGAATGCTTTTTTAACCATTTTGTTTCTTTTGAAGTCCTCTTTCATATAAGATGGACTTGCTTAACCACTGAACTAATCCCTCAAGAATACAGGCTTTACAAACTATACTCACTTATGCATGGCAGATGATTTATATTATTGCCCCAATATTAAAATTAGGAAAACAATTTTTCTTTCTTTTACAAATGCTAAAATACTGCCACCATTCCTTACAGTTCAGGGAAAATCCCTTTCAATTTTATACTACAGTAATTCTCAATACTGCCATCAACAATTAGTGACGAGACTTATCTAAATATATCTGTAAGTTTCACATGGTTTAAAAACAAATACAGTTGACTCATACACTTCTAATGCAAAAAGCTATATATAATCAATTATTGAATAAATATTGAATTAACCAAAAAGAAAGTTATGCAAGAAGTCTAAAATTGAAATACTTTTTTGCTGAATTCTTCAGTTTAAAGTTTTAATGTCAGGAAAAATCCAATTGAAAGCTGACCAACTTTTATTTTATTTCTTTTCAAAAATTAAAACAAGATATGATGATGATTTGTTTAGATGAGGGCTTAAAGGCACCACGACAACGAGGGTCAAATTGTGCTTGAGAAGTTAGATCATTCTAGAGGTAGGAAGGAAAGAAAACAGAGGGAGATTGAGAGAAAGGAGGGCTTAACGGCACCACGGCAACAAGGGTCAAATTTTGTCTGAGAGGTCAGATCATTTTAGAGGTAGGAAGGAAAAAAACGGGGAGATTGAGAGAAATACGAGAACTAACAGCCAGAAAGCTGGGATCGAGAGAGGAGGTGCATGGGTTAAGGGAAAAAAAAAGTTGAGAGAGTGGGTGAGAGAGGAGGACTAAATATGGTTGTAGATCGAGGGAGGCATGATGAAGAAAGGAGATAATTTTATCCGGAGGGTTTTTCTGGAAGAACTCTGCAATTGAGTTGTGGGGAGCGAGGGAAGCTCTGAGGAAGGTTGCACAGGGGCAAGCAAGGAGAACATGATGGACTGTGAGGGTGCAATGGCAATGGCAGAGTGGTTGGGGGGGGAGAGCCAATAAGGAGGTGGGAGTGAGTGAGGTGGGTGTGACCTATTCGAGAGAGGTTGTGGATGGTGGGTTTGATCGGATTGGTGGGCTGGATGACGTGGAGTTTGTGGAGTATGATGATGAGATGGAAAATGATCAATTGCTTTCTTTCAACATATCAGAATAGGGTCGGAAGGCAACCAGTTTGATTGATCGTTTTGTTTGGAAATGAAATATTTATTTAAAAAAAATGTTACATGAAGAGTTATTGATATTGAAGAGTCCTCTATTTATTTTTCATTTGTATGCATGTTGGAACTCCTCAAATTGGCAAATTGACTTCCAGGAACCACGCTGTTTCTGTATTTCACCTTCATGCAATAAACTAATGGTCCAAAGATTACCTCTTTCCTTTTGCCTATACAGTAGCTATACACCCATCCCTTGCCCTGCCTTTATTAGCTCCAGGTTCACAATGTGTAATAAAGGATTAGTTCAGGGGTCAAGCAGGTTCATCTTATATAGAAGAGGACTTTAAAGGAAACAAAATGGTAAAGGAGGTACCTCAATATCTATATTTTGTATGAAGATATTCCGGTTTAAAATTGTGTATAATCTGTGTAGAAATGATTGGTGTGATATTCTGTTTTAGATGGTTGGCACCCTCGTGCTTACATTTTAAACAATTGTTAACGTTTTTGAATTACTTTTTCTGAAACTTCCTTCAAGTGGTAAATTACGATTACCAATACTATAAATTACTACTTTCTTGTCATATCTAATGTTTTGAAGCTAAAAAAATGCAGAAAAATTATTATAAGATACGTAGACTCACAGCTAGTCTGATTTTATTCATTTCTACACATATGATACAGAATTTCTGTGAATGCTTTCTACACCATTTTGTTTCTTTGAAGACCTCTTTCGTTTAAGATAAGCTATCTTGACCACTGAACTTATAACTGCAGACTTTCACTCATCTTCTTAATAGATGTTTTACTTGATATTTCACTTTCCTTTTGTAAATTCTATGGAAGACCTGGAATTTAATTCAAAACATTCACAACACTGTGCTCAATTTTATCATTTTGGTAAAATATCTTTTAGTTTGTTTGAGGGAACAAGTAAAAATACTGCCAACGTTACTTATATAGCAGGGAAACCCCTTTACATATAGATATCATTCAATACTGCCACAACTCTATTCTGTCTGGGAAGGCAAAGCTTGGAAATTAAAACACAACATAACACACACACAACATAATAAAACACAACATATAACACACAACATAATAACACATACAACATAATAAGACATACAACATAATAACACATACAACATAATAAGACATACAACATAATAAGACATACAACACAATAACACATGCAGCATAATAAGACACAACATAATAACACATTACATAATAACACATGCAACACAATAACACATACAACATAATAACACATACAACATGATAACACACGACATAATAACACATACAACATGATAACACATACAACATAATAACACAACATAATAACACACAACATACTAACACATACAACACAATAACACATACAACATAATAACACATACAACATAATAACACATACAACATGATAAGACATACAACATGATAACACATACAACATGATAATACATACTACATAATAACACACAACATAATAACACACAACATAATAACACATACAACACATACAACATAATAACACATACAACATTATAACACATACAACATAATAACACATACAACATAATAAGAAATAAAACACATACAACATAATAACATATACAATATAATAACACATACAACATAATAACACATATAACATACTAACACATACAACATACTAACACATACAACATAACAAATTACATTTAGATTTAGGATGAAGATGAACTTGCTCAAACACTGAATTAATCCTGTAAAGATACTACAGGATAAAAGCAGTCTGTATGGGCTAATAATAATGGCAGGCTTTAAAGAAACCTTCAATATTTTTAAAAGATGCTCTTTCCCAATTTTCACTTCTTTTTATGCTAACAAAAATATCTTTCTTACCTGTAGGTGCATTTTCTTCATCAACGAAAAGGTTTAACATAGACACTGATCGTATCAAGTCCAGGCTCGGCATGAACGGTGCACCTGCAGGAGAAAATATATAATCCTCTGTAATCATGGGTAAAATGATGAGTTTGGTGGGTAGTATTATGATAGACCATGACAAAAGGAACAAAATGGTAAAAAAGGATACTGATTCTATTTAGGAGATATTTAAGCCTAACAAAAAAGGCCTACCACATGAAGTGTACCTCTGCTATCCGTTTAGTATGCACTGCAACCGCCGATTTTGGCCAAAATCGACGGTTGCACATCACACGCCTCGCCAGAGCAAGGGCAACCTAAAATGATATCATTATTTGCTTGGCCTGGTACAGCTACGATCTAATTACATTGCCAACATGCACGAGTGTAATATGATGCCTCTATCTGATACACGTTGGGCATATTATCAATAGCCTCTATAATAGCATACTGAAAGGAAAGGGCTTGCACACTTAATGCAATTGGTGTAAAAGTGACATTAACTAGAGATTACAGCACAGATTTACATCCCTCTGTGTGTGTCATTGAGATATTACTTAAAGTAACATGAATAAGCACCATTTGGTTTGCTAGAAGATTATATCAAACAGATTCTTGTGAAGTAAATGTGATTCACCATAGGAAAAATCAATAAAAAAAAATATATAAATTCTTTTTTCATAATGTTTTTAAAGATGAAGTAAGATGTCACCAAATTGTGACATCTTCAAGACACAATATCTCCTGAAAAGAATAAGATATCAAATAGGTTTCTTCAGTCATCATCATTTATAATAGAGCTGTCTGAACATCTTAGTAATCATTTACTGAAAATCAGGTAATCCAGTAACTACTTGAAAAATTGTGTGTAAATATCAAGGAGTTGTAAAATAAGAATGTTTAGGCATACAGGATTTACAAACTATAATCAATTCTGCTTGGCAATTAAATTGTAATACTGCCCCCAATTCAATATTGGGAAAAACATTTTTTTTTTACAAAAGCTAAAATACTGCTACCATTTCTTACACTATAGGGAAAATCCCTTATAAATTTTATACTGTCATGAACATTTTAGTGATGGGGCTATCTAGAAATATGTAAGTTTCACATGGTTTAGAAATAAATATTTTCCTCATACACTTTCAATGCAAATGCAATATATAATCATATAGTGAATACAAATTCAATTAATTGAAAAGAAAGCCATGCAAGGAGTCTTAAATTTAAAAACTATCTTGTTAAATTCTTCTGTTTGATGTTTTTTGTTAAGAAAAATCCAATTAAAACCTGACCACATTTTTTTTTTTTTTTTTTTTTTTTAAACAAAACAAGATATGTAAGTTTCTTCAGTCTTCATGCTGTCTGAACACCAAAGTAATCCTTTACTGAAAATCAGGTAATCTTCTGCTTAGCATACCAGTGGGATCGGATATAGGTTGTTCAACCTCCCAATGGCTCCCCAAAAGATAAAAGCAATTTTTATATTAGGTCCAATTTTTTTTTAAAAGGTGCAAAATTTATCCTAAAAGGTCCAGAAATGTTTCTATACGTCTAGAAACTTTGCTAAAAGATCCAAGTTTTGAGGCAATGAACCTTTTCTGCTCTTCAGTAAAATTTAGCCTTTAAGATCGTTATTTTGACACAATTTGAGGGAAAAAATGTACGCCATCAACATTTTTGTTTTGCTTTACAGCTTTTCCCCCATCCTAACTCCCCACCTAACTCCCACCAACCCATTGCCCCCAACCCCTCCCCACTCAGGGTGCAGTTTTTCCCCCTACTTCCTATGCCTGTGGTATTGCCTTTAATATCTTGCTAGAAGCAATCAAAAAAACTAAGTAGTCATGCTACTTTTCATCTGCAAGCAAACAACATTGAAGCAAATGTCTTTGAACTCCTAAAATGTTGTAAATGTTGAAAGTTTAGAAAATGCTTTAGTATACACAGCAGAGTTTCCAAGGTATTTTATCATTAAGCTCGAAGCTAAAAACTTTTGAGGTACAAGATGATACAATAATTATGACATGATGAGATTTAGGCCAAGTTTCATCATTTTGTATCAAGCCGTTATCGTAATACCTATTTTTGCTAATATCTATCTACATGTTGCTTATAGCTTAAGCCTTATTACTCTACTAGCACTTTTTTGAAAATGCGCTTGGGAGGCAGGGTCAAAGATAGGGCATCCAAAATTGCAATAATATTGCCGCATGCTAGAGTAAGGGTTAAGCACAGGCTGATTATTGAAGGGTCCTTTGTCTTCCGAGCAGCAGAGTCGAGCTCGTTCTGCTTCAGTGACCCAGTGGGCCACCCACCGGGACCATGCTGCACATATTTTTGAGTTGGCACACTTGTCACGGGTTGAATAACCCTTACTCTACCAGTACTTTTTCTAAACGCGCTTGGGAAGAGGGGTCAAAGATGGGGCACCAAAAATGGTGATAATATCGCCGTGTGGTAGAGTAAGGGTTAATGGTAAAGATTAATCATTTACAAAAAAAAAAACCCGCAGGAGTCAGAAAATAATATGATCAGTTGAAGCATTACATTATAAGGTATACAGCAAAATATGTAAAAGCCCATTAAAAGGCACATCAGAGATGGAAAATTGGTTACATAATATAATTTATGATGTGATCATAAGGGATACAGAAAAGTAAGATTGCATTAGTTCCTAAAATATTCAGTCAATGTTAGTCTACGACACTTCCCTAAAGTTGCCCGTGGATGTTCTGTTTTTATTTCACTCTTCCAAGTATATTTCAAACATCAATATTTACCTCAAAACCTAAATAGTCTGCAAATAGTAAATATTACATGAATCTTGTGAAATTCAATTTTGCTCATACAAATATCAAGGAAGTATATACATTCTTTAAATAAAAAAAGTAAAGCATAAAAGTTCTGTTTAAACAAACAGCCATAAATATACCTTGAGAAATTGAGTAACATTTAAATTCTGTGTCCTGCAGGACTTTAAAAATAAATATCCTCACTTTAATACCAAACAGGTTGTGTCTCCCTATTACATAATGATAAGTACTTCAAAACTACAGTGCATCCACAATAACGACAACAATTAGTGACTTATGTAAACAATTGATCAGGGAAACCACCATGATGATTAACTAAGTAGTTTTATTTATTGTTATATAATCATCTATAGGAATGTGTGTTGCAGGAAATGTCTTTCAAATTTGACTACTTTTCACCCAGGGAGGGGGGGGGGCACTTCATACTAAAAGTGGCCAATTAAGGGGCATTGGAAATAAGCAGTGGCAAATTTTTGACAGCCAAAAAAGCTGCTAAAAATCTTCTTTTTTTGTGTTTTTTTTTGCTTTTCAAAATTGTTAATGCATAATGGTGGGTAAGTGGTGTAGCCAGGATTTCCATATTGGTGGGGCAAGTAACAGAAATAAACCAACATGATACAAAATATGGCTCTTGCTGACAAACGGAACTAATTTTGAACCAATAAAAATGGAATTCTGAGGAATACTGGTGGGGTGATCACCCCCTCTGCCCACCCTTTGGCTATGCCACTGATGGTGGGTCCCCCTTTTCGAAAATATCTCAGTGCTTTGAACAGCTGTGTAATCAACTATAGTTTATGACTTGTTTAAGTCCACCCGGGTGGTCCACATTAGGTCACTGTGGCCCTAGTATAAATACCTGTAAAAATTGAACCCTGGCAGCAAAGGTCCATAAAATGTTGAATAAATCAACATTCTACATTTTGGGGGGTAGTGGCTGAATGCTGGTTCACCATGCTGAAATTCAAACCCCAAAATTTGGGCATTATATATTTGGTGCAAAATATGAAAGTATAGGACAAATTTACTTTATTTAAAATTAAATTTGCCCTAAATGTAGAGCAGCAGCTATATGTATGCTCTCACACAAATTATTGGAATAAAAATAAAATTTATAAATCAGTCAAATAATTTCAGTTTCACTTCTAATACAGTTGATGCTCAATTCTCTGTTTACATTTGCAACTACCATAATGTTTCAGATAATATTATCAAATGACTTCTGATCTTGCGGAAAATGGGATTGAATAAACCTTACCTTCAAGTTCAAGCCCTCTAAGAATTCATCCATCATTCCAATTTGAATCTGAACTTTATCATGTTTATGCAAAATCCTAAAGAATTAAATGACTGCGATGATGTCATTAGCTCAATTGTTGTTACAGTATGCAGTCCTACATCCTCACATACCAACAAAACCATCATAACTGGCATGTGACACAAGTCCAGAATGTATTAAAATCTTTATAAGCCTGCACTGATAATTATCCAAGCTTAAAAGATCAATAACTTCAGTCACCCTGTTCTGTCAGTGTTATGCAATAAAAGAGTTACCTATAAAATAGTCATTAATTGCTCCAAAATGATGACAAATATGGATAAAATGGTACATAGGACTAAGCCCGGGCTTAGTAGTCATTCAGTCAACACTCTACACAGGTACATGCAATTCACATGTCACATCTTAGTATACACACTGCACTGGCTGCATGCACACATACAATATTTGGAACTATGCCAACCTAAAAGGGGATTTCCCTTTTATTACTCACTTACTGAGCTTATGTGCAGATAACTGATGCAATACAACAAGCTTATTTCATGCACTTAAAGAGACATAAAGTCTGCTACAATCATTATTTAATATGATAACAAATACAAATCTTAACCAATTACCAAACACAGCAAGTCAAAATCTTATTTCTATCTCAAGTTATTCATGTTTGAAATTGACACATGGAGGCTGCCATTTTGTTCAATTCTGAAATATTGTGCATGATGATATAATTTCTCCAATAAGGGTGTTTCAGCTGACGTCATAAGGTCACATGACTTTGTTTACATCGCAATTTTTTCAGGTGAGAACAATCATCTGCTGTACACTTATTTTGACTTACAAATGCTTGCATGTTGTTATATAAGATAATTTTTGTAAGATAATTATTATGACAGAATCTTGCTGTGCCGTTGGTTGCACTAATAGACGTGTGTCAGGGAAGAAAAAGACATTTTCTCAATTTCCATCTGATTCTGATCGACGTTCGAAGTGGGTTTTTGCTGTACTACGCAACGTTTTTCAACCTACAGTTCACACTAGGATTTGCAGTAAGCACTTTATGCCAGGTATGTAGGCTTTGTCTGTGTATAACGAACAATCAAATGGCGTTTACGTAAAAGTTACTCTTTGTATACCCAGTGAATATATCAAATGTTAGGAAAATATGAAGTAAAATCGCCGCCAAAAACAATGAAATTCGCTGAACTGGTACTGGTAGGTAGGTTGGCAGGCAGTATGTTTGTTGTACGTGTGATGTGACTGAGCTGTGTGAAGACGCGTGAAACGCAAAATGGCTTCCAGATGAGTAAGTCACATGATGAAATCCCTCTATAGGGACATAAGGAATTTAATGTATTTCTTTATAAATGTGATTAAAGTTGTTATTCCAAAATGATGTGACACAAAGTTTTACAGAATGTTTTGTTATTTTCATGTGTACACAAAAATATTCTTTGACCCTTGCATAAGAATTTTTTTCCTTCTCATAACCTATCTTAAGGTAGATTATAAAGAAATAAAGCATTCCAACATCCTGCTGGGCCAATGACATCACAATATGCATGTTTTGAAATCAAAATGGCGGCTCCCATAGTACTACTTAGCAGTAGAATTAAGTTTTTAATCATTAAAAAGATTGTGTTAGGTTGCTTAAGGGGGTGTGAAACTTGTACAGAAATTTTGTCATTTTCAATTCTATCATATAAGGTAAGGATTGTGTTAGACTTTATGTCTCCTTTAAATACATGCAGTTTTGTGTGGGTTATAAAAAGGGGGACATGTATAGGATATTTTACTTATTAAAATTATGTAATAGTTTCATATTGACAAAACAAGTGTCACATATATATAAAATGCCATGACATTGAGTAACAATTCAACTGAGAGTATTTAAAATCTGGGGGAGGGAGATCGAGCAAGAAATAATTAGTGCCATTTTGGGTGAATCCTGTTTGACAATTGTACTTGTCATCATATTTTTAATCTCCTTTATCTTATTTCAAAATAACCAGCTGACAGTGTGAAATGAACGCATGCAGTTAAACAAATTGCAAAATATCCACAGTTGTATATTTTGTGTAAAATATATATATAATTCTCTTTTACACTTTAATGCTTAAATGTTTATCGTAATTCTAAACATACAACTACAAAACATAAATAAATGAGAAAATGTTCAAGCCAGTTGTTATTAGTTTGTTCTTCATTTTTAATCACAGCATAAATAATCACTGCATGAAAATTATAGAATAAATGATTTTCTCATCATCCTTTTGAAAAGAATAATCTAAATTAATAATCTTGGATTCCATGGTTACAGAGATTATATGACCTTGACATTAAGTGACCTAATTTCTCTAAACTTTAGAAAGGAAAATTTATACCCTGAAATTAGTTAGAAAAACCTGTGATTTTAACTCATGTTCCCCCCCCCCCCCCCTCCCTTCCCATATGGGTGTATCCAAGGCGGGTCAACAGTGTCATACAACCTCTTAAAAAAGTAAAATGGCAATGGTAAAAAGGTCCAGAAAATATGCTAAAAAGTCCAAATATTTTAGTTGGTGACCCCCCCAATCCGAAAGGCTGGCTACACCTCTGTACCCCCACCCTTGATAAGCCCCTTTGTGGACTGCTGTGCCTGAAACCAAAGAGGTGTAAAATAGTAGTATATCCCTGCTAGAATGCTGCCAGACAAATGACATTCTTGTTGTAGTGACTTTCTCAATACTTGAGCTACATATTTTCCGATTCATACTTACAAAGGTTATCAACAGTTGTAGGTACACAGTAAAGGGGAATATAGCAATGTGGAACCCTACAAAAATATATACGGTCACAAAACTCATTAATTCTGACAATTTTGATATTACGGGGTGGGACAAGTAAGACAAAAAAGTTCCAGGTAGTAAAGGCTTTCTTGTGATATGTGAAAATTTGTTGCCTTGCAAATTCTTGACGAGGTGGCCTCAAGGTGCTGTGGACCCTGTAATTATGTTAAACATTAACAATCACCAATATCTTTTAAAATAATTTTGATTTTCTCAATTGCATCAAGATTCAAAATGCTGTTTTTCAAAGATATAGAAAAAAACATACACGGTATTTTAAAAAGCAATTTGTACTTACCGCGGACATAAAACTTATGCCTTCCATCCAGTCTCACAACGTATGCACTGTTACCCAATGAAATAATAAAATAATCCCTGCACCGAGGCAGATGACTACTATTACTCTTATCAATGTTTGTAATGCTCAAGTTTTGCCATTCTTTCACGAGCTTGTCTAAGAAACAATCCTGAACTAGACAAGGGTTCCTAACAATACTGCACCATCAGTTTCGATCAAGGATCAGCGTTTTAAGTAATCCACATGTAATTCACACGATCTTTATCCCCATTTCTACACTAGGCAGGTCCCTGCTCTATGCCACTGAATGCTGTGGCAGTTCACCAGTACACCTACAGTATTAGAAGTTTGGAAACATGCCAATCTAAATGGCCTATTAAATGGGGATTTCCCTATTTCCACTATATAGCTGTTTGCAAGTTCATGATGGAACATGTTTCACTGGATCATATGTGCAGAAATTAGCAGAGGCGGAGGAGAAAACTGTCATAATTACCACAGTATTTGCCCTTCTTTGTTGCATGCTTTTATTAACCTCCCTCACATGGTTGGGTGGTAACATTTGGGAATTATTCAAGATAAAATTGAGGAAAATGTGGCAAAATTGAAGGAAGATTTCCTCAGCAAACTTGAAAAGTTAATAATAGTAGTACATTAAATGTATACTAGTGGCACTGACCAATTGATATGGCTGAAGGAGTATATACCATATGCCATATTCAACATAACAATCTCACATTATTAGGAAAGTCAGGATGTCCTTATATTAGGGATGTAAGGAGAAAGAGAGGATAAAGGAGGGGGTTTAGTGGTGTAGCTAAAAGGGGAAGAGGGGGAAATTGCCCTCTGGCCAGAGGAGGGGGGGGGGTCAGTGGTGTAGCTAAAGGGGGAAGAGGGGGAAATTGCCCTCTGGCCAGAAATTCTCACTCAAAATGTTCAAATTTTCCATCAAATATCAAAATTTCAAAGTATTTCCTCAAAATCCGTTGATGTTGCCTCAAAATATTCGAATGTTTCCTCATAATATCCATCTTTCCCCTCAAAATAACTAAAATTTCCCTCAAAATATTTGAATTTTTCCTAAAAATATCTGAATTTTCTTCAAAATATCTTAATTTTTCATGAAAATATTTGAAATTTTCTCTAAAATATCTGACTTTTCCTCAAAATATCCAAAAGGTTTTCCTTAAAATATCTTAATTTTTCGCCAAAATATCTTAATTTTCCTCAAAATATCCATTTGTTCCTCAAAATATCAGAATTTCCCCCCAAAATATCAGAATTTTTCCTCAAAATATCCTAAACATTAAGTCTAAACCTCGCAATACATTTTGGGTGGGAAGGGGGGGGGGGGGGCAGCAGTGGTGTAGCTAAAGGGGGTAGAGGGAGAAATTGCCCCCTGGCCAGAAATTTTCACTCAAAATTTTCAAAATTTTCTATCAAAATATCCATATTTTCCCACAAAATATAAAAATATTTCCTCAAATTTTCTTAATGTTTCCTCAAAATATCCGAATGTTAAATCTGAATTTTCCCTCAAAATATCATCATTTCCCCTCAAAATAACTTTAATTTTACCTAAAAATATCCAAATTTTCCCTCAAAATATCTGAATTTTCCCTCAAAGTATATGAATTTTCTGTAAAAATATCTGAAATTTTCTTCAAATTATCTTACTTCTTCCTCAAAATATCCAAAGATGTTTCTCAAAATATCCAAAAAAATTCCTCATAATATCTGAATTTTCCCCCAAAATATCAGAATTTTTCCTCAAAATATCCTAATCATAAAGTCTAAACCTTGCAATACATTGTGTCTTAAGCCCCGACAAAATCTAAAATCTGTTGCGGTCTACATTGCTCACAACAAAAACCACACACAATGCAGCACACGCAATTAGCAATTACAATTGTTTTATTGAAGAGTTATTTAAGTGATGTTTTTGTTCAACCTTATAGGATTTGAGAATTTGGACTGAAAACCCATTGCAACCAATTTTCATCATGTTTTCCTCAAAATATGCTAATTTTCCCTCAAAATATTGAAATATTTCTTTAAAATCCGACTTTTCCCGCAAAATATCCAAAGCTCAGTGTTCCTCATAATGTCAAAAATGTTTCCTCAAAATATCTGATTTTTCTTTCTCAAAATATTTATTTTTCTTTCGGAGAAGGGGAGGGGGGGTAGTTTTGATTAGGCTTTTTAATGGTTTTGCCCCTCTGCAAAAAAGTCTAACTACACCACAAATATTTTCAAAATGTTGTTAAGTTCACAAAATTTTCTTCTGATGAAAGTATTCAAAGAAAAATTGGGCAGAAGTAATTTGCTTCATTTACATAATCCTGACAAAATACAAAATAGTAACTTTGCAATTTAAATTTATTCAACAACTTAAGCAAAGTACAAAACTTGATGACTACAATGTTTTGCTTTTCAAAACTTATTCATGTAACATTTTGGGTCAGAATTTGTTTAAAAGTTGGTGCGTCTGGTGGCCGTGACAAACTTTATGTTTAAGTTTTGGAAATCTGTTATTACACATGTTTTCTTTTATCATTTTACTATAATTTTCAAGATTGGTGGGTATTTTAGCTCTTTGTTCTACCGCGACATTCCTACTTTGTTTGACAACCCGGATCAAATATAACTTCATGACCTTACAAACTTGAAGAGGTCATACTGTACCTCACAAAAGCGGACAATGAAGGAAATATATGCAAAGCAGTGGAAGTACAGTACTTCAATTCTCCAATGACTCTAAGAATGGCAGATAGACATTCCTCTCAACCAATGAAAACCTTAGTACACATATACCTATTTCAATGTTCATTTTGAATTAAAAATCATACCAAGTTAAAGGATTAGATCAGTGGTCAAGTAAGTTCACCTTATATATCAACCAGAAAACCAAAGGTTTTGAGGTTCCGATGCGCATTATGAATTCTAAGTTTGAACTATTGTATCAGACATGTGAGTGATGATTATAAAAGTAGCTGAAATTGATCAATTTTCTCATCAAAATATGCTAAGTAGTATGCAGAAAATAGATTAAATTAGCTTGGAAAATAGCTGCAATCAGCTAGTCTCACATGCTGAAATTGATCAATTTTCTCATCAAAATAACTAGGTATTGTCAATTATGCAGAAAATAGATGAAATTAGCTTGGAAAATAGCTGCAATCAGCTAGTCTCACATGCTGAAATTGATCAATTTCTCATCAAAATAACTCAGTTTTGTCAATTATGCAGAAAATATGTGAAATTAGCTTGGAAAATAACTGCAATCACATGCTAAAATTGATCAATTTTCTCATTAAAATAGCTGTAAATACCTGAAGTCTCACATGCCTGTTGTATAATAAATGTTATTACACAATAAGCTCAAAATAACAATGACAAAAATAGATGAAATTAGCCAATTAACATGCTGAAATTGATCAATTTTCTCATCAAGATAGCTTGTCAGTATTGTCAATTATGCAGTTTTCCCAAGAATTGAATTTCACAATTAATCAAATTCAACCCTTTTTACCCTATGAACATGTATACACTTGCTAACAACATAATTACTTCAAATATGAAACAAAACAGGCATGCAGTTGACAAAATATTAGCATTTTAAGATTTTAACTTTATGCCTTGTCTACTCACATTAGTAAAGGCACTGCTTAAAAATTTGGCCTGCAATTTTAAACAAGAAATTAACCACATCATTACACAAGATTAAGTTTGCATCATAACATTGAGGTATAAATAGGTCTAAGCTCAATAGTTCATTCACCTTTCCCCCCTCCCCCCTCTCCCCGCCCAGCAGCAAAGACAAACAATGCCAGCATTGATTACAGTTACTACTTATATTACAAAGGATTGCCATTATATTCAAATGTGTCACTAAAAAAACCATGTAACACCAGTGGGAGTTGTTGTTATCTTGAAGGAACCTTAGAGAGGTGAAACTGTATACAGCTTTGTGGTTTGGGAAACAAAGAAATATATAACTTTTTCTTCGACCGGCCCTGCTCCATTCGAGGGCAGGTTGAGATGTTCCTGGTTTTAAGCAGAGTCATTTCTAATGATTAATATGCATGTGCAACATTGCCGCTAAACACAATAGGGCACTCATCTGCAGTCCATGTTTAATCTGTGCACCACATATAACCTGAATTCCACTTATTGTTCTTGAGATACTGTGTTGACATGCTATCTTCAACAAAATCTGTTAAGCTCCGCCCACTATGGATATTATTGAAATTAAACATTTTGGTACCATAAACGAGTACACGCTAGTAAACATCATCATTACACCAGATATAAAAACAAAACAGACAAGCGGTTGTTAAGTTATGAGCATTTCAAGATTTTACCATGAAGCCCGTGTACTAATTGATATGCAAGACATCGCCACCCAAAACAATAAAGCACATCTGCGGCCCATGAGCTAATTGTGTGTCGCATATGAACTGAATCACATGTATCGTTTTTGAGATACTGTGTTTACAAGATCTTTTTAACTAAATCATGTTAAGCCCTACTCACAATGCATATTAATGAAATTCAACATTTTGCTACCATGAACATGTACACGCTAGCAAACATCATCATTACACTGATTATAAATGCACAACAGACAAGCGGTTGTGAGAATATGAGCATTTCAAGATTTTATCACTAAGCCCGATCTACTCATTAATATGCAAGACATCGCCACCAAAAACAATAGGGCACATCTGCGGACCATGAGCTATATGTGTATCACATATTAACTGAATCCGGTATATGGTTCTTGATATATCGTGTTTACAAGCTAACGCCACACACACACACCCCCATACACACGCCATCATGACCGCATAAATTCCTGATGCTATCGCATTGGAATAAAAAAAGTATAGACACATAGGGCTTTTTGGTTATTAAAAAATATATATTTATGGATCTGTTTTGCCTCCCAAAGTGATCAAATGTTATTGTTTATGAATGTTAGATAACTACTTGGTATAAATATTGGTGTTAGAGAAGGTTTGTAGCTCTCCACATGGGTTAAAAAGCTTTGCTGAGTATTTTAGAGTCTCTAGAAAATTGTGCCCTCACTTTTCGGTCTAGTGCCCCTTTAAACTAATGGATATGTTGGGACGTTAGAAAAATAGAATTTAGATGATACAAAATTAACCACATAAAAAATTTTTAAAGAAAAAAATTCAGTTATCAAAAATGTTAAATCAATTAACAATTGTTTAGAAAGTGAGGATAATAGGGCACCAATTGCTTATCCTAAAGTAGATATTCCACCAGTGATGAGTCTAGCCCCCCAAAATGGTAGCAACCGGCCCCCTCCCCCAATGAAGAGAGAAGCAGACATAGGTTCCATATAGAAAGGGAAAAGATTAACACTTTAATGAATTTGAGTTTTTAGGAACTTGACCCCCTCTCCCCAGTTTTTAGGGACTTAACCCCTTATATAAACACACCCCTGTTTTCCACACCACTCATTACTCCACAAATGAAACATAATTTTGAATTTGAATAGCTCTTTAAAGGCATATGATATCAAAGTAGGCTCTTTTAGTTACTGTTCAAATCCTATTTCATATTAGATCATTGCTTGACCACTGAACCAAGTTGTGAATAAAGCTTCTTGTCCAACTTCAGGAAAAGATTAACAGCAGATTCCATGACAACCAACATACAGCTCTATGCACAGTTGAACACTTCTGACACCAGATCTATATTTAGATGTTTTGATAAGTATAACATTAAACTGTCTTCATTTTACAAATAGGAAAAAAGTAATAGCCATAACATTTACTTGGCAGGGACAAATTAGGGAAAATCTTGAAGTCGTTAAGTTTGTTGCCTAGTAAGGCAAAACTAAAACTTTTTTGATATAGTCCTTTATTCTCTTGAAATTACTTCCACACATTCTTTCCAAATTATGACAAAGGTTACCCATGGCTGTACGGGACCATCTTACTCAGGAGAGCGGTGACTTGGACTTCTTGCCCGACTCAAAAACCTACTATAAAGGAACAATTGCAATGAATCTGTAATTTAATAAAATAAAAAAAATTATTAGAGGGGGAGGGAGGGAGAGGGGTGCCAAATTTTCTTCAATTTTCTAAAGCTTTCCTTCATTTCCATTTTCTAGGCAATTATCTTCAATTTTCAGGTTAAAACTTTTGGATTTTTTGTAAATTTTTAATCAATTTTCTCAATTTTCCTCAATTAACGCACATTTTCTTCTATTTTCAGGCAATTTTCTTCAATTTTTAAAACGTTTTCTTCCATTTCAGGGCAGTTTTTTTAGAGGGAATTTTTTTTTTAATATCTGGAAATCTAGCCAACTCTGGCATGATTCCGATAAGTCACTGATTTGTTTTGGAGTTGGAACAGTTTAACTGAGATGATTATACTGTCTAAAATTACTAAAATGAATATTACAATTCCTTGAAAATGAATCCTTAACCTTAATGACATGGTTTCTTTCATATAATAACAGAACTTATATTATATTGGTAGATTTATAATGCGACACCATGAATACTTTGAAGACTTTTAGGCTTTTAGTTTGAGGTTCCTATCACCTGAAACACATACCACTCATGAATGAATGATGCTGAGAATCGTGACATGCATGGAAAATAGGGTGTGGTGGGTGGGTAACTGTATAGATTCTGAGCAGAAATATTGAACTAAGGGGTCCAAATCAATTAGGGGTGTATGTATTTGAGAGGGTGTAGGACTGAAAGTTAACCCCCCAAAGCCCCCAACCAATAGATTGGTTTTTGATATTTGCACATAATATTCAATTTCATATAGCTATTGTAATAACTTCTAGCATGAAATCAATGATCCTATATATGTAATCGAAACATGAGAAAGTAGTTTGCATTAACAATCTAATCATACAAAGAATGATCAATAATAAATGGTTCATAATCTCCAATCACACATAACTGCAAATAAAGGGCCCCATGGGCCCTAAAGCATTGGGCCCTACCTTAACCTTGTCATATTGTTATTTTTACTGTCAAATTTGTCAATTTCATCAAATTGGTGTTAAAGTCAGAGATATTTGGAGAAAGTACTTTAAACTAGTAACATTTTATACCATAGTTAGCAGGGCTTCAGTCAAAAACTGTGTCTCAATCTTTTTCTTACCATTTGTGCTTAATTGTACATAGATCGTTACAAGAAAATTATCACTTGTTTCTTATTAAATAGATGCATGATGGGTAGAACAACTTCAACTGATAGAAATAGAAGTTATCACAGTTTTGAGTTAAGGCTGCTTTCTTGATGTTTGTCATAATTGTGATGTATGAACAGAAAGAAAACTTAATAGAATGGTCTACCTGTACCTACATCATAAATTTGCATAACAATTTGCATATTAAGGATTAGTTCAGTGGTCAAGTAAGTCCATCTTAAGTGATAAAGGACTTTAAAACAAACAAATTAGTGTAGAAAGCATAGCAATATCTTATTCTGTTAAGGAGATATTCAAGTTTAAAGTTCTGTATCATTTCTGTAGAAACGACTGAAATCAGACTAGTTGTGATGTCACAGCTACAGATTCCTCAGTCTTTATGTATTTTAATAAAGTTTATTTAATTTTTTACTATTTAAATTATATTCCCTCAAACTTTTTTCAGGTGGTATATTATAAATACCCTTCCTAGATTCAGTTTTACTATTTTTTTGACATATCCCATGGTTTTTAAGCCACAAAATCGCAGTACGAAATATGATAGACTACATAAAGACTGAGGAATGACATCACAAGTAGTAGTCTGATTTCAGTTGTTTTTACACAAATGATATTAAACTTTAAACTTAAATATCTCCTTAACGGAATAAGATTTTTGAATGCTTTCTTCACCATTTTGTTTCTTTTGAAGTCCTCTTTCATATAAGATAAACATACTTGACCACTGAACTAATCCTTTCAGAATTGAAAAATTAAATAGTGAAAAAATGTCCAATTGTCATCAATTTATAAACAATTTTCAAATTTTCAATTTTTTAGCATATCTCCTCTCTACTTATTTGCAGATCATAGATATGTGGACATGTAGAAGCAAACTTAGCCACAACACTTACAATCTTTTATACCCCATGCAAATTGTCAGTATTTTTACAGCTTTCTGAGAGTCAGGCCTTTACAAACCTTTAATGCATGGTTGGGTATACAGACATAGTAATTAATTCAAGCTATACAATTTCTAAGCAGTATTTGCATTGGTATGACCTGTGCATTAAATTCCCACAATGCAGGAACTTGAGTAACTGGCTTAGTCTATGTATACAACAGGGACAAGTCAATTTCTTAACAAAGCATAAAAATGTAAGTAAATTGTTCTCGTTTTTCATTCCTTTTTGTTGTTTTGTATTCATTTTTAACAATCTAACACAAATTTTTTTATAAAAAGATTAATATTTTAGCATTGTGTTTATACGAGTATTTAATGCATTGCTCAAAGGACTTTGCACTCGTGAATGACCCTCCTAAAGTCGGGTCATTCTATTCAACTATAAGTCCTTTGCCCTGTGCATTAAATACATGAATAATTTTTCCGTCTCAATACAAATCTTGAATAACTTTTTTCAACCTCTGCAATAAGTTTTTGATGGCATGCAGCAGCAGACTTTAAGTGTTGTGTTTTTAACTTTACATTAAATAGAAAAGAAAAGAAAAACACTGGCAAAACAGTTTCCCCCTTCTCTGCTTAGGTACAATATGGCCCCATACCCCCCATACAAGAAAACTTATTATGAAATAACCATCCTTACAAGGAATGGTCCATCAATCATTCATGGGTTTTGCACAAAGCCCTCCCAAGCATATAATGTATATTTATACTTAGGCTTAGCCAAGGACTAATCTGATTCGCATCACTGAACAGCAGTTATGTGGCTTGAGCCCAAGATAAATGACCTATTGTGTACAGTGTAACAATAGCTGGTTGCTAACAAGTGAAGTGTGAATAGACTATGAAGATGCTGTCAGTTAAGAAGATAAGATTACCCCTGTGTTGTGTATGGTGTACCAATAGCTGGTTGCTAGTCAATGAATTGTGAAGAGTCTCCGGGGTTCAATGGTGTGGATTACCCTGATTTTGAAAAAATTGAGGGTGTCGGGTTGGAGGGGTCTAAGGGCCAAAAATTCTTAATGTGCATCAATTACAACAAAACTTAGTCATGCATGCTCTCTCCAGACAAATTATTTTGCTCTAAATGCTTTAAACAGCCAACTATTGTTGCTTGTAAGCTTTCTGCTCCACTATCCTGAACTAATAAGGCAAACAAATACACTGCACTTGTATGATGAAGCAGGTAAAAGGAATATTCCCATGGATTTTCATTTTTCCATATGTGATACAGAATTTTTTTTTAAATAAAGTGGTGAAAAAACTATGTTTATATCTATAATATGCCGTTTAGAAGTTACAAAATATTAAAGTATTTTTGAATTTGGACAAAAGTGACTGATTGGCAACATCTGTGATGTCATAGAGACAATTTCAACAAAATGTCTTTTGTATCTCCTTAAAAATGATATGGATTTTTTTTTCTTATTGAAAATGTGATGTATACCAAAGGAAAAAATAAATACAAATGTTTTCTGGTAAATTATATATTCCATCCTATCTCTATAATGAACCATAAATGCTGTTCGATAATGTAAAAAAAGTGTGATTGATTTTATAAGAAATACATAAGAACTATACTGGAATTGCCGTAATGACATCACCAAGCTGAAGGACATAATATGTACGAGGTGTCTTTAAATCGCTATACCTTCTAAATGGAATAAGATATTCACATAGTTTTTTCACCACTTTGATTCTATAAATTTTCTTTATCATATATGAAAAAATGAAAATCCATGGGACTATTTCCTTTAACAATAAATCCTTTCATTGAATCAGAGGAGCAGAAAGTTCAGACAGTAGTAGCACAGAAATGGTTGTGGTTTTGGACATGCAAGAAGATTAAGCTTTCTGAAAATATTTTGGTAACTTGTAGTAACGGCATTTACACAGCATGGGTAGTTTATTTTATTTGTCAAGTGCTCAATCTCATTTTCATATAAATGACTGGTATGGAAGTCTACTGTAGAAAATAAGTGTTCTTATCTTCATTTTCTATTTAACAATTGTTAACTGAAAAATCAAAATAGTGGCACAATTTTTTTTAAATTAATTTTGAAGAAATTTTTTTTTGCTGATTTTTTGGTTACACTAAGATGGTTTGGTTTGTTGTTTACCCTTACTCTCCCAGCGTCACGGTGACCGTGACAGTTACGATCCATTTTCCAAATTTTTTTTTGAGTACCTTTCCAAAATCCTATAGAGCTGCAAATAAGTTCATTCAAACCAGATTGAATAGATCTTTCATAATATGGTTATTTTGTTGGGGGGTTAGATTGAAGTTTTTTGAGTAAAATCGTTAAAAAAAAGTGCATTTTATAAAAAAACGATTTTTTTTTTTTTTTTTTGAAAGACGAATGTCATACGTGAATATTTTTTCAATTTTTTTTTCTTCAGGTAAAGTATAAAGATAGTTTGAATTGTTGGTTGCTACACGATTTTTACTTGTACTTGGTCAATGTTTGTGTTTTTGGGAGAAAATATGCCAAAATTTGTGATTTTGGGCCATTTTGGACCTTTTTGATCAAAAATTATAAAAATGGCCCAAATATTGTATTGAATTTTTAAAATCTCTACGGGTAGAGGAGAAATAGATCGCTCAGACGAACTATTACAATAACAGATGCACCGCCTCTACTTGCCTAAAAGGTCTCTGATGATGACGCAATTTGCGTCTTTTTTTTTTTTTTTTTTTTTCCTCGCACATTCGACATCACAAAATGGCGAGATACAAGTTACAACGTCGAACGTGCCTTCCGACTCCTATGTTTTCTTCAGAATAATGATGACTCAGAGGGGTCGGAAGGTACTTGATGAAGAAGATGTACCAGAACTCGACCAGATTGAGGAAGAGGAGAATATAGAGCCTGCTGAGATGGATAGTGATCTGTTCCAAATTACGGAGTTGGTGAGTGTTTTCTTCCAAAAATAGCGAAAGTACTACATTGTAAATGTGTAGTAATAAAATAAGGCTCATAGAATTATAATGATAAATTAGCGGGATTTTTTGCTTGTTACGATAAACAAGTAAAAGGGACACTAAAATCACATATAAAAAAAAGGATTTAGGTCCTTTCTATAATAGCCCGGATGAAACAAATGAAAGCTGAACCCCAATAATAACATTTCTAAATGGACTGAAATATATGTATTTCCCAATGGCAAAATTGTAAATTTAGGCCTACTGGAATATGTGTATTCCCAATTTCACAAAATCCAAGTTCCATTATTTCAGGGGCCGAAATCACAATTTTATGGGGGAAAGTGGAGTAGGGGTCCCATGTTAGGGCAAAATACACATGTTGGGGGTGCCCCAGGCCCATTTAGAGGAAAATGCTTGTATATAGGCCTAGTACCGGTAAATTATTTTGATGCCCCATTTTTTGGAACCATGATCCTTTTCCCCTCCCCCAGGCTATGCCACTGTTGTGGTGATGACTAGATCGATAAAACGAACATTTTGGACCCCTGTATGTACCCCCGGGCTTCCCGGCTGTAAAAGTCTGTCCCCACGGTTACCACAAAATTGTGGGGCAGGTTAGAAACCACAATAACATGTTATGCGATAATATGTTATGCGTATGCTTGAAGAGGACGAGTCGCCTGCTACTAGAAACCACAATAACATGTTATGCGATAACATGTTATGCGTATGCTTGAAGAGGACGAGCCGCCCGCTACTCCCCAACCCAAGAGGAAGAGGGACAGATCGTTGAAGATGAGCCCAGGCCCCTTTTCCAGGCCTTCCGCTGCAGTCTCGCCACCATCACCACTCAAAGAAAATCCGACTGCAGCGGAAAAAGCTGCCTTAAAAACCAGGGAGGAAGAGCGGAACGCTCGGCTGCAGGAGATACAACGGTCGAAGGTCATCCCTGCAGCCGATAAAGACTATCATCTGTGGGAAGTACTGGTGGAGAGTGACCGGGATCGACACGAGGTCTTCGGTAACTGGTTATGGGAAGACCAAACTAAAGTAAGTTGAATGAATATAGCTGCAATTTTTTTTTTTTTTTCAAATTCTATTGCAGCAACAAGGTATAGCAGAAGACTTTACAAATTTGGACCTTTTTGGCAAACATTTCTTATGAATTCCATGTGGAATGAACAGAAGTAAGTGTCTAATAGATAATCAGCATAGTCTATCAACATAAAAGTAGCTTAAAGTTGTAATGGCTGAAATTGGGTCAGAAATAAACAAAAAACAGTTTCAGCATAATAAATGAGGTAAATGACCTAATTTGCTAATTTCTTATGTTATTTTTTGCCAATGATGATGTAAACATCTTGCTTTTCTGCATTCTATTAGTTTTGGACATCATAGAAGGGAAAAATGCATTTTTTGGAAAATTTAGTGCCATTAGATAGATTATTCACAGAATCGGGGATAATTTTTAGGTCAAAATGTACCAAATTTTTCATATTTGTTTTTTCTTTCTGAAAAAATCCATGAATAGTATCAAATGAAAGGTCTTTCCAAGGACGATTCTTATCCATATCTTTTTGCTATTTAGCCACAAGGTTGATCATAAAGATAGAATGTTTGGAGACCTAATATGCTAATTTAATGACCTAATTTGCATATTTGAGCTCGATATATGCACATTTTTGGAAAGTTCAACATGTTAGCTTTCATATGAGTCGAACTTGTTTTGGTACAAATGGAACAGAAAGTGCTAAAATAAAAATTTATATGGAACCTGAGGACATGTTTAAAGTCAAATGTGCCAAGAGGGTGTTGATAAATGATGGTGCAAATTAGGATAATCTGGAAGTCTGTTTTGGAGAAAAAGTCAGGTGAAAGAAAATAAGAAGCTTACCACATTTCAAGGAATATTTCTTTCAATTTTTATGTATATTTATATGACTGAGGACAAAGAAACAAATTGGGAAATCTTATTCTGTTTTGGACTTACCACATTTCAAAGATTCCCACAGTGTGTTCAAAAGTGACTGGAGCAGTGAGTCTAAATTGACAGCATGATGTCATAGCTGCAATTCTTAGACAATTTTTTGTATGCATTTCTTATGAAAGATTCACGCTGTTACATCAGTGATGTTCGGATTTTCCACATGTTGGAAAATCGAACATCTGAAGGCCACCAAAAATGCACGCATCACTGCCCTCCACACTTCATACATACAGTGTACAATTATACACACACACACTGTACATACTTAACATACGGAGTGGCTGAAGCGTGTACACTATTTAAGAAATATTGAGTGAGGGTGCTGCAAGTAGCAATGCTGTAGATGTTGGGGCACAATATTGGTATGTTTGAAAACTATTTAACTCCTTTCTTAATCATTGAAAACTTTTTTTATTTGTTTATTGTTTTTTGGTATAATTAACACGCACTTTACAAGAACATGATGTGTCCATCTGCCCATGTATCTTATATTCTTACGAAGAGTAAAATAAAAATAACTTTATCCGTATAATCTTAAAAGAAAAATAATTTTGATAAAACATCTGTCTTAAAAGTACAGCTATATACACACTTGTAAAATGTTTTAAATGCGGTAACTCCTAAATGAAATAAGATATCAACTAAGGTTTTCACAAATATTTCTATAAATAGACTTGAAAATTCACAGGAATAATCCTTTCGGAACCAGTTCCATCAGGTAACGAGAGTAAAGGACGGTACTGTAATTGAGAACTTACGTTTTTGGCTTGATCTCCTCCTCTTCACACTCTGAGCCAAATTCTCCTTCTCCTCTGAAGTTTCAGGATCCGAAACATAATTTCTCTGAGATCGAATGTTGCGAGTTCTTTTCTGTTCCTCAGCATGATTTACAAAGATATTTCCTTTGAACTGATTTTGAGGAAATTGGTATTCTGAAATGCGATATTTGGAAAGGTTTTCCATGGATTGTTTGGGGGTACTTGTTTGTAATCTCGTGAAAAGAATGAATGATTAAATCTGCTTTGATCAACTGTTTCAGTATCGCTGATGTCACTTTCTGAGAAATCTAAACAAAGAGATGAGAAAATAAGAGAGTTTAGGTACATTTAGTAGATTTGTCACCCAGCTTGCAGTGAAAACTTTAAATGATTACATACAGCATTTATAAAATAATGTTGGTGTTTAACTGCACCATGACAGTCAGAGTCAAATGTGACTCAAATTGCTTTACAAAAGTTTCAACAATCTTTCCAGTGACAAAATAGAGGTGCAACATGAGGGTGCATTGAAAAATAACACCATATTTATTCATTTTATAATCATTTTGTAAACATTCTGTATCCGATCTGTCAAAAGACTCCTCCATATTTTGATAATACAACAGATACAGTTTGCTCTTTTCAAAACTAAATTTTTGGGCCAAAAATATATTCTTTTCATACAAATTTTCTTTCCATCCTGACTTTCTGTATTATTGCAATCATGTTCATAAAATAAACCAGAAAGACCAGACATTTTCTGCTACTTTTATCTCTTTTCCTAGCATTAAAACAGTTTCTAAATTTATGCATACAGAATAATCTAAAAGCTCACCAAAAATATGAAGCCCAAATTTTCAATATTTCATATTATCATTATTCTGATATCTGTTTTAGGATTGGTAAAAAAGGGGAAAAATATAATTTTATCATATTATTTTAACAGCAATACAGGAAATGAGAGGTATGCACCCAAGAATTGCTTGAAAAAGCAAACTGAAGAGAAAATGTGAAATTAATATATGTCAAGTGACTTTGTTATTACAAAGCGAGTCAATAGAGGATGTATAAACTTTCAATATTTCCGCTGCCAAATTTAGGGGCTTTTCCAATGATCAAAACCACTTTATCCAAGCTCATTCTATGAGAATACACAAAGTAGTTCAGAGAGCAAAGCAGGAAGATCAAAAGAAAAATGTGACATGCTGGCAAAGTTTACTCTTCCAAAATCATCAAGATTTTGTTTCTATTTAATTCTTTTTATCAAATTTCTATTCAACCATTCATTACTTTCTACATAGCTCTTTATATACAGTACATCAAAAAAAGTCTTTTTTTCTTCTTTTTTTTTAAAAAAAAAAAAAAAAAAAAAATAATAATAAAGAAATACCAACAAAAAATTTCTCACAAATTTTACCACCTCAGCATTATTGGTTTCTTATTTGCTCAATTTTACACATACTAGACAATACAATTAACCTTCCCAGGTTTCCAAAAAGGCCACGCTCATCATAGCAACGCGGTAACTATGTGGGCAAACAAACCTCAAATCCGCAATCGTGCATTACCAATGCGTTGAAATTTAGATGTTCGCGAGGCCTGCCGCAAGCTTTGATTCATTTATGGCACTTCTCCGGACCTTTTTAGCAAAAGGGATAAACAAAATTCAGTTTGCTAACTGTTGTGGGTAAGAGCAATCAGATTTACAAAGCCCGCAGCGGGCCGTAAGCGCAAATTTTGTTCACTCAGTCTGTGTGCAGAAATTTGTTTTGTACAGCAATTAAGTTGCATTGACTACATCAGTGTGCGCAACTAGTTAGCTGTACTGTACAAGTACCATGTAAGATGTTTGTCCCACTAATTATGCAGATTTGTTGCTAGGCAAATTCATGCGGTGATTGCTTAAAACAAGCTGTCAATCATTAAACCCAGAAAGGTTAATTCCCTAAGAGACCAAAATTTTCAATAACTGTGTTCTTATTAGTACAAAAAGAGGATAACGTATAAAATGATAACATCCTATTGACCCTGGCAAAACAAAGATCAGGAACTGCTTGAAAAAGCAAACGGAATAGGAAAAGGTGACCTTAACATGTCAAGCAGCTTGCACATTGCTAGTACAAAACATGTCAATTAAGGATAAGCATTTTGAAATATTTCCGCTGGAAAATTTAGGGGCTTCTGTCATGATCAAAACCAGGATAGGATAATTTTATTGATCACAGCACCTGGATAATTCTGAAAAATGAATCACTTTCTAAAAAATTCAGCTTGATCTGTTTTAAATCTTTAAAAAATAAATTGAAGAAGAAAAAAAAAAAATTTTTTTTTTCTTCATGGAAGTTGTATGGTGTTTCTATTAACATAAAGATTCAACAATTTGCATTAAACATGCACAATGATGACCTTCTGATTCCTTCATGACTTTTTTTAAATCTTTTAAATACAAATTTATTTAGAGGAAACACATTTATTTATCTTTATTAATTAACCAGTCACAATTTCATTGATTAAATTTCAAAGTAGGTACTTTTTGAAATAATGTAGATAGACTGCAGAAACAATTTTAGAAAAGATCTAAAACAGAGAGCAACAAGAAGCCAAACAAAGCCAAATGATAATTTTGGAGTAAACAGTTTGTTTGTTTGATGAGGGCTTTAACGGCACCACGACAGCAAGGGTTAAATTGTGCCTGAGAGGTTAGATTACTCCAGAGGTAGGGAGAAAAGAAAACAGGGGGAAATTAATAAAAACACGGAAACTAAAAGCCAGAAAGCTGGGATCGAGAGAGGAAGTGCATGGGTGAAAAAAAACTAAAGTAGAGAGAGGCTGGGTGGGAGAAGAGAACTAAATATGGTTGTAGAGGGAAGCATGATGAAGGAAGGAGATAATTTTATTCAGAAGGTTTTTCTGGAAGAGTTTGGCTATTGAGTTGTGGGGAGCGAGGGAAGCTTTGGGAAGTTTGTACAAGCAAAAAGGATGTGGTGGACTGTGAGGGTGTAATGGCAATTGTTGCAGAGGGGTGGGGGAGCTAATAAGGAGGTGGGAGTGAGTGAGGTGGGTGTGAACTTTCTAAGGCAGGTAATGTGAACGTTGTTGACATGGGGAGGTTGCCATGCACATGTTATATAGTTTAAGAGATGCTTGACAGCGCTTGCCCCAAATGAAGATAAATGAGACGTGGTACCCTACCTCTTGACTCTCCAAATGTTCCAGAGTCACTGTAGGAATCACTTCGCAATCTCATGGATCTGAAGAACACAAATTGGATAAACATGTACTCAAAATTATTGTTTTTTAAACATATCAGATTCATAATAAATGTGGTGGTGTAAGAGGTATATAAACAACCACAAAAAAGATGCTTAAAGAATAAGGAGTCCTGCTTGTATGCGACACTGTAAGTACTGGGTTTGACTTCTGTCGTGAGTGCTGTATTATGTCCTGTACTCTGTTTGCTCCAGTTCACTCAAATGTAAAATGAGTACCAGCACTAGGGAAGTAAGCCTATGATGAAGTGGGTCCTATTCAGGTGGATTCATGTGCTTTCATCCAATAACACTTGACATTCTAATTTCTAAATTCTAATTAAGATTTTAGATTTTTTTGTATTATAACCCATTGGCATAGCCAAATAGGGGCCAGAGGGGCTATGCTCCCTCCTCCAATCCCACACCAAAAAAATTACATATCAAAAATATGTTTTGCCCAGATGAGCACAGGGAGCAAGTTCTACAGAAAAGTTAATTGCCCTGTGTGTTTTTGTTTTTGACCAAGAGCTTTTACAAACACTATATAAAATATAAATTTAAACAAACTCTATATAAATATGACCTTCAGATTTATTTAATTTTTCAGAACTTCCAGGGGCTTTGCTCCCTGGACCCACACCATAGCTTCCCTTTAGACCCCACCAGGGGCCATTAGGTGGCCCCTGGTGCCCACGTGTGGGGCCTTTGTGCTACGCAAAAGCAATATCCTGCTCTGAAAAATTACACATTTTAGAGATAGGAAATGCATTTTGAGGAAGGGGTATAACTGTCTGTGTGATATGTGTCACATACAAGCTACCCCCATCAAAAATACCTCTCGCGCTCATGGTTACACCCCCACCACCACCACCAAACAAAAATCCTCACTCCGCCAGTGTTCTAGACAGTCTTAAGACATCAAGTTCTAACACAAACAGTCAAATTTTAAGACAAACATTAAACATTGGGCCATGATGCTAAAATAGGCCTGTCTACAATTAATTTAGGAGATAATATACAAAGAAAATCAATTTGACTGAAAAGGGTTTAGCTGTTCATATAGGGCAGCGATCTGTCATCTAGTTTGTATTTTGGAAACAGTTTGGTTTTGCTTGCGACGACGAGTGAACACACAATTACAATGACGGGGTCGTCACCTGCGTAATCGGTTATGATAGTAACAATGCTATCACGAAACGCTTAATACGACCCGGACGAGAACACAGGTACGACGTACACACAGACATAATATCGACAACCAAGTCAATGTCTACGGCATTTGATAACCAGTTGTGGCGCACTGGCGATGGTTTTGCTTGTAAAGCGCTTGGCATTTTATATTGACCTGCTTTGAGTTTTTCTCTCCCATACAGACATTGTTTGGATTGTGGGCGACAGTATTGTCTGATGAACAGCCATCCACACCATAAACCATGCACCTGAACTTGACTTAGGACTGGCTGGAACCACTGTTGTGTGGTGCAGCTTCTCAGGAATGCGCTTCAGCCAATTTTCGGTTAAATTTAGAGATTTTGTTGGTCGAGTGGAGAGAGCGTTTGTTTAAGTGGGTGGTAATTCATTTGGGTACCAATGATCTTGTGTTCTGTCAGGATCATATTATTCAAGCTAATATCCTTCGGGTGATTAATATTGTAAAGGAGCTTACCTGCCGTTTGGTCAGAGATTTTGCTGAGGATTAAGTATAGCGCGTTTGGCTGGGTTAGGTGGAAACCATTCGGAAGGACATCAACCGGCAGGCTAAGGGGATTATAGGTATAAATGGGGCGAGGGGGGCATATCATTCGCCATCCCTCATTTGTTTCGACAGACACTTACCTTTTGTGACAGGGTTCATCTGTCTTACCAAAGGCAAGTTTTATTTCTCTGGGACATACAGATGGGTTTGTCATTATTAAGACTTTACCTTCAATTTTTTCAATATCCTCCTTTCTGATTTGATATGTTTTATATCAGCCAAATTTTGTGGAACTGGTCCCACTTCCTAGGAATGGTTTGGCAGTTTTGATCTGATTTATTTATTTTCCATTTTCATGCATATATTACAATATCTACAATGAAAAGACATAACAAAATGGTGGAAGGGCTTAGAAGCCGGAGTTTTACAAGAAGCCCGCCGTAACTTAAATCAATTAATAACAAAGGAAATGTACAGAAAAGTGAAATAGTGAAAATTTGTTCCACCCGGTAACATAAAGAAGCCTAGTGCAAAAGTAATAAAGTGGTTGGGTAAAAATAGGTAAGATGTAAAATAGAAACAAACTAAATGGAGATGAAATATAAGGGGTAAACTAGAGTTGGTCATATTTAGATATACGTGTCTATCTTATTGAATCGCATAATCGATTCCAGAACTTAATACCATTTGATACAATGGAGCATTTAAATAAATCAGAAGAAGTTATTGGAAGATTAAATGTTGGGAGGACCTGGAATACCTGGTTTGGGCTTTGTTTCGTAAATTTGTGGCCTATTTCACCTATTATTCATGCTATGAATAAAATATTTATTATTGGCTCTAGGCTCGCCTCGATTTAGCATCAGGGAGAAATTGTTTCTCATATTTATATCTCATGGGTCTAGCCTGGGGTTTTATCCATCACTTTGGCATGTATTTGGCCTTCATTTGGGCTGGTTTTGACATCATTTTGGTCAATTGTCGCCATCATTTTTACCAGTTTTGTCATTATTTTAAAACATGTATTGGGTTATCAATTTGGCCAATAAGTTTGTATTTTGTGGCAGGTTCTGCCAATATGATATTTATATTTTGTGGCGGTTCTGCCAATATGGTATTTATATTTTGTGGCAGGTTCTGCCAATATGATATTTATATTTTGTGGCGATTTTGTTAATATGGTATTTATATTTTGTGGCAGGTTCTGCCAATATTTATATTTTGTAGCAGGTTCTATACCAATATGATATTTATATTTTGTGGCAGGTTCTGCTAATATATTTATATTTTGTGGCAGGTTCTGCCAATATATTTATATTTTGTGGCAGGTTCTGCCAATATATTTATATTTTGTGACAGGTTCTGCCAATATATTTATATTTTGTGGCAGGTTCTGCCAATATGATATTTATATTTTGTGGCAGCTTCTACCAATATGATATTTATATGTTGTGGCATATTCTGCCAATATGATATTCATATTGTGTGGCAGGTTCTGCCAATATTATATTTATATTTTGTGGCAGATTCTGCCAATATATTTATATTTTGTGAGAGGTTCTGCCAATATTATATTTGTATTTTGTGGAAGGTTCTGCCAATATGATATTCATATTTTGTGGAAGGTTTTGCCAATATATTTATATTTTGTGGAAGGTTCTGCCAATATCTTTATATTTTGTGGAAGGTTCTGCCAATATATTTATATTTTGTGGAAGGTTCTGCCAATAAGATATTTATATTTTGTGGCAGGTTCTACCAATATGATATTTATATTTTGTATCTTTTGTGGCAGGTGTTGCCATTTATACAATAAAGGTTGTGGTATTTGCTGCCAGTGAGCTTGAATTCCTTTGTTTATTGTCATTTCTGCCAAGTGACTGAATAATATATTGTTATAAAATGGTGCTAGAATAGTGTTATGGATATTTCTTGTTATATTAATATTGTCTGGAATATAAGAAAGTAAACATCATATTTAGCCAAATGTAGTTTTGAGTGGCAATTGAATTTCATAATTCCTCATTGCACAAATCAGAGACAAAACCATCTTTACAAAGACTCTTAATTGCCACATGCATGTTAGTTCATTTATCACAGTGGGCAGTATAGGAAGCACAGTATTCTCTCTTTATTTATATAGCTAAACCCGGAAGTTATTCCCCAAATCAAAAAGTTTCTCTTACTTTTCAAAATCAGTCCGAGTATCTTCGGTATTTTGTATCGCTGTTTGGAGAAGGAACTTTACCACTTCCAGCCTGCCTTCCTTGCAGGCTAACATGAGAGGCGTATTGCCAAGTTTGTCCCTCATGTTATGGTCAAATTTAGCCTGTGTAGGTAACAAAACGAAAGTGAAATGAAACTTACAACTACAGCCCTGTTTTTGCTACAGAAGCAATCCATGGTGGCTTAGGTTGAATCAATTTTAGAGAAAACGAAAACACATGATAAAATAAAATTGTCATTTTTACAAACAGTGTATTGTGTTTAATTTAGCACCAGATCATGCCGATTTCACAACCACTAAAACAAAAATTCAAATACAGTTTGTTTGTTTGTTTGATGAGAGTTTAACAGCACCACAACAGCAAGGGTCAAATTGTGCCTGAGAGGTTAGATCATTCCAGAGGTAGGAAGGAGAGTAAACAGGGGGAGATTGAGAGAAACACGAGAAATAAAAGCCAGAAAGCTGGGATCGAGAGAGGAGGTGTATGGGTGGAAAAATAATGTAGAGAGAGAAGGGTGGGGAAGGAGGACTAAATATGGTTGTAGAGGGAAGCAAGATAAAGGAAGGAGATCATTTTATCCGGAGGTTTTTTTTGGAAGAGCTCGGCTACTGAGTTGTGGGCAGCGAGGGAAGCTCTGGGAAGGTTGTACAGGGGACAAGCAAGGAGAATGTGATGGACTGTGAGGGTGCAATGGCAATTGTTGCAGAGGCATGTGGGGGGAAGTCAGTAAGGAGGTAACTTTGAGTGAGGTGGGTGTGACCTATTCTAAGATGGGTAATGTGCAGAGAAAACAGAAAAACAAGGAGTTTAAACCCTTGATTACTTAAGTCGTGGTATACACAATTATATCACAATGTATTCAGTCCCATTTATATTGGTTAATAACCAATTGGAGAACCTGGAATGTACATCAATTTTGAAAACTGAAAAACCATTTAGCAGGTTATTACCACTTTACTATGTTAGTACCAAATCATAGAATTAAAAACTTGCTGATAGAGTAAAAAAATATCATTTTGCCGGAACCAAAAGGTTTTGTGGTTCCGATGCTTTTCTTCATGGTGATTTATCTTGTATTAACTGTTATGTCATTGCATATCATGAAATATTTGAGATATCGTATTTACAAGCTCTTTCAGCAAAATCATATCAAGCCCTCTCACTATGCATATTATTGAAATTCAATGTTTTGATAAAATGAACATATACAAACTAGCTAAAATCATAATTCTACAAAATACGAAACAAAAGAGACATGTCATTGTTCAAATATGAGCATTTCAAGATTTTTTATATTAAGCCCCGCCTATTCATTAATATGCATGACATCATCACCACCAAAAACAATAGGGCACATCTACAGACCATGGGCTATCTGTGTACCAAATATGACATGAATCCAGTTTACCATTCAACTGATCAATCTACCAAATGAAAATTCATTACAGTTTAATTTGGAGATCATCATAGGCCTACTATGTTTCCACTCTATCCAATAGAGGACTAATAACTTATTCTATTCATTCCCAAGAGACTTATTTACAAATTCTTTTGAGGCATTAGCTCTATTAACCAACTTTTTTTTTCATGCCAGAACAAATATTTTAATTGCAATTCAAGTCAGAAATGCAGTTATTGTAGCTTCTTTCAAGACAAAAGTCTCCTTTATAAAAAAAAAAACTCATTAATATAGTTGGAATTCCTCCATAAGGGCAGAAATATTTTCCTCCTTAGTCACTGAAGGATGCATGTGGTCGGACAGACAATGGATATGGACGAATAAATGGACGGAGAACGGTAAAGATGCTATATTCTCTCTACACCAACTTCGTTGGCGAGGAGATAATTGAACATACTGAAAAAATTTGCCATTTCTGATAAATTTTCCTTCCTACCTGCCATAACTTCTTCAGCTGCTTTAACCTCTTTTTGTCTTTAATGCTCAGCATAATGTCCCCTGTCCGATCTGACCGATGCCTTTCTATGACCGCTTGAACCCCTTCATATTCTGTACATGTATACAACTGACCCTGGGGGTCAAGAATAGCAGAACTTGCACCGTTCTGTAATAAAATCTGCACAATTTCAGTGAAACCTGCGAGGATGAAACATAAGAGATGTGAGCTATGTAAAGATAATACCTGAAAAATGTGAGCCACTTTAATCCCATTCTAAAGACATGACCAATCTTAAATACCATTCTTTGTAATATCATGTTTGTTTGATGGGGTTTAACAGCACCACAACAAAGAGGGTCAAATTGTGCCTGAGAGGTCAGATCATTCTAGAGGTAGGAAGGAAAGGAAACAGGGGGAGAATGAGAGAAATTCAAGAACAAAAGTCAGAAAGCTGTAATCGACAGAGGAGGTTCATGGTTGAAACAAAAACAAAATTAAAGTAGAGAGAGTGGGTGGAAGAGGAGAATCAAATATGGTTGTAGAGGGAAGCATGATGAAGGAGGGAGATAATTTCATCTGGAGGATTTTTCTGAAAGAACTCAGCAATTGAGTTGTGGGGAGCGAGGGGAGCTCTGGGAAGGTTGTACAGGGGGCAAGCAAGGAGAACGTGATGGGCTGTGAGGGTGCAATGGCAATTGTTGGAGAGGGGTTGGAGGGAGCCCAATAAGGAGGTGGGAGTGAGTGAGGTGGGTGTGACCTATTCTAAGACGGGTAATATGAACGTTGTCGATACGAGAGAGGTTGTTGATGGTGAGTTTGATCGGAATGGTGGGCTGGATGACGTGGAGTTTGTTATCAATTTGGGAGATCCGTGAGGTTTGCCATAAGCGGTTTGATGTCAGAGAGGGTTTTGGGAAAAGGGGTAGGGAGGAGGTTGAGGGCAAGCTTAGCGGCTACATCAGCCCTGTCATTGCCAGGGATGCTAACATGGCTGGGTATCCAGAAGAAAAGAACACTTTTCCTGCAGAGGGTAGGCGAAAGGAGTTTCCTGAGGAGGAGGTGGGATGTAAAGTTATCCCATTAAAGGTTGAGTAATGAAGTAATAACAGCCTTTGAGTCAGAGATCATGGAGCAATTAACTGAAACGTGGGTTATATTTGAATGAAGGTCACCTAGAACGTGACAAAAGGGAAAAAAAATTCTTCGTCATGATGTAAAAGACTCAATATCTCAATATATAAAAATCAAGAATATGGTGATATGATTATACATGGTCTTTCAGATGAAGATCCATTTCATATTCCATCAAAAGCTATGTGAAATATTTGAAAGGTTCTTAAACTTGAAAAAATTTAAAATCAATTTTCAATTCAGATTAATTGGTACTTCATTACTGAGGCCATATTCACACATTCCTATGATATCAAGATAATCATTTAACAGACTAATAAGAGTTGTATTTGCCACTGCCTTGAATTATTGACAACTGGGTATGATTCTGGGTTGGGCCATACCAAAAATGAGACCTGCTGCTTCCTTGCCTGGAATCGAATGAAGAGAAGATGTTTTTGGCAATGCTAAGAGGCTTCCACCTTCCAGACTTAACCAATTTACGTTGGTCACCACGGGGAAACAGGACGAAGGGGAAATGAACTGGTTCCAGCTGGACGTGCAGTGGGTCAACAGCAGCTGGAAGGACATCAGAAGCAGACACATCCTGATGGAGTTTGTTAACTACTGCATGCATCAAATGATGTGATGGAGGAGGTTTTAAGTCTCCAACTCTGACGTAAGTGAGATGTCCCCCATGGAGTGCTTTCCAAATATTGTGCATTAATAAAGATAATATGGCACACTCTTAAGATACATTTTTCTTAAAATCATTTTAATTTCCTTATAGGAATGTTCATGTAAATTTTCATCTGTATGAATATGGCAGCTTTATAGGCAACTAATTTTTAAAGAAAATACATTTACCGCATTCGACATGATAAGCGCCCAGGGTGCTTGCGAAAATTTTCTTCCTTATAAGTTTCTTCCTTATAAGTTTCTTCCTTATAAGCGCCCATGTTCCAGGCCGCATAGCATGTGCCATTGGTTCTGCATTGTGTGAACTGGTTATATACTAGCCCCACAAAAACCATCAAAAAGATATCGTGTGTGTCAGAAGCAAAATAAGCAAATAATGTGACAAATAATTTATTTCAAGTCTTCAAATTAATCAAATATAGTATGTTATCAGTCAAAAAATGTTGGATGGGTGCTAATTAGAGCAGGGGCACTTAATATGCTATATATGGTATGACATCCCAATTTACACTACATTGGGTGCGTGCTAATTAGGGCAGGGGCACTTAATATGTTGAATATGGTATGACATCCCAATTAACATTACATTGGGTGCGTGCTAATTAGAGCAGGGGCACTTGATATGTTGAATATGGTATGACATCCCAAATTACACTGCAAGTTCACTATTCAGTGTTTGTTTGTTTTTCGTTTTCTACATCAATTCTTTATTAGTCTTCTTGAATAGTCTCACATATATATATATATTAAAATTCACAAAAATATTTCCTTGATCTTTATGTCTACGAAGTAACCTGCATCTCCATGAAAAAACAAAAAGTGTTCTTCTTACTTTTATTGCTAAGCTAATTCCATCACACCATTGGGCTCATATATGCCGGTGCTTATCCCCGGTTTCCATGGCGCAAGCGGATGACAGTACATGAATCCCCCTGGATGGGACGCCAGTCCATCGCAGATTAACTCCCCAGCAGTGCTGGTACTCATTTTCACAGCTGAGTGGACTGAAGCATGTAGAGTAAAGTGTCTTGCTCAAGGACACGATGCAGCGCTCGCGAAGGGAATCAAACCCCGTACCTTTCGAATACGAACATGACTCCTTAACCACTGGGCCACTGCACCTCTATGAATAGTCTATAATATATATCAAATTAAAATTCACAAAAAAGTTTCTTTAATCTTCACATCCACAAAGTAACCTGCACCTCAATGAAAAACAGTAGTTTTCTTCTTGCTTTTATTGTACTTATACAAAAATGGGAATATCATTTACCTTTACTAGCAGCTAACTGCAAAGCTGTCAAGCCTTGGCTATTAACAGCATTAATGTCAATGTATGATGATGGCATTGCTGTCATAGCCTGGGTCGCAAGATCACCCGTCAGGTCAGGGTTCAAACAAAACTCAATCAAGTATTGCACAATGCCCGTAAGACCTCTAGAGCAGGCGATGTGCAATAGGGTGGAGTTGGTAGTTGGGTGAACTTGGAAAATATCCCCACCATTCTAGAGAAATTGAAGGGAAAATTGAAAAAGTGTAAGACGGTATTCTTCCTACATTGATGATTAACAGTACATTAGGAAACAAACTAGTAGTTTTTAGAAACCTTCATCAAATGTATTGCTTGTGTACTCCCACTGGTAGGGTTATCTATAAGATATATTCAAACTACAAATATGCAATAAAGGGATCGATAGAAATCAAATTTTCAAGACTTTCAATTCTGGGAAGATTAATGTAAATTTATACTCATCTGTGGTGTAAATTGTCACAATTTTTTGAATAATTGCTGGTTCCATGAAAGCTTGAGGATCCCCAGTAAAGTCAATGCAGGTGCCCGCCCGACCCCATAGAATGAAACACGAAATATAAAATGGCACAGGGAACTGAATCTGCCCAAGCGTCCCCTAATAAAGTGCTACACCTCACTCCCCTCCCCGTCCTTAAGAAAAGTCCTGGCTTGTACTGCACCCAGGAAGAGTATAAGTAACAATAACTTCATGGCCTCTGGTGGAGTTAAGGGGCAAAGCAAGTGCATCCAGAAAGGAAAAAATAGAATATATCCATATCCCCTATGTCCCATATCCGCTATGTCCCATATCCCCTATGTCCCATATCCGCTATGTCCCATATCCCTATCCGTATGTCCCATATCCCTATGTCCCATATCCCTATGTCCCATATCCGTATGTCCCATATCCCTATGTCCCATATCCGTATGTCCCATATCCCTATGTCCCATATCCCCTATACCTATGTCCCATATCCCCTATGTCCCATATCCCTTATGTTGATCTGGAAGTAACAATCTTACTTCATTGATAAATTCAATAAAACCTCCACATTATAAGCTTACCTCATGCAAGAGCCTTAAAACATCCATATGACCATTTCCCACCGCCATGTACATTGGCCAGTCTCCATTTCCTGTTAAAGGATTCACATTGTCGCCCTCTTCTAGGTGGCAAAATATCTTCTGAGCGTTCCCGTTCATAGCACATTCAAACAACAATGGCTGAATCTTTTCCGTCTGTCTTTTTTCAATTGCATGATGCAATACTTCTGTGATTTCTTCTGAAGAGGCTAGTTTTCTTGCTGCGTAAAGACCCTGTTAATGAGAGATAAAGAATCTTAATTTTTTTTTTATTTCCAGTATAAATTATGTACAATTTATAAATAGGAAAATACAATAATACAATAATATACAATACAAAATAATAAAAAGTAAACGAAAGGAAATAATGTAGAAAACGAGACTATAAAACGGTTAAAGATATGAAAATGAATACAAAATGATTAGTTAAAAAGGGTTATAATAAGGGGTCTAAAGTACCGAAATGTAAACAAATTGCAGCTTTATATACAAATGAATTTTTTAAAAACTGTTGTTCTAAAACTTGGGATGGTGGCTGGGTTTCTCAGATTATAATTTGTTTTATTACACAATATAGATCTCTTAAGTAAGAAAATGCATGTAATATGTACTATGGTACACACAAGCCACATACAAATATTGACACCAAAAACTATGTGACAGATTGAGAAAGTGTATGGACATAAATCTTCATTCTACAACAATTAATTCGATAAAGTAGCTCTGACCTGAAGATCAGATGGGCAAAGAAAAGAGGCAGGCCAAAGACAACATTAGTAAATGGGCAAAGAAAAGAAGCAGGCCAAAGACAACATAGTAAATGGGCAAAGAAAAGAGGCAGGCCAAAGACAACATAGTAAATGGGCAAAGAAAAGAGGCAGGCCAAAGACAACATAGTAAATGGGCAAAGAAAAGAGGCAGGCCAAAGACAACATAGTAAATGGGCAAAGAAAAGAGGCAGGCCGAAGACAACATAGTAAATGGGCAAAGAAAAGAGGCAGGCCAAAGACAACATTAGTAAATGGGCAAAAAAAAGAGGCAGGCCAAAGACAACATTAGTAAATGGGCAAAGAAAAGAGGCAGGCCAAAGACAACATAGTAAATGGGCAAAGAAAAGAGGCAGGCCAAAGACAACATAGTAAATGGGCAAAGAAAAGAGGCAGGACAAAGACAACATTAGTAAATGGTAGAGAAGGAGAGAGAGGCACTTGGATGGGGGAGTTGGAAGGGATGGATTTCTGAGCTGTGAAGGTCAATCTCCACTTGAGGAGAAGGGAGCAGCGAGTGAGTGACAGGGTGAATGAGTGACTACAACAACCAAATACTGTACAGTAATGTTTATAAAGCAATTCTGTGATATTCTTTTATGTAAATTTTGAGCTGACTGCCTAGTCACACATCAAAATTTTAGAATCAATTTAGGATTATTTAAACTTAGATCGGCCATAACTAAGAAGCTAATTGTGATATTTTCAAAATTGAAAAATTGATCTGCTCAGATTTTGGTACTCTTATCTTTTACCCAATATAGAAATTTCTACATCTTCATAGACATCAATACATCACACATATGCTGCTCCTACATGTCAGTAGACCATAACAACAATTTCCTCTAATTACGGAAAGAAACTGGGAGACTTTTTAGTCCAGATATGAACCTTTTTAAAAGGCTTAAACAGGGTCCAGGTCATTTGAATCCTTTCTACTCCCTTCAATACTTGCATTTGCATTCCATGTGGTGCCGTAAGTTAATACAATTTGCCGTTTTGTAAATCAGCTGTAAATTCAGATCCCCAAATCATTTGCAGGGTTGCGATAGGCATTATGTGCCCATGCATAACTTTTAGAATTTTTGTCACTCAGACAACCACTTTTCCTCTGGAATGTGAAGCACACAATTATACATAAAAAATATCAGGACAACAACACAGTTTCTCCAAAAATCCATACACAAATGTATAGTGGCCAATAATGGACACAGCTTTTAGACCGATTTGACAAAAGAAGCTTTCACTACAGTGCATGACCATGTCGCGATACTAAATGGAAGTCAAATTTTGCATTCAATTTGAAGGGTTAAGTAATTCATTTGGGTTGTGCAAACTAAACTTGGATATGCTACATGACAGATGACAATAATGTGACTTTGATCCCTTACAAGCATCTTTAAAACCTTAAAAGGGGAAAAACTTCATCATAAAAATGCCATATGATAAAATACAATTTAAAAAAAGTATGTGTCCACAGATTATACAAAACTTATTTTGAGAAAAAACATCCCCATGACAATGGCATATTCAGTGGGGGGTCGAGGGGAAACTTGCCCCCCCCCCCATCTCCGAGCAAAATACTGTATAAAAAATGTAAGTTGAGGGATATACAATATTCTATACTCATTAGGAAAATAAACTAAAAAAAAAGAAAAAGTCTAATTATCAGTTGCTAAATTCAGCTATGACTTGGTTATCTAGCCAAATAAAATATTTTTGTGGATTTTGTTTCCATTTTCCTTCATCTTAGGGCAATTTTCTTTGATGTTCTGACAATAGTCTTTGATCTTCGAGCAATTGTCTTCCATTTCTTTTATTTTTGTTTTTCTTCCCCCTCCAACTTTGGGGCAATTTTCTTTGATTTTCAGGAACTTTTCTTTCTTTTCCTACAATTTTCGGGAAATTATCTTTAGATTACTTTATTTTGCAATTTTAAGGAAATTTTCTTACCTTCTACAGGAATTCTCTTAAAAATTTCAGGAATTGATGTCAAAGTTACACAATTTTCCAATAATTTGGCCAAAATTTCCAATGATTTCACCAAAATCTCCAATATAATTTAATTACATTTTCCAATAATTTTACCACAAGTTTCTTTCATTTTTTTCAATTTTATATTAATAATTTCAAGTTCCCAATTTTACCACCCAACCGGGAAGGTGACATTAAGACTCCCCCACCCCCTCCCCACCTCTGCTTCGCATGCACCTCTAGGTGAAACCCTTTCCCAATAATAACCGTTTGCCCTGGCACCAAAAGCTGAATACACCACTGCCCCACGACAACACAACAGGTATAAATGATTTTTCCGTAAATCAGCAAAATCCTCTATATACTTACTGTAAGATCCTCAGATCTGGAACTGATTTCTCTAACCACATCAACATGACACATTAATGAAAAAAAATTAGAAGCATCTCCATGACAACACAAAAAGTTATACATCATTTTTCCGTAAATCAGCAAATATCTTGTATAAACTTACGGTAAGACCCTCAGATCTGGAAGTGATTTCTCTAACCACATCAACATGACCATTCTTACAAGCATAATGTAACGGTAGAAACCCATCGATGTCTTTAATTATTGTGAGGGCACTGTGATTTAACAACGCATGAACCGCCTCCTTGCAGCCATTTTCTGCAGCAAACGTCAAAGCTGTTTTACCAGTCTGTAAAAAATCATTTTGAAGAATAAGAAACACAAAATCAATTTGCCTTCTGGTCTTACTTTGTGATTAACACGGACAACAAAAAATTGTGTTCATTTTAACAAATAAATTAGGACATTTCCTTTAAACCTAACCTCCCTTGTTGGCCCATATGCCACTTTCCACAAAACCCCTTTATAAGTTATAGTCTGCTTCTGCTTATTACAATAAAAGATTATTATATTCTAATAAGAGGTCTTTATAAATTGAAAACAGCATAACAGCATAGTTTTTAGAGGACTGATAAAAATTTAAGAATTTTTTACCATTTGTCAAATTTGAGATGTATGAAAGGGTATCCAGCTCAAACATCTTTAAATTTTCTACAAACTTGGGAAGTTAAAGTTATGTCTTCTCCAGGCAGATTACACACAGCTTAATTTCCATCAGTAAAATTAATCAAATAATGTTCAAAATTGTGGAGTTTCCACAATGTTCTGCTTACTGGATCCCTAATAATTTCAACTAATCAAATGCTTGGGCTCAAATATCATTTTGTTACCAATTCTGATATCATTTAAAGGATTAGTTCAGTGGTCAAGCATGTTTAACTTATATGAAAAAGGACTTCAAAACAAACAAAATTGTGAAGAAAGCATTTTAAATCTTATTCCATTAAAGGATTAGTTCAGTGGTCAAGCATGTCCATCTTATATGAACGAGGACTTAAAAAACAAAATGGTGAAGAAAGCGTTCAAAAATCTTATTCCGTTAAGGAGATATCTAAGTTTAAAGTTTAGTATCATTTGTGTAGAAACGACTGAAATCAGACAAGTGATGTCATAGCCTCAAGATTCCTCAAAGTGTTTATGTATTCTATCATATTTTGTCCTGCGATTTTTCGGCTTGAAAACCATGGGATAGTCAAAAAATTAGTAAAACTGAATCTAGGAAGGGTATTTATAATACCTTACTTGAAGAAAGTTTGAGGAAAAATAATTTAAATAATGAAGAAAATAAATAAACTTTCTTTAAAATACATTAACAATTGTTACGAATGTAAGGATATGAAGACACCAAGCTTTCCATAGTAGACTATACACCAGTCATTTCTTTACAGATAAGACAGCTTTAATCTTGAATGTCTCCTTAACGAAATAAGATTTTTTAATGCTTTCGCTACCATTTTGTTTCTTAGGAAGTCCTCTTTCATATAAGATGGACATTATTGACCCCTGAAGTAATCCTTTAAGAAAAGTGCAGGCTGAGCATGGTTAATGCAGTGGAGCAGTAGAAATCTAGCACTTTGATAATATACTAATAACGAATGCCAATCTACCCATTGGAAACAGGGACCAACCAAAGATTTCTATAAAGAAATCATTTCTCCAGAGTAAATGTGCTCACTATAGGAACTTGTACTGTTTGTGGAATAATCGCAACTATGAAGAAGTAACATCACACGGAAAGACGCATTCCATTTTAGACATATTTCTTCACAAAATGAAAAAACATGAAGTGCTTTCATCAAATTCCCACCCAATTAGTTGAGTGGTCAAGCAAGTCCACCTTATATGTAAGAATACATTAACAGAAACAAAGTGGTGAAGAAAGCACTCAAAATCTTATTTCGTTGAGGAGATATTCAAGTTTATTTTAAGTTTTGACTCATTTGTGCATAACGACTAAAATCAGACAAGTTGTGAAATTACAACTTCACATTGCTCAAAGTCATTATGTATTCTGCCATATATTTACCTCAGATTTTGTGGCTTAAAACCCATTAAATATGCCAGGAAAATAATAGAACAGAATCTAAATGTAATAATAATTCACAACTTGAAGAAAGTTTGAAGGTAAAATATTTTACGTAAAGAAGTGAAATTAATTTTCTTTAAAATAGTGAGGATGAAGGCGCCAACCTTCAACAGTAAACTTTCCACATCAGTCATTTCTACACAAATTGAGACAGAAATTTAAACTTGAATAGCACTATAATAATGGCATAAGATGCTAAATTAGTTTTTTATGATTCTGTTCTTTTTTAAAGTTTTCTTTCATATAAGATGAACTTGCTGGACCAATGGAGCATTAAAAGAATTCACTACTCTTCTCTAACATTATGATAACTATCCAAATGCATTACACCACTTACTTTCTCATGCTGCGCATTAATCGGACTCCTCTTGTACTTCAACAATACTGACAAATTATCACATCTGTTTGCGAGAGCTGCAACCATAATAAGGGTCATTCCTGTTTTGTCCACATTAAACAGGTCACTCATCCGCAGGTTTTGGGATTAAGGTTTCCCTGCAAAGAAACACAAAGCAGTTGTTATAACTACTGCAACAATGAATAAGTTTATTAAAGTAGTGTACAGAAAAACAGCGGATGTCTGGGGGAATATTCCCAGCAGTGGTTCAGGAGCCAAGTCCCCCAAATCTCAATGTTTTTACCAGGATGCACAACCTAAATAAAAGCAGAAAATTTTGAAATGCAGCAAGTTTAAATTGTTTCATCCCAAACATGTAGTTAATTTTTAAGTTCTCACCTGCAATTTGAGTGGCTTAGAAGCCCTGTCATATAATTACACCGAGACATGACTACGGATGTGACATAAGCATCAGAACAGTCATAGGTGCCAGAATTAGTGGGTGTTTGGCCACCCAAACTTTAAACTTACAAATGTATCATTTAGACATATGATTTTTTTTTTTTTTAATAAAAAAATCAAATCACTGGAACAAATTAATTAATTCTCATTCAGATGACCATAGACCTACAAACATACATGACAAAAATTAAAAGAGTTTTTGTTTGTAAGAAAACAATCGAACTAATTGACGCAGAAGTCACTTCAAGTTCATTCTCTGTCAAAGAATACTGCAGGCAGCAATACTTCCATACTTTGGATCTACTTCTTGCTGAGTTGGACAATGTTTCAACCAAGAGAGCTTATTACCATCTTGAAGATGGTAGATATAGGTCAATACCATCGGATTATTACAGCAGCCAAGGAGGTGCCCTAACTATCCCGCCAACAGCAAATGACATCGACATTGAACGGTTATGAATACACTTGTCCATGGTACCCGATAATAAAGGCCTTCAATGATAGATAGCCATCTTTAAGACAGTTACTTAGCAAAGGATGGATCAGCACCAGGGGTGTATGAAGGTCCCTTCTAAAGAAGGGTGGCAAACATTTTCTCAAACATTTCCTGGTTACAAATGGGACAAATTGCACTGGTAAATCATGTTTCTATAAATGTTCAAGTTGCTTCTAATTGGGAAATCTCTCATTTTCGGGAAAATCCCTTCAATTTTAGGGAGTGTTCCTCCATTTTGGGGAAATTTCCTTCATTTCTACACAATTTTCTTAGATTTTCTGAACATTTTTTTACTTTTTTGGGAAATATCCTTCATTCTCAGACAGTTGTTTCAATTTCTGTGAAGGGTCAACTTTCGATAAATGTTGTCAAATTTTTCCCAAAACTTTACCAAATTTTCCTTCAATTTGATTTTAATAATTTTCCAATTTCAAAATCCAACAGGGCTGGAAGGTGAAATCCTCTTGGGGTGTATTGGCCCTGTTGGGTTGGCATCTTCATTTTATGAGTGAAATAATCAGAGTTGCAAAATGCAAAATTGAGACAAAATTTAAGCCTATATTTTAGCCTTTAATCCACTAAAACCGCATAGCTTCCTGGGTATTTTTTGTTACACTGGATTGGGGTTTATGTTCCCTTGCAAAAATTGTTGCCAATTTACCCTACTCTGATTCAGTAGTTGAATATGTAATCAAATTCTACTAGTCATCAGTCTGGTGCTTAGAGTCAGTTTTGCAAGGTTTGATATATCAACCTGAAACCCAACTCATCTACAGGGTTAAAATATGAAATCACAGTAATTTGATTTTAATTTACCATTACAGCAAGTCTGCTGAGGTTCTGGCATCGATCATTTCGGTGACAGCTGACCCTGTCTCTACATTCCGTGTTACCGTTGAGACCAGCTATGTCATCAGCTCTTTGGAAAAACTTGTCTTCTAGATTTACATCAGCTCCTCTTTTCAAAAGACAACTGCAAAATATTTTATTTCAAAAACACATAAAATGTAAGGAATGTACACCCAATGATTAATTGCAAGAAATACATCATAACCATTACAATGAACAGAACTTGTCTTTAGTATTTTAGTTGCCGCTGAATACTAAATGTGGAAGATGTTTCCTCCTACGAAAAGTGCAGCATTTCTTTTCTGTTACTTCACTCACACTGTGATTACATATTATGCACAAATTCTCCACTATAATATGGAATTACTTTCAATGTTGGTTATACACATATAGAGGCAAAAATGAACCAAACAGACCTGTGTTTTAGATTCTAGAAACTGAATCTGTACTCAAATTCTATTTGCCATATGGTGCTTAAAGTCAGGCATATCAACCTGAAAATGAAAAGCAGTCTTAGATAAAAACGTTTCTTTATCTGTCCTAAATATATTGACTGACAAAGTAATTTCTTTCCAAGAATTGGTTACTGAAATTATTCAAACTATATCATTTCTAGTGAATAAATTTGTTTTGTTCAAAATGAATAGAAATGGTGAATCATAAATTTTTTAGTAAATTTGATTTGGAGTTATTTTACTTCACAAAATTTATAAAAATATTTTAATAGAAGAGTACGAGGTTACCATGTTCATTCTTGTCTGATTTCAATCATTTAAATTCAAAGAAGCTTAAAATTGAAACTTGCAATTAAGTAAGATTTTAAAGTATTCTCTTGAAGTAATTAGTTTGTTTGTTTGTTTGTTTGATGATGGCTTAACGGCACCACAACAACTAAGGTCAAATTGTGCCTGAGAGCTCAGATCATTCTAGAGGTAGGAAGTAAAGGAAACAGCGGGTGAATGAGAAAAATTTAAGGACAAAAGGTCAGAAAGCTGTGATCGTGAGGGGAGGTGCATGGTTGAAACAAAAACAAAGTAGAGAGGGGGTGGAAGAGGAGAATTAAATATGGTCATAGAGGGAGGCATGATAAAGGAAGGAGATAATTTTATCCGGAGGATTTTTCTGGAAGAACTCAGCAATTGAGTTGTAGGGAGCGAAGGAAGCTCTGGGAAGGTTGTACAGGGGGCAAGCAAGGAGAACGTGATGGATTGTGAGGGTGCAATGGCAATTGTTGCAGAGGGGTTGGGGGAGTCAATAAGGAGGTGGGAGTGGGTGAGATGAGTGTGACCAATTCTAAGACGGGTAATATGAACGTTGTCAATACGAGAGAGGTTGTTGATGGTGGCTTTGATCGGAATTGTGGGCTGGATGACATGGATTTTGTTATCAATATTGAAGTAATTAGAGAAACATATCTGTCATATAGATACAAACATATCCAAGTACTTTCTACTATTTTGCATCCATGTGACTGAAAATTATGGAACTAAATGTTCTCATTTCTTAAAAACTATAAGCAATTTTTCATTCCCACTCTAGGCAACATGATCTAGTAAAAATGAGAAAAGTTTCTGTTATCATCAGAAAATAAAATTGATGATAAATTTTTTTTTTTTCCCATTCTCTAATCATGTCTACCTGCTGGTGGCATGGCTTCTTTAACCTTTGTGCTATCTCACTTACAGCGGGGAATATGCCTGAACAATCAGATTTCCCTCTCTATAATTATACTTTACGACATGATAATAGTGATTTTTTTGTTATAAACATCATAGCTATTTATGAGAGCTTTTAACTATTTGTGACCCTTATGTTTGTTTGTTTGTTTGATGAGGTCTTAACGGCGTCCATGACATTGAGGGTCAAATTGTGCCTAAGAGGTCAGATCATTCTAAAGGTAGGAAGGAAAGGAACAGGGGGAAAATGAGAGAAATTCTAGAAAAAAGTCAGAAAGCTGTCTGTGATCGAGAGAGGAGGTGCATGGGTGAAACAAAAACAAAGTAGAGAGGGGGTGGAAGAGGAGAATTAAATATGGTTGTAGAGGGAAGCATGATGAAGGAAGGAGATAATTTTACCCGGAGGATATTTCTGGAAAAACTCAGCAATTGACTTGTGGAGGGCAAGGGAAGCTCTGGGAAGGTTGTGCAGGGGGCAAATCAACTTCTGGGTACTACAATCAGCACTCCAAAATATCTACTGTTGAAGTCAAGTTAAATCCATCCTAGCCTTTGGGTTCATTAGGCCGGTGCTTATCCCCAGTTTCCATGGCACAAGCAGATGGGGTCACATGACTCCCCTTGGCGGGGACAGCAGTCCATCAAAATTACAGCTAAAATCAGAGCTAAGTGCATAATGCCCAAAAGCATAATGCAGCACCCACAATGGAAGTCAAACCAGCTGCAATTATTTACTGTTGAAGATTCTAAAAATGGAACATGGCTGCACAGTCATGACTTGTTCTTCCTCCTTCAAAATTTGTTCCAGCAAATCATAAACACAAAAGTAATGTAGAAAATAATGAGACAATTTATTTTAAATAAAATAACCACTCAACCACACAATAAGAACTTCATCCATTGCTAATATGATACTCAACACCAACTTCCACAACAACCCAAACCAACAGAAGAACAAATACAATGGAGCAATTGATAAGGAAAATTTGATTCTAATTACCTTTGGTTTTTAGAATAAAGAAAATAAGGGGGGAAAAGTCTGACCCAACCTGCTTATATATCACATCAGATCTGACTGTTTGAAATTTTAAGGAGCATAAGAACTAATGAGTAACAATCCACTGTAAAGATTACTTACTCAACAACAACAATATGGTTAAATCGCCCTGCATAGTGAAGAGGTGTCCATCCAGTCAGTGAGTTAGGACAGTCAGGATCGGCACCAAGAATACAAATAAGAACCTGAAACACAAAAATTAAAACTTTTAACTTTTAAGTTTTCAAACATTTACAACTTTGAAATATACAATAGATATTCAAGATCTTTGGACATGCAGCTTTCTGTGATTTTCTGCTTTATTAAAAGGGCATTACATTCTTGAGAATTGCATACACCAATTATTAGATACAGCTGATCTCAAACATGTACAGTTCCTATAAATCAAACTGCAATAAATTACATGTACAGTCCCTATAAATCAACCTGCAATGTAAGCCATTACATGTACAGTCCCTATAAATCAACCTGCAATTTTCTTTAATCTATAAATCAACCTGCAAGTAATTAGAATCAGTTCCTATCAATGGCCTGCAATATAAGCCATTAGATGTACAGTCCTGGTTGAAACAGTTATTCAAGTAAAATAAATCAGCCTGCAATGTAAGTCACTACATCCATTAAATCAACCTGCAGTAAGTTTGTGGTCATAAATTAACTGCAACAAAGCCATTAAGGAAAGGACAAAATCAACCTGCAATTTAAGCCATTAGTTTATTAAAAATCAATCTACATTCTTGAAATAGTCCTTATAAATCAACCTGCAAATTATGTAGTCCCTATAAATCAACCTGCAATGTCTCAGCCATTACATGTACAGTTCCTATAAATCAATCTGCAATGTAAGCTATTAAATGTACAGTCCTTATAAATCAACCTGCAATGTAAGCCATTACATGTACAGTCCCTATAAATCAACCTGCAATGTAAGTTATTACATGTACAGTCCCTATTAATCAACCTGCAATGTAAGCCATTACATGTACAGTCCTTATAAATCAACCTGCAATGTAAGTCATTACATGTACAGTCCCTATAAATCAACCTGCAATGTAAGCCATTACATGTACAGTCCCTACCAATAGACCTGCAATGTAAGCCATTACATGTACAGTCCTTATAAATCAACCTGCAATGTACTGTAAGCCATTACATGTACAGTCCCTATAAATCAACCTGCAATGTAAGCCATTACATGTACAGTCCCTACCAATCGACCTGCAATGTAAGCCATTACATGTACAGTCCTTATAAATCAACCTGCAATGTAAGTTATTACATGTACAGTCCCTATATATCAACCTGCAATGTAAGCCATTACATGTACAGTTCCTATAAATCAATCTGCAATGTAAGCTATTAAATGTACAGTCCTTATAAATCAACCTGCAATGTAAGCCATTACATGTACAGTCCCTATAAATCAACCTGCAATGTAAGCCATTACATGTACAGTCCCTATAAATCAACCTGCAATGTAAGTCATTACATGTACAGTCCCTATAAATCAACCTGCAATGTAAGCCATTACATGTACAGTCCCTATAAGTCAATCTGCAATGTAAGCCATCACATGTACTGTCCTTATAAATCAACCTGCAATGTAAGCCATTAAATGTACAGTTCCTATAAATCAACCTGCAATGTAAGCCATCACATGTACTGTCCTTATAAATCAACCTGCAATGTAAGCCATTACATGTGCAGTCCCTATAAGTCAATCTGCAATGTAAGCCACTACATGTACAGTCCCTATAAGTCAATCTGCAATGTAAGCCACTACATGTACAGTCCCTATAAGTCAATCTGCAATGTAAGCCATCACATGTACTGTCCTTATAAATCAACCTGCAATGTAAGCCATTAAATGTACAGTTCCTATAAATCAACCTGCAATGTAAGCCATCACATGTACTGTCCTTATAAATCAACCTGCAATGTAAGCCATTACATGTACAGTCCCTACCAATCGACCTGCAATGTAAGCCATTACATGTACAGTCCTTATAAATCAACCTGCAATGTAAGCCATTACATGTACAGTCCTTATAAATCAACCTGCAATGTAAGCCATTACATGTACAGTCCTTATAAATCAACCTGCAATGTAAGCCATTACATGTACAGTCCTTATAAATCAACCTGCAATGTAAGCCATTACATGTACAGTCCTTATAAATCAACCTGCAATGTAAGCAGCTGATCAGGGAAGCCATCATTACAAAAGGAATCACACCCTCAGCAAGTTATAATATTCAAGCAGACTAATACAGCCTTAATTAAGCAAGTGGGTAGCAAGTTTCAGGCTGCATTCACATCTCACTCCTTCTTGAGCTGCACATATTGGGCAATGTACATATCAACAAGGTTGCAGAGCCATATGAGCCTATAGGGCCGGAAGGGTCTTGGCCCACAATAATTTGCAAAATGGTATAGCGTATTATAATGTATGCTAACAAATGCCATATGAAAGGAAGGCTCGAGCTCGGTCCCTCCTGAGCTGGTTGTGATGGGAAAACAATCATGTCAAAACTCTCGTGTGATCTTCATCAGAATTGTGGACTGCAGAATTAATACACGAGATGCTCTTTAGGGCTCTATTTTACTTCATGGGTGATGGATCTGTGAAATGTTATTCATTGTTTTCCCCACTCCCACTTTCAATGATCAATTAGCTTGATTACAAAATCAGATTATGAGTCTAATTTGACAAATTAAGTCACAATTTGTACTGATTTCAAGCAAAATTCAACTAAAGGGTTACAATAAATAAAAAGATTTTCATTTACATAAAGACATTAGAATTTTGATCTTATCAACTATGATGTGAAATCTTCAACTATGTTCAAAGCATTTTGATAGGATTCCAATACAAAGGCACATTGACTATACTTATTAATCATTTAAGTTTTTGCAATAAACAAAATGCTAAAGATCTTAAGGAACCCTATCTATATCTTCTTATCAAGTCCACATCACAACAGCTAAATTTGGTTCGGCCTCTCTCTCTCTCCGTCTTTCTCCCCCCTCTCTCTCCCCTCTCTCTCTCCCTCTCTCTCCCTCTCTCTCCCCTCTCTCTCCCCTCTCTCTCCCCTCTCTCTCTCCCCTCTCCTCTCTCTCTCTCCCCTCTCTCTCTCCCCTCTCTCTCCCCTCTCTCTCTCCCCTCTCTCTCTCCCCTCTCTCTCTCACCTCTCTCTCTCACCTCTCATTGCTGTGCATAATTAAGATTATAATCTACAAGGTCAGTATAGCAACCTGCATGTTTCCTCCTAAAGGACATTTCTAGAGGTGCTCCATTGTGTGTGGCTCTGTACAGTACCACAATCAGTCAACTAGGTTGATGTATATCCACATTAATTTAGGGTGACCTCAATTGGCATGTCCAACTCACGTCCTTAGGCGGTTAAGGCATTTCCACTCTACCCAGGTTGAGTCTGCACCCCTGCAGCTGTTAGCTTTTCTTTTGCCATTGAATCCATTAATTGTAACAAGTGGTTTTCTTAAAATTGATCTTACGCTGGATGGAACTGAATGTTTGTTTGTTTGTTTGCTTGATGAAGGCTGAACGGCACCATGACAACAAGGGTCTTAATTGCACCCGAGAGGTTTATTAGTTTATTCCAGAGGTAGGAAAAAGATAATAGGAGAAATCTGAGAGGATGGGGGCTAATAGCCAGGAAGCTGGGACCAAAGAGGAAGTGTAGGGGTGTAAAAAATGGGGTGAATGTAGGTAGGGGGATGGGGGAGGATGACTAAATATGGTTGTAGATGGAGGTATGGTAAAGAAAGGAGATCATTTTATTCAGGGAGTTATTCTAGAAGAGCTCAGCTATGAAGTTGTAAGGGGTGAAGGAAGCTCTGGGGAGGTTGTACAGGGGCAAGCAAGGAGGACATGGTGGATGGTGAGGGGGCAATGGTAATTATTGCAGAGGGGTGGGGGGAGCCAGTAAGGAAGTGGGAGTGGTTGAGGTGGGTGTGGCCTTTCTAAGGCAGGTAATGTGGACATTGTCTATTCTGGAGAGGTAGTGGATGATGGGTTTGATTGGAATGGTGGGCTGATGTTGTGGACTTTGTTATCAATTTAGGGAGTCCTATGAGGTTTAACAGGGTCACAAACAATGGAAGCGATAAGCAGTTTAATGTCAGAATGGGTTTTGGGAAAGGGGTTCGGTGGAGGTTGAGAGCAAGCTTAGCAGCTGAATCAGCTCTGTCATTGCCGAAAGAAGTTTGCGGAGGAGGTGGGATGTGGGGTTAATCCCACTTGAGGTTTTGTAAAGAAGGACAGACTTAGAGTCTGAGAAGACTATCAAGTGTCTGAGCGGGGAGTGACTCAATATAGTTGAGGGCGAGCAGGATGGACTTGGCCTCAGTCAAGAAGGTGGACGAGTAGTTGGGAAGCCTGCTACTGAAGGTGATGTCTTGGATGACGGCAGCAGCAGTTGCCTTGTTGCCTTCCTTGGAGCCATCAGAATAGATGGAGGTGTAGTTGAAGAGTTGGTCTTTACTTTGGTTGTGGAGGTTGATGAAGAGGTTGGAGTGCGTTTGGGCTTTGTGATGAGTGGAGAGGTCCAAGTGGATGGAAGGGGACGGGGTGGCCCAGGGAGGAAAAGTGGATCAGGAGAAGGTGCCAAGAGTTGATGTCAAGATGATGAAAGTCCGGTCTGATGCATAAGCTGAAGGGAGGGGATAGGCTTTTGGTCCTATCGAAGAGAGTGGAGAAATTGGGATACCAAATGAGGTTGTAGACATGGTTTTGGGTGTTGGTGAGGGCTCTAAAAGCATACGAAAGGCTAAGCTTTCTACACCTTAGCAGAAAAGGGGGTTCGTTGGCTACAATGTGAAGGCTGGTAATGGGGGAGGTCTTGTAGGCACCCAGACAATTTCTGTGGGCTTTATTTTGGATGGTATTGAAGTGGTTGAGGTAACAGTTGTGAGCGGCACAGTAGACAATATTGCCGTAGTCGAGCTTGGCATAAATGGTGAGCCTAAAGATTTAAACGAGTGCGTGGGGGTCCACCCCAAGTAGTGTTGGATAGGAGGCGGGCTGAGAAGATTGAGGGCTTTCTTGCATTTCTGTTTCAGGTTGGTGATGTGTTGCTTGTAGGAGAGCTTGGAGTCTAGGGTTACACCCAGGAACTTAATGTGGTCTACTTTTTGGATGCAATTAATGTTGAAGCACGAGGTTCGGGTTGGGGAGGAGGTTGTTGAAATGACATAAGTGCATGCAGACTGTCTTATCATTGGAGAATTTAAAACCGTTATTGTTGCACCATGCAGTCTTGCAGCGGTTCAGGCTAAGTTAGAGCCTATTTTTGACGAAAATTACAGTGCATCAGTGACTCTGAAAATAATCTACTATGACCTTATATATCCAATATGTGGTGTTGGTGCCTCTTGTATTTGTGTTCATAAAAGTAGTGAAACATGTATGTTTGAATGTGCTCGAAAGGTAATAAAATGGCTCTATTATGCAATAACTTTACTGTTAATTCTTACAAATTGAAAAAAATATATCATTGCTTTTCAGCCCAGTTCTCCATTAAACTGTTCATATAAGTTATTCTTGCAAAACGTGCAAAAGGCCCCTAAATGAACAACTTGGAATTACATTCTTACATCAATAATGGCCTCATCACCTCTCCTTGCGGCCACACAAAGCGGGGTCAAACCCCTCTGGTTTGTCGCCTCCACATCAGCACCGTGAACCTGGACAAGATTAAGTAGTAAGCTCAGCTGCGAAAGACCTGAAAGATTAAATCAATATGTAAATATATTACTAAAAAAAATAAGTATTAAAATTTGCTAACAGGAAATTGACTAATAAATACTGCAATACATGTTGCAAGTATACTGGTTTATGTTGAAGGCCTTCCACATTCTCATCCCACCCAAACCTAGGCATACTTGGTTCAACTTAACCCTTAACATAATTACACAACAGACTAAAATGTCTAATTCACCCATGCAATGCTTTTTTCCTATTACAAAAAGGATGAAGATCTGATTTTAAATTTGATTCTTAAAACAGAAATGTCCAGCACTTCCCCTTTCTACACTAATTGCGCTCTTCTAAATTAAAATATCTTCCATTTCATAATTTCTGAATCATTGATCAATTTTTATCTTTAATGTTCAATCTTTGTACCCTAACTCATGGCCGTATTGGACCATCTTACTCGTGAGAGGGGGTGACCTTTTGCCGGTCTCAAAAACCTATTACGAAGGGAAAATAGCAATGAATCTGGGAACCTGGGAATATTTCCTGAAATATTTCTTCATTTTAGGTAGGTTTTTTAATTTTCAGGAAATTTTAACAAATTTTTTGGCCAATTTTCAAAAATTTCCTCAATTTTCTGGAACTTTCCTTCATTTCCGGGCAAATTTCTTAGATTTTTGGAAAATTTCCTAATTTCTGGAAAAAAAATTTCAGGAATTTTTAAAACAATTTTTGCGAAATTTTCATCATTTTTCGGGCAAGTTTTTTAATGTTTGGGAAATTTAGAGTATTTAATTTGGCAAATTGCAGGAATTTTCTTCCATTTTCGGGCAATTTTCTTCCATTTTCGGCAATTTTCTTCCCTTCTCGGGCAATTTTCTTCCATTTTCGGGCAATTTTCTTCCATTCTCGAACATTATCTTCCATTTCCAGGATGTTTTTCGATTTTGGAAAAATTTTTTTATTTAATTATCGGGAAATCTGGTTGAGTCGGGCATTATTCCGACAAATCATTGATTTAAAAAGTACATTCTGCCTGACTATAAAAGATAAGCCCAAGTATCATATTGTCAACATCATGCCGAATTGGGAGTGCGCCCCAGATATTTAGCCAAGTCGGGCATGATTCTGCCCGACTATAAGATGGGTATCCTCCACCCCCCCTCCTAGCCCCCCCACCTCATATGGCCATGCCCTAGCTGTAAAGCTTATTACATCAATTCTTAACAAAATGTTTTTTTCTTGGAAAAACATAAATAGAAGGAAATGAAATTCATCAAAATGCATAATTATTGGTGTGATGTGATCAGACGGTATCATGCCACTATACAGCTGACAAAAACAACTTGTGCATTTATTTAACTCATATTTAAAAGATCAATTCAGAGCTACTTCCTGTGATCTTTATAGAAGATATGGTGATGTGTAGGGACTTTGCTATTAATAAGAAGAGCATCAAACAGCATTAGTACAAGTGTCCTCAAACTGAGGAAAATTGTATCTTTTTTTGGTTTTAAATTCCAACAATTTTTGGTAGATGGAAACAATTTTTGATGCAGCAATTTTAAGGCAACCCAAAAATATTTGAACTATCCTCCAAATTGAATCCAAAACGATATAATTCCAATGCAATCTTAACCGGGAGTATGCAGAATTGTACATAAAATTATTTGTCAAAGTCAAACTTTTACCTTCTAAATATTAAAGCCAAGGATTAAAACACAATAAATTTACAATCCAGAACTTTCAACTAATTAAATTAGGAACTCATATAATTAAGAAAGTTATCAATTGATTCATTTTTACTCAATTCAAATGGGATTCCTTGAACTTTTTATAATCAATTCAGTTATTTAAGTCAGCTCTTTACCTTCTAAATATCAAAGAAAAAGATTAAAAAAAATCAATTTACAATCCAGAAAATTCAAGTAATTAAATCAGGAACTCATGTAGTTAAAAAAGTTATCAATTGATTAATTTTCACCCAATTCAAATGGGATTCCTTTAACTTTTTAATAAAATCGTTATTTTGCCTCCTAGGAGTTTAATACTGCATAGTACAGTACATTAAAGGCAATTCAGTTGATGGAATGATCTACCATTTGCCTTTTCAACACAAATGCAAGACTCTCATAGTTTTTAAAGTTTCTTTGTTTTAGTGACGAACAATCATATTGGTAGTATAACATCCACTAGCATTTTTCATTACCAAACCGAGACTTAGTTTTAAAGCAAAATAAATATTTTGAACAGAAAGACCAGAGTAGCGAGCAATAAGATAAAAACGATCAGACCCCTAGCTTGATTTAAAAAGGGGCAGGGTGCTAGACTTGTTGAGGGGCACATTAATGCGCACGCGAAGCACTGCGTCTTTTCAGCGAGGAGTCCAGGGGCCCCCTTAAGGCTCAATCCCATGGTGAAGAAGCTCTGGGATTTTAGCTATAATCATACCTCAGAATGAAACTATTCTGACTGATATTGATAAGGACAATTCATATGAGCCAAACAGGACAATTGCTTACTATGCTATCATTCTGTTTTCAGTATCCATGTAAGGTGTTTCATTTATGAGGTTAATTAAGATTATTTTTTTCTCATGAGGGGCACGGCAAACCCCAGGGGGCAGGGCGGACCCCCATGGGGGAAGGGCAGGCCCACGGAGGGGCAGGGTGGGCCACCTGTAAAACACCAAAGCTGATGATACAAAAAAAACATATTTTTTTTACAAAACATACCTCCTGTCACAACCTCATGAATAAGCAGGTCCCCATTGACATTTTTGTCCTTGTTCACATCAAAATCAGTTGTCTGAAAAGAACAAAAGATTGTTAGTCAATTAGCATACTTCATAAGGTGTTATGATTTCAGACATCTAAATCACATCAAATCAGTGTCAAATTCAGCTTTCGCTTCCAGAGGGGACAAACAGTAATTATTGCAAAATGGCTGTACAGATGTATAGGAAGCAGGGACGGGAGGGATGGGGGGGAGAGGGGGAAGGGGAAGGACTGATTTCGGTTATGAGCTTAAATTATTATTATCTAAAAAAATTAAATGAAGGAAACTTGCAATATAATTATTGGAAAATTTGGTTAAATTATTGGAAAATTTGGTAATTTATTGGAAAATTTAGTAATACTTTCAGAAAATTTGGTAAAATAATTGGAAATTTGTGTAGTTTTTCACATTTTGACAAGATTTTCTGAAAATGAAAGATAATTTCTGAAAACGCTGAAAAACTCCTGAAAATCGATGAAAATGAAAAAATTGAATAAATGTTCCCCGAAAATTGAGAAAAATCATTTCCCTTTTTGAAATTGTTTGAAATCACCACCAAATCTGGGCGGTATTTAACCTTACAGATTTATTTTTTAGTTTATTTCCTATAATATATATGTGTAGCAGCCCACTACTTATATTTTACATACGCCAGGTGTATCTTACATACACACTAAGATGTAAGGAACCACCACCAAGCTGAAGAAGAAGGACCATTTAAATGTGATAAACATACTGAAATGTACCCAACGTAAAAATCGCCTGGGGCATTTACGTAAATAAATTTGCACCACTATTTAGGCCAGAAGTTTCTTCCTAAGTCTCGCCCATGCTCGGAGGCACGTATAGTGTGCTAGAATCGAACTGCCCTGTACAAAAATGTGAACCAGTGATATATTAATCCAACAATAACCACACAAAAATAACGCAAGCATCACATGCAAAATGAGCAAAGAATGTATAACAAAACTTGAGTATTTAACAAAATCTTCAAATTAATTATGTTGTCAGTCAAAAAATGTTCAGTGGGCGCTTATTAGAGCAGGAGCGCTTATTACGTCCAATAAGATATTTTTTTTTGATTATTAGTAAAAAATATATGGACAAGTATCAACAACTTGAACTAATTAACAGGAAGAAAACCATGAAAATAGAAAACATCTCATCAATTAATCAATTAATTAATTAAATAAACAATTAATTAAACAATTAATTTTAAAAGAACATACAAAATATTCTTGGATCTGCAAGTACCACACATCACCTACACGTACTATAACGGTCACTTTTCAAGACACTGGTGAAATTTTGAATATTATAATGACTTCAAAATGGAATAAGATATCCAGACCCCTGCCTTTGCTGTTTCACAGGGGCAGCCCATCCCACCCTGTGGGCCCACCCACCTCTCCATGGGCCCACCCTGCTTCTCATTAACTTTATAATCTTAATTAGCCTCATAAATGAAATACCTTACATGGATACTAAACACAGAATGGTAGCATAGTAAGCAATTGTCCTGTTTGGCTCATGAATGGTCCTTATCAGTCAGAATAGTTTCATTCTGAGGTATGATTATGGCTAAAATCCCAGAGCTTCTTCACCATGGGATTGAGCCCCTGGTTCCATGCCCAAAAAGACGCAGCGCTTCGCGCACGCATCAATGTGCCCCTCAACAAGTCTAGCACCCTGCCCCTTTTAAATCAAGCTAGGGGTCTGATATCAATATTGCTTTTATACCGATTTGTTTCATTAAAGGACTAGTTCAGTGGTCACTCATGTTTATCTTATATAAAAGGGGACTTCAAAAGAAACAAAATGGTGAAGAAAGCATTTAAACATCTTATTCCATTTAGGAGATATTTAAGTTTAAAGTTTGGTATCATTTGTATAAAAACGACTGAAATCAGACTGGTTGTGATGCTTGTGTATGTTAAAAATTGTTAGCTTGTCGCAAATGTGCTGTAAGCTTGCTGCAAGGGGATGAAGGGATTCCTTACAGAAATTTTAACTTGCAGCAAGCATGCAACAAGCTAACAATTTTTAGCTTGTGCAAGCTTGCGCAAGCATGTTGCAAGCTTGCACAAGTGTGGTACAAGCTTGCAGCACATGTGCTGCAAGCTAGTATTTGGAACAATCACTCTGCAAGCTAGTATTTTAGCTTGTGCAAGTTTGCAAATAGTTTTTCTAGCATGCGCAAGCTTGCAGTTAGTTTTTACTAGCTTGAGAAAACTAATTTGTTCCAAATACTAGCTTGCAGCATGCTTGCACAAGCTTGCAGCATGCTTGCGCAAGCTAAAAAACATCAAAATAAAGAAAATATTGACATAAATATGCAAATTTTTTTATGCAAAATTAGGCCAATATTTTTGAGCTTGTATTATTTCTTGTGAATAATATAAATGGAGGATGTTTTTACATATTTAGATTGTTTGTGTAATTTCTCAAAGCAAAACATGCAAAAACAATGAAAATAAACAATTAATAATCACTGCTGTAATTACTCGCGGAAAAACAATCCACACATCTAGCTCAGTTTTTGAACCCAAATCATTCACGAGAATTTGCCGAACATTAACCGCTGCAGTGAGTTTGTTTTAAACTTATGTTACAGTGTGAACAAAAGAAGGGTAGTGTTTTTGTATTTTCAATTGAAAATATGTGAAATAAGCTTGCTGACGGTAATTTTGGCATACAGCAGGTGTAATGTGAACAGAAACTATGATTTCTGCAAAATTTTGGTCTCAAAAAGGCTAAAAATCATGAATTTTTGCACAACTTTTGCCAAAAAAGATATTGATGATAGATAGGGACAGTCAAAATTTAACTGGAATTGAATGCATTGATGTCTTTGTAAGTTCCTCATGGATTTTCAGGCAAAAGCAAGGTCTGTATAGCAAGTAAGCTTTTGGGAAAATAATTGTGTTTTGTTTCAATTTTGTGCTTTTTTTAAATTTCCTTTTTTTCAACCCATCTTTTTTTCAAAATTCAACATAACCCACATCAAAAAGTTCATTTTCAGAAAGAACTATCAAACAACAGCAGGATCACTGCTGTGGATCTATTTGACAAAGTATAATATTTTTTTTGAAAAGTGCATGGCCAATCAGTTGACTCACGACCGCATGGGACTCCAAGGGTAAATGGATCCCATTATCACTGAGTCACATGAAATATTGAAACTAAAATGATTAATGAACTTGATTGACAGCTTTTTCGACCAATCACCGCACAAATTTGCCTAGCAAAACAATCAGCATAAGTGGGTCAAAAATCCTACACAGTACTGGTACAGTACAGCTAGCTTAGCGCGACACACACTCATGCAGCCAATGCAATATACTGTACAGAACAAATTCTGCACACACAAACCGAGTGACAGACAATATGGTGAACAAATCTTGCACCTACGGGACTACTATGAGCTTTGTAAATCCAATTCCAGTAGCCCAAAAAGGTTAGCAAACAAATCTGTTTTATTCCTTTCGCTAATAACTCTAAAGATCCAGAGAAGTGCCACAGATTGATCAAAGCTTGTGGCAGCCTACATGAACATCAAAATGTCAACACATTGGTAATACACAATTGCGGATTTGAGGTTTGTTTGCCCCACCTAGTTACCGTATTGCTATGGTAGGCGTGACCTATTTTCTTACGCAGAGAGGTCAATTACAATTTGGGAAAGAAGGGGAAGGGGAAAACAATTTTGTTATGTTTCTTACCTGCAATTGTATTTGTAATTCATCAAAGATGCTGGGCTTCTGGCACAATTCAAAATGACCCTCTTGTCAGAGGCAGAAACATTTATTTTCTTGAGTGGTCTGCAATTCTGCAGTCTTGTGGGTAGCCTTCGTCTGGTGTCTTGATCATAACACAGTTGATCTGCAGTCCTGCCTGTAATGTCAAAACGACACAAATTCAAACAACAACATATACTCACATCTAATGTGTAATTCTCAAATGATAAACTTGCTCCACTTTACACATAAATTAAATATCCGAAGCTTTCTTGACCTTGAAATATCTGAAAATTATCAGGCATATGAAAAAGTTTCCAAAATATCAATTGTTTTGAATGCGAGTCTCCTTGTCAGGAACATGAAGAGCCACAATAGCTACATTGTTGTTTAATGTATTACAAAAGAATTATATACCGATGTCGTAGTAGTTCAACCCTGAAGAAGGATGAGGGGGTCACTTTATACTAAAGTAGTAGAGGTGGGCAGCTCACCAACCAAAAAACATACCCGCAGTATGACAGATGTTTTGGTAATTGCAGTATGAAATTATACAATTTTGATACCCGCCAGAATGAAAGAAGTCAATTTTGATTCCTGAAGTATGAGTGAGTATTCAATAAAAATATTGTAAAAATGGACCAGCAGTACAAAATTAACAGAGTATAACCTTATTTTTAGGGACCTGCACTACAAAAATATGAAAGGTTTTTTGTGGTAAAAAATGGTTTGTTTGTTTGTTTGATGAAGGCTTAATAGCACCACCACAGGGAGAGTCAAATTGTACCTAAGAGGTTAGACCATTCCAGAGGTAGGAAGAAAAGAAAATAGGAGGAAAAGTCTGAGAAAAGCACAGGGACTAAAAGCCAGGAAGCTGAGAATCTTCCAAAGAGGAAGTGCAGGGGTGTAAAAAAAAAAAAAGATGCAAGGGGTAAGTGGGAGAGAAGTAAATATGGTTGTAGAGGGAGGCATGATGAAGGAAGGAGATCATTTTATCCAGAGATTTTTTTTGGAAGATCTCGACTATGGAGTTGTGATGGGTAAGGGAAGTTCTAGAAAGATTGTACAGGGGGCAAGCAAAAAGATGTGGTGGACTTTGAGGGGGCAATGGCAATTGTTGCAGAAAGGTGGGGGTAGCCAGTGAGGAGGTGGGAGTGATTGAGGTGGGTATGACCTATTCTAAGGCGGGCAATGTGGACGTTGTCAATACGGGATGAATGGTGGGTTTGGTCGGGATGGTAGGCTGGATGCTGTGGAGTTTTTTGTCAATTTGGGAGTCCCATGAGGTTTGCCAGCGGTCACAAACAAGGGAATCGATAAGCTGCTTGATATCAATAAAGGTTTTGGGAAAGGTAGTGAGGGGGTTGAGGGCAAGCTTAGCGGCTGAATCAGCTCTGTCATTGCCGGTAATTACCAGGTTTGGTATCCAGCAGAAAATAAATACTTTTAAATAAGAAAAATAATACTTTTCCTGCAGGAGAAGGCGGGAAGGGGGAGGAGGAGGGGGGAGGGAGGAAAAGGGGGGGGAGGAGGGAGAAAGGATTTTATTGAGGTGGGTCATGGGGTATCGTTGAGGGCAAGCAAGTAGGATGACATCGGCCTAAGCCAAGAAGATGGATGAGTAATTGGGAAACCTGCTACTGAGGTGATATCTTCGATGATGGCAGCAACAGCAGCTGTCTTGTCACCTTCCTTGGAGCCATCAGTATAGATGGAGGTGTAGTTTGAGAGTTGGTCTTTGATTTGGTTGTGAAGGATGATGAAGAGGTTGGGGTGGGTTTGGGTTTTGTGATGAGTGGAGAGGTCCAGGTGGATAGAAGGGAGGGGGTGGCCCAGGGAGGACAAGTGGGCCAGGAGAAGTTGCCAAGAGTGACAGGGTTGATGCCGAGATGGTGGGAGGTCAGTTTTGAAGTGCAAGCTGAAGGGAGGGGCAAGGGTTTTAGTCCTATCAAAGAGGGTGGAGAAATTAGGGTACCTAATGAGCTTGTATACAGGGTTTTGGGTGTTTGTGAGGGCTCTAAAAGTGTAGGAAAGGCTAAAGATTTCTACACCTTAGCAAAAAGAGGGGTTCATTGGCTTTAACGTGAAGGCTGGTGATGGGGAGGTCCTGTAATAAAAATAAATAAAAAGACAACTGCACTACGACAATGATGCAAAAAGGCACCTGCTCAGGCGGCATATAAATATACGTGACATATGGAAGTTCCTCCCCCTTCCCCACAGCCACCAAACTGAAAATAATATTCTAGCAGATCAATAATTTGTCAGCACATGAAATGACCAATCACCTGTACACATGGCCACAATTTGTGATGGAAAGTCACAAAATCATTTACCTACTAAAGCCATGGGGGTGGGCGTGCAAAATAATAGTGGAAATTCCACCTTGTCACCCCTGCAATTCCTCCTTAATTTGCATGTATAAATGTTATGTGTACAAGATCTAGGGTTTTGCAGTATGTTATGTGTACTGTAATTGTCTTATTTGTGTCAAAATGACTGGTGTGGGATGTCTACTTTGGTGAACTCATCCTAACTGTATTAACATTTGTTAATGCATTCCAAAGAAATTAATTCTACTTTTTTATTTATTTATTTGTTTTCTTTGAAAAATTTTTAGGAGCAAAATTATCAACTACTTCACAAGATTATTTTGTAATTTATCCTGATAAATACAATAGTTTCGAAGCCACACAATCTTCGAAAGCATGCATATTACTGTAGCTAAGTAGACTTCATTTGGGAAAAACTCCTGATTCCAGTCATTTTCACACAAATGAGACATAACTTTCCTTCACTCCAGTGACTTTTGTGCTGTCGAAGAATCTAGGACAGACACTAGTACTGCAGAAGTTCTAACAATGAGGCAAGGCTCATACTCCAAACACTTGTCTTGACTCAAAATGAATTTAGAGATTCTATAGGACTACAAGAAGTATATCCTCACCACTTGGACATATGGTAATCGTAACCTGCCCATGCACGCCTTCGGTCCTCTCCACTATCACACCCCTCATAACATTTTCATCACAAAGAAATTTCTCGATACAGTATAATTTTCATATAACTTGTCAAAAGTTGTGAATTTTCTTTATGTTTAAGTGTAAGCTTATAGGGGTAGGGTAAACCATTTTTGTAACTTTGTTGAATCACGCTTAAGCACAGTAAAGTATTGTCCTCCAAAGAAGTGAGTGAACATCGCGTGATAACGTCACTCACTTCTAGTTTTAAAATTTTCCTTACTGATTGTGAGAAATCTTTAATGTTATCCCCTATGCGTATAGGCCCCTATGTTCAGTTCGGCGGATGTGTGATCAATGGTTTCTTAAATTTTCTGCGAACTTGGGAAGTTAAAGTAATGTCTTCTCCAGGCAGATTAGACATAGCTTAATTTCCATCAGTAAAATAAATCAAATAATGTTCAAAATTGTGGAGTTTCCACAATGTTCTGCTTACTGGATCCCTAATGATTCCAACTAATCAAATGCTTGGGCTTAACTATCATTTCGTTACCAATTCTGATATTATCATTTAAAGGATTAGTTCTGTGGTCAAGCATGTTTAACTTATATGAAAGAGGACTTCAAAAGAAATAAAAAATGTGAAGAAAGCATTCAAAAATCTTAATTTGTTCTTATTTTGTTAAGGAGATCTTGAAGTTCATAGTTTGGCATCATTTGTGTAGAAACGACTGAAATTGAAATCAGACTAGTTGTGATGTCATAGCCTGAGATTCCTCAAAGTGTTTATGTATTCTATCATATTTTGTGACTTCAAAGCCATGAGATATGTCAAAAAGGAGTGAAACTGAATCTAAGAAGGTTATTTATAATATACCACCTGAAGAAATTTTGAGGAAAAATAATTAAAGCAAAAAAAGTCAATAAACTTTCTTTAAAGGAATATTCCCATGGGCTTTCATTTTATCATATATGATAGAGAACATTTTTGGAAACATAGTGGTGAAAAAACTATGTTAATATCTTATTCCGTTTAGAAGTTACAAAATTTGAAAGTATTTCCAAATTTGGACAAAAATGACTGATAAGCAACATCTGTGATGTCATAGAGACAATTTCAACAAAAAGTTTAAATTTCTTTAAAAATGATATGGATTTTTTATCATTGTAAATGTGATGTACACCAAGAAAAAAGCAAAATGTTTTCTTGTAAATTATATATTCCTCCATATCTCTATAATGAAGTAAAAACACTGTTCGATAAAGTAAAAAAAGTGTGATTAAATTTATAAGAATTACATGAGAACTGTGCTGGAATTGCCTTGATGACATGAGTACCAAGCTGAAGGATACTGTATGAGGTGTTTTTAGGAATATTTTTCTACTCTTTAAATTGTTATAACTTCTAAATGGAATATGATATAAAGATAGTTTTTCACCACTTTTGTTTCTACAAATTTTCTCTATCATATATGGAAAATAAAAATCCATGGGAATATTCCTTTAAAATACATAAAGACTTTGAGGAATCTGAGCCTGTGACATCATAACTAGTCTGATTTCAGTCGTTTCTACAGAAATTATACCAAACTTTAAACTTGAATATCTCCTTAATGGAATAAGATTTTGCAATGCTTTCTTTACTGTTTTGTTTCTTCTCAAGTCCTCTTTCATATAAGATGGACATGTTTGACCACTGAACTAATCCTTTAAAAAAATGCAAATTTGTCCAGTATGAATGGAAGACCATTCCATTTAAACAATGTCAATATTGTCTTTGCACATAAAACATTTTTGCTTCCAAATTAATGCTTGACTTCATTTACCAGTTACATTTCTGCTTCGTTTGTACGGATGTATAACATTATGATTCTCTCTCTCTCCCCAAGTGTCTTGATAACAAAATTCGTTCAGAGCTAACACTTATTTAGGCTCTTGATACCTGTTAAATAGACATTAAATTAGGGTTCTTGGAAATAGAAAATAAAGAGGTGGATAAACACACGAAAAAAATTCACATGTCGTTTTTCACGAAAACAATCTTTTTTATAGCCTGATAAAAATTGATTATTTATCGTTATATTTATGTATTCAGTTTGTAACATAAGCATTAATTGTCAATGGTAAATGCACATAAAGCCGACACTTCTCTATCAGTAATGGAATATTCAATTAAAGGAATATCCCATGTTTTTAAAGGAATATTCCCATGTTTTTAAAGGAATATTCCCATGTTTTTAAAGAAATATCCCATGTTTTTAAAGAAATATCCCATGTTTTAAAGAAATATCCCATGTTTTTAAAGAAATTTTCCCATGTTTTAAAAAAATATTCCATGTTTTTAAAGAAATTTTCCATGTTTTTAAAGAATAATCCATGTTTTTAAAAAATATTTCATGTTTTTAAAGAAATATCCCATGTTTTTAAAGGAATCTTCCCATGTTTTTAAAGAAATATCCCATGTTTTTGAAGGAATATTCCCATGTTTTTAAAGGAATATCCATGTTTTTAAAGAAATACCCCATGTATTTAAAGGAATATTCCCATGTTTTTAAAGAATATCCCATGTTTTTAAAGAAATATCCCATGTTTTTAAAGAAATAGTCCCATGTTTTTTTGTAACCTTTCATAAGAACAAGAAAATTTTGAGAAACATTTTAGTACATAAATTATGTTTATATGTTATTCCTACCAGAAGATATTGAAATTTTAAAGTTCACAAAAAATGCTAATAGACGAATAGGAAAAGGTTCAGTATGACATCGCAGCAACACATTCTCCCACAAAGTTGATGCATTTCATTAAAATCTATCATCCTTTTTTATTGGTAAAACCTGCTAGAAAAATGAAATGATGAAAGTTAGGTACTTATATACATTGCCAAATGTACTTATATACATTGCCAAATGTACTTATATACATTGCCAAATGTACTTATATACATTGCCAAATGTACTTATATACATTGCCAAATGTACTTATATACATTGCCAAATGTACTTATATACATTGCCAAATGTACTTATATACATTGCCAAATGTACTTATATACATTGCCAAATGTACTTATATACATTGCCAAATGTACTTATATACATTGCCAAATATACCTACCTCAAATCAATTTTGGAAAATCATTCCTAATCATACAGAAACAACCAATTAACATTTAAAGAAATACATAAACATTTGCAATGGAATTGTCTATATGACATCATCAAACACAAATTTATTACACTGTACAAAAACTTTAAAATGCAAGTGGGAAATCTTTAATAATCCATATCTCCTTAACAGAATATGATATCAACCTGATTTTTGTACTAAATTGGCTCTAAAAATATGCTCTTTCACACAACATTCTACAACAACCCATGGGAATATTGCTTTAAGAACCATAATTTTTCATTCTGTTTCGAAGCATAGTACATACACAATATTAACTTATTAATTGACTCCTATATTGACATAGAAATGGCTGGAACACAGAGAATTCACGAATTTCTCTTTCTGTATGAGAGTCTAAAAGTCATCATTCTAAGAAAAATCTTTTAAATGTTGCACGTACAAAAAAAAAAATGTTGCACTCCGATTGGTTCATTCAGACAGGTGGGATGGGATATTAACTCATTGTTAAAGAAATATGACACAGATATAATATAGATATCAACGCCTGGCTTTAAATAATGATCAGTTTTTAACATATTGTATGAATTCTATGCAGATGTGCAGACATTGACAGTGATATCAATCTTGTGCCTATCTAAATTATCATCTCTTGCTATATGAACCACCAAACACATTGGAATCATTTCCATTTTTTGTGGGATAAAATGTTTTAATTTTGAAAAGAAATACACAGACCAGAAATGACAAATGGTACAAGGCCAACAGACAACTCTATTTATGCAATTTTGCAACTTATGCAACTTTAAATATTTTCCGACAGAGATCTCTTCAAACTGAAAATTAGATAGATCGAATTCCTTTTGGTTTGCTTTTGTTTGTTTGTAATTTCAATATTTGCTAAGGTAAATATAGACATACTGTTTCAATCCAAGTCATCTGATATTATGGAATAAAAAGTAAGAACACATTGCATATATATATATATATATATATATATATATATATATATATATATATATATATATATATATATATATATATATATATATATATATATATATATATATATATATATATATATATATATAAATATATATATACATATATATATATGTGGATATATATATATATATATATATATATATATATATATATATATATATATATATATATATATATATATATATATATATATATATATATATATATACGTGTCGCCTGAGCAGCTGCCTTTTTTTTCAGAATTTTCGTAGTGCAGTTATCAAAATACAATCTCTCATACTGTTGGTCTAAAAAAATTGCTAATTTTCATACTGCAGGTATCGAAATCATAAACTGTCATGTTCCAGTTACCAAAAAAAAAATGTCATACTGCAGTCCAATTTTTAAAATTCTGGGTGGCACATACCTACCACTTTAGTATAGAAGTTTCCCCCCCCCCCCTCCCCTCTTCCATCCCCCGGAATATTGGTTGGGAAGTAACCATAATAACAGCAATACAATGCTCCTTTGGATTTTACGCGATTTATCGGAATTCTTCTCTTTTTGCTTTTGTTAACAAGAAAGTTTATCTTTTTCTTTCTTCTTTTTTTATAGTTATCTAATTTTTGTTAAAAAAGTTCACATTATTTTGCACTGCATGTAGACCTATCACTTGCACCCTGCTTAAGCATGATACATTTAATAGGGAATCTCGTCTCACTTAGATACGTATAATTGCCATGTTTATATCGCCTTCACGTCACATCCCGTTGTGGATCGTTTCTAATCTAATTGAGTACAGTAAGTATGGTATAACTATGCCTTAAGATTATAACACACATGCAACTATTGCAACACCTGATTCAGAAAGTGAACATGACCCGCCTTTTCCTGTTGTAACATTATCTGATAAAGTATCCAACACATTTAGTTTATTACATGAGTATTTTTTCTCTTGCAACCAGAATAGACGCTTGTTCAATCTTAACTTCCACTGGATTTAATCATCATTTACTAAAAAGTTGAATTTTCCTTGCAGATTTGGGACTTGCATTATCTCCGTCAAGCACGCATACATGATGGGAGGACAATTACTTTTCAGTCTGTTAGTTTGGTATTACATTTTTTTTTTTTGTGCTGTTTGTACCAATTATGCTTCAAGTGAAAAGAGCTCTTGTGGTGAAGTTTGTGAATATGATCGGCAAAATGAGATAGCAGACTGCAGCAAGAGAGCGCTCAAATACGTCCCAACCAGCATTGGATGTGAATCGTGTGTTGCACTGAATCTTAAAGGAAATAAAATCCGCAAATTTAAAGAAAATGATCTTGATGATTACAACCAAATCAAATATCTTGACTTGACTAGTAATGATTTGGATATAATCCCTCCGAATACTTTCAAACTTGACAGTAAAATTATTCAGCTTAACCTAACAAAAAACAGTCTGAAGGAGTTGAGAAACGATACATTTCAAGATTTAGATCTTTTGAATAATCTTTTCCTGAATGACAATCAAATTGAAACCATTGAGGTTATGGCATTCAAAGACTTAAGTGCGCTTCACTCTCTTGACCTGAGTTACAACAAAATCTTAGTTCTACCTGAGCAGTTATTTGCCAGTAATCCAGCTCTGCAGTATCTTACCCTGAAATACAACCGAATTCAGTCTCTCCGCCCTAATCTTCTCCAAGGATTACTACATCTCCAACAACTTGATCTTTCTAGCAATAAAATATCCGCTATTCCAAGTGAATTCTTTCACAGTCTTGAATCACTCCAAGTTCTTACGCTTAGTCACAACAAAATCTCAGTTCTACCTGAGCAGTTATTTGCCAGTAATCCAGCTCTGCAGTATCTTACCCTGAAATACAACCGAATTCAGTCTCTCCGCCCTAATCTTCTCCAAGGATTACTACATCTCCAACATCTTGATCTTTCTAACAATAAAATATCTGCTATTCCAAGTGAATTCTTTCACAGTCTTGAATCACTCCAAATACTTACGCTTGCTTCCAATCTTCTCACTGCTGTTCCGATTATGAATCCATCATTTCTTCAAGGAAAGACCATTTTGGACCTTCAAGGAAATCATCTGACAAACATTTCTGGAGCGCTCGATTATCTCATCAAAATGGACATCGTTCTAATGGGACGCAACCCTATTCACTGCGACTGTGGCATGGAACCAATCCGTAAGTGGTACCAAGACCACTCGACCAACCTAGAATCGTCATCAGTTACCTGCGCATCTCCTGTGGAGTATGATGGTGTATCCATCCTTGCTCTTCCTGATCTATGTGCAGATCTAACAACTGAAGCAGATGGTTCCAAATGATGCAGACACAAATCCGTAAGTGGTACCAAGACCACTCTCTAGAATCATCATCAGTTACCTGCATCTCCTGTGGAGTATGATGGTGTATCCATCCTTGCTCTTCCTGATCTATGTGCAGATCTAACAACTGAAGCAGATGGTTCCAAATGATGCAGACACAAATCCGTAAGTGGTACCAAGACCACTCGACCAATCTAGAATCATCATCAGTTACCTGCGCATCTCCTGTGGAGTATGATGGTGTATCCATCCTTGCTCTTCCTGATCTATGTGCAGATCTAACAACTGAAGCAGATGGTTCCAAATGATGTAGACACAACTCATCAAGATTCTGAAGCTGTTAAACAAATAGCAATTGATGGTATGTCTACACAGACAGTCTCTGTATATTGTTAGCATTATCTCATTGCTGAAATAAGGTCTTGGATGGTCAAGAATAATCTCATGATCAATGACTCCAAGACTGAATTTCTTCTAATTGGCACTCGTCAGCAATTAGCTAAAGCTGGAATCCAATCCATCAAAGTTTGTGAAGCTGAAATAAAATCATCTGTTAGTGTAAAAAATGTGGGTGTTTATTTGGACAATCACATGTCTATGAATATTCATATTGGGAAAGTTTGTTCCAAAGCTTATCACGGTCTTTATAACATTCGTCAGATTGCCAAATATCTTAATGTAGATTCCATGAAAACCCTTATTAAAGCTTTTGTTATAATTTACATTGATTATTGTAATTCACTTCTTGTTGCACTACCTGATTATCAACTTTACAGAATTCAAAGAATACTTAATGGTGCTGCTCGGTTGATTTTCAGACCACCAAAATTTGTTCACATTAATGCTGTTTTAAAGTCCCTTTACTGGTTACCACTCAAACAAAGAATTGATTATAAAATTATTTTACAAGTTTTTAAGTGCATTAAAGGCCTTGCTCCAAAATATTTATGTGAAATGGTAGTTGAAAAACCATCCCACTATGACTTTCGTTTTAAGTCCCTATTTGCTCCCCGTATTAAGCATAAAACTCTTGGCAAAAGGGCCTTTGCTTATAAAGGTCCTTGGTTGTGGAATTCACTCCCAACTGAACTCAAATGTATTGATAATGTATCCCTGACCTCCTGCAAAACTAAGCTTAAAACTTTTTTGTTTAAAAAGACATTAATCTAATGCGCAGCTTCATCCATTGTATTTCTATTTATGTTGTCATTTCTGTATTCTTATTTTTGTTTTCTATCTAATTTCCTTGTATGTTAAGCGCTCTGAATGTTATTACAAAAATAGCGCTACACAAATTTATGTATTATTATTATTATTATTACAGTACATACCATTTACTTTAGGTACAATTGCATTGGTGAACATTTTGACTTATTTTACTTAAAACACTAAGATCAATTGTTAGTTGAAAGTAATTATCTTGTGCACGGGATATTACAAACAAATTACAAGAGGTAGAGTCATGAATTCTTCAGTAATAAAGTAGCGTTGCTGTCAATTACTAGCTGTATTGTATGTTAGGCAATAAACAAATGTTTGTAAATAAAATAAGCATTTCCAAAACACATGCACTGCATGCAGAAAATAGTTCATTATTTGTATTTAATGTTTATTAATTTGATCAATTATAAAAGTTTAAGAGAAAAACCATTTTGATGAATTTCAATAAGACTACAAATAAAGATAAGGGGTTCTCATCTAAGAATTTCTTTTAAGAGAAGGAACAACAGTTTTTGCATACAAATTACTTCTACTGAGTCAATAAAGAATCAAATTTCTTGTTCTAAATTTGCAATCGTAGATATGTTCATTAATCTTTGCATTTGCATTTAGCTGTCCCTTACAAAAAAAGTAGCTTGCAGCAAGCTTGCGACAAGCTAACATTGTTAGCTTGCACAAGCTTGCTGCAACCTTGCAGCAAGCTAGTATTTGGGACAAATGCAAGCTTACTAGCTTGCAAAAACTAACATTAGCTTGTGCAAGCTAGCAAAAAATATTTGTTAGCTTGTGCAAGCTTACAGAAAGTTTTTGCAAGCTTGCAGAAAGGTTTTTACTAGCTTGAGCAAGCTAACAAGATTGCATTTGTCCCAAATACTAGCTTGCTGCAAGGTTCCAGCACGTTTGCGCAAGCTAAAAATCGTTAGCTTATTGCAAGCTTGTGGCAACCTAGTTTTTCTGTAAGGGGTTCTTTTCATCCAAGACTATTTTCAATGTTCCCAATTGATTCAACTATGATCTTGTTGACAGAAGTGGAGAGTAGGAAGAGATAAACCAGATTATGATTTAATGACATAAAACAACTTCTCTAAAAGCAAAACCTGCACATCAAGATGAGAAATAGCTGAACAAATTTTGATTTATACAAGCCATTAATTATTTAGACTGTATTTTTTTTTTTTTTTTTGTCTGATGAGGGTTTAATGGCACCACGACAGGCGAGGATCAAATTGTGCCTGAGAGGTTATATCATTCCTAAGGTAGGAAGAAAAGCAAATAGGAGTCTGAGAGAATTACAGTGGCTAAAAACCAGGAAGCTGGGATCAAAAGTTCAGGGGTGTACAAAAGGGGTATGGGAGAGAAGCAACTAAGATTTCATTTTCCTTGTTTTAGCCAATAATTTTTATTGAGAATGTATTTGCAACCTAAAACTTACGCTGTTGAGAATATAGTTAAGTTTAAATTCTCCTAATCATGTCACTTAACTATGTTTAGTATAAAAACGAAGTAAGGAATCTCTCTTATGAAACTAGGTTGCAAATTCTTGGTTTGACCATGCTTGAGTTGAGAAGAGTACGTGGTGATATGGTTCAGGTTTTTAAATTCCTATCTGGTAGTGATGCTTTGACTTCCTGTTATTTCTTGCATGTGCAGCTAATCCTAATGTGACACATGGTAACAGTGTGAAGTTGACCAAAGAGTTCACACGGATAGATATTCGCTGTTTTAGCTTTTCGCAAAGAGTTGTTATTGAGTGGAATGGTTTGCCTGAGTGGGTAGTTAGCTCCAATTCTGTTCACAATTTCAAGTCAACATTGATAAGTTCTTTACTAACTCTGGGCGTCTTTGATTTTTTTTTTTTTTTTTTTTTTTTTTTTTTTTTTTTTTGTGGTGGTGCATGGTGTTAGTTTGGGCTTTTTATGGGGTGACTAACCCTTCTTAGCCCATATTCTTATTATGTTATATTATGTTATGTGTAACACAAAACCCTTTAATTAGACATTTAAAATGGTATGGAAAATAAAGATTCGTATAGAATCTATTGATAAAATTACTATTAAAATTGGACAATTAAAACTGGGTTTGACTTATGTTAGTTATTTCTTCTGCTGTGATTGATATCTGCCACTGGTGAAGGTGTCTGATCATTAATTTTTGTGGAATTTTTGTGTAAAATCAACTTACTGTGAAAGATTATTCTTCAAAGACAAAATTTCATTTTAATGCCCAATGTGCAAATATCTATATTAATACCCTAAAAAATAATTATATCAACAATCTTTTGCATTTTTAAAAACTAATTTTAAAAGTTTCACCTAATACTTCTTTTGATTTTTACAGAAAATTTGTGTAATAATTTCATAGTTTTTAAATAATTTTGTATTCACATATTTCTTTCAAAAGGCAATATTCTTCATTTTTATACATGGTGTACTAAAATAAGTTTATACATGGTGTACTAAAATAAGTTTATACATGGTGTACTAGAATAAGTTTATACATGGTGTACTAGAATAGGTTTATACATGGTGTACTGGAATAAGTTTATACATGGTGAACTAGAATAAGTTTATACATGGTGTACTAGAATAAGTTTATACATGGTGTACTAGAATAAGTTTATACATGGTGTACTAGAATAGGTTTATACATGGTGTACTGGAATAAGTTTATACATGGTGTACTAGAATAAGTGTTGCATCATAGATTGGATTTGCTTTCAAATCTTAGCTGAGCATAATCATTACAATTTGTGGATCAAGATTTTAAAGGATTAATATATTGATCACTACATGGTTAGATATGTCTATCATGTATGATATAGGAAAATAGAAACCAGAGCAGGGACGGACTGGGAGGTGGAAAAATTTCCGACCACATTTACCAACAGCACACAATATACTAACTGGAGGAGAGAGTCTGAGGGACTCCCCCTCTCAGCCACCGCAGGGCCACTTCTGGCAATTTTCAAGGTCATTTGTCCATATTATACACAAATTTAGAAGACAGTTGAAAAGTTTTAAATCAGCAGCACAGGCACTACCATTGGTTTTAAAGCAGTTTGTGTAGTTCATGTGATTTAATCTTGGACATTGGATGGGACAATCGTATAATAGAGAGAAGTATAACTAAACAAGTAAAAGTTTCAAAACATGAACTGTATTTTGTCTGCTATACTCGGGAGCCAGTGCATGGCGCCGTCATTAAAATCAGGGCTGTAGCTAACAGGGGCAACAGGGGCAGAGGAACAGGGGCAGAAGGAACAGGGGCAAGGGGACAGGGGCAGGGGAAACAGGGACAGGGAGAACAAGGGCAGGGGACAGGGGCAGGGGAACAGGGGCAGGGGACAGGGGCAGGGGAACAGGGGCAGGGAAAACAGGGGCAGGGGAACAGGGGCAGGGAACAGGGCAGGGAACAGGGGCAGGGGAGCAGGGACAGGGAACAGGGGCAGGGGAAACAGGGGAGGATTCTTCATATTGTTTCCATTCTATGTCACTGAACCCTACAAAATTTGGGTTATAGCTACAGCCCTGTTTAAAATACAAGATTTTTGCCTGTATGGAAAGGTAAGGCTGTCATGTCACTGGATCAGTCAGGTTTTTGGCCATTTTTTAAACATCTAAAACAACTTAAAACTATATGTATTATACTTCAGAAAAAGATTTAAATCAAATTTCTCTACTATTTGTTATGTCATTTCATATTACATAAACTTGCTTGAATATGATAGTGACCCCTTACAGAAAAACTAGGTTGCCGCAAGCTTGCAATAAGCTAACAATTTTTAGGTTGCACAAACTTGCTGCAAGCTTGCAGAAAGCTAGTATTTGGGACAAATGCAAACTTGTTAGCTTGCGCAAGCTAGCAAAAGCCATTCTGCAAGCTTGCAAAAACTTTCTGCAAGCAAAGCTAACAAATATTTTTGCTAGCTCGTGCAAGCTTATGTTTTATGTTAGTTTGCACAAGCTTGCATTTGTCCCAAATACTAGCTTGCCGCAAGGTTGCAGCAAACTTGCGCAAGGCTGCAGCAAGTTTGCGCAAGCTAAAAATTGTTAGCTTGTCACAAGCTTGCTGCAAGCTTGCTGCAAGCTAGTTTTTTTCTATAAGGGACAGCATTTTGATCTTGTGTTACTTATACCAATATATAATAAATTTTTCTTAGTCTTGCACTGCTATAAAACATCTACTTTGTAAAACTACTTTCAATGTGATCTTTTTAACACCATATTTGAAGGAATTCTCTTATTTGTAATCTATAATGAAGCAATAATTGTAGAAGCTGATCTGCAATCTGATGATAGTAGTTTTTATCTGCACACCAATTGCACAATGCAAGACTCCTACTACTGAATATTTCAAAATATTTATTCCTAACATAGAGTACAGTTGGCATGCAGTTCACTATCTTGCACTATTGTTAAAGTTTAATTTCCCTGGCAGGATATCTTTCCGAGATACAAGCTATTTACACACAAAATATTCATTCACTCCCTACCCCACAGATAGAGAAAAATATCAGATGGGAGGGGGAGGGGGAGGAATTTCTGACATGAACCAACTCAGCCCCAATGGCACAATTTATTTAATGCAATGTGGGTTGTATTTGTGTGTTATTCATATGGCATAGACTTCAAAAGTTTTTACATGCTATGAAAATTTTCCATGATGGAAGTGATTTATTTCATTTTTGGATGATTCCTACAAGCTTTATAATGCAGAACATTAATTGTGATAATGGAGGAGAAGAACAAACCAAAATGTTGCTTATCTTTTAAATTCATGTTCAAATAAATTTACTCAGAACAGAGAGTGAGAATGAGGCACTAAGGATTGATCCTTGGAGATCAAATGATGAAAATCACTATCAGTGATCTCTCTTAATTATGCTGTCCATATGCCAAGCATGTAAATAATCACTATCAATGATCTCTCTTAATTATGCTGTCCATAAGCCAAGCATGTAATTACGCCTAGATTTAAGTTTAAACTTTTAAACAGAATTATCAAACATATAGAAAAGAATAGATGGAATAAATGAATAGAAAACATAATTTTTAAGTTGAATGTTTGTTTCACTTGCACACTCATGATTATCAATATTTTGAATTTGGCGAGTTCTTTGTTGCAAAAGTTGCCAAGATTAGATATGAGCTGGATAGAGAGGTTGTGATCACACCCTTTAAGTTCTGGAGAAATGTTCCCGTATGGACTTCATATCAGCTCTTGACAGAGGAGGATGTACGAAATCTGATACTAAAAGCAAAATCTACTCAGTGCATCCTCGATCCACTACCCACTTGGTTATTAAAGAAGAATATCAATGTTTTCCTTCCAACTCTTACTAAACTGGTTAATCTTTCTTTGCAACAAGGGAAGTTCCCTAAGCAATGGAAAGAAGCCATTCCTAAAAAAAACAAGGGCTTGATGTAACATATGCTAACTATCGACCAGTAAGCAATCTTAGTTTCTTGTCTAAAATAGTTGAGCGTGTTGTTGTTGAACAAATGATCAAGTATATCAGCAGCATGACTTATTACCTTCCTGTCAATTAGGGTTTCGCCCATTTCATAGCACAGAAACTGCTTTAGCTAAAATTTAATCAGCCATAATGCTGCAACTATAGACAAACAAAAATGTGTTATTCTAGTACTCCTTGACCTAAGTGCGGCGTTCGACACAATTGATCATGGTATGCTTCTCAAAACATTAAATGAGCGTTTTGGCATTGATTGATCCATCTTAGATTGGTTTGAATCCTATTTAGTTCAAAGGAAAATGTTTCATTGTAAGCAAACCAGTTACAGCCTTCGATCGCTCTCAAAACCACCTCATCCTTTATGTTTCAAAAAGTAAACTTACATATGGCGATCGCTCCCTACAAATATTTGGCCCAAAACTTTGGAATGACTTACCTCTTTCAATCAAATCTGCTCAATCCCTTAAACAATTCCACACCTTGCTTAAAACTCACTTATTTAATTATGCTTTCAAGTCTTCTTCTTAATTTTTTTGCTCTTTGTTTTCTTTATATTTCATACTCATCTTATTTACACATTTGTATTTTTTCCCTTTATATGCATATTTTGTAAGGCGCATTAGAATAAGTTATTTAAATAATGTGCCATATAAGTGTAATAAACTTAATATGACCATATTCAAATTACCATATTCTTTATGCTTTATTTATGTCAATTCTGACATTAAAGTTTAAATAAAATTAGATTGTTATTTCCATTCATTGCAACACTAACTGCTATCACGAACTGACAGATTGGGTTTTGTGGTTCAGATACTTTTTGCACACGCTGATTGATTTGCAAAATTTGTATTAACTGTCAATTGTTATTGTATATCATGAAATATTTGTTCCAGGATATTTATTCATAAGCCACACCCACCATGCATGCAGATCAATAAAAAGGTTGACAACATTATCATAGCAAGTATGATGCAGAAATGCATGGTTGCTTATTTATCCTATTTCAAGAATTTGTCAGTAAGCTCCACCTACTCATTAATATTCATGATATCACTCCACAACATTAAAACATATGTACAGGCCATTACCCATATATGTACCTGATATGTCATAAATGTGATATATTGTTCATGAGATACAGTATGCTGTTTACATCATTTAGCACTTTCACATTAAGCAACGCCCACCATGCATACTAATAACATCTGCTGATAACATACGCATGACCAGAATTACCAACAAAATTATCATGCCCAATATGACACAAAACAAATATATAGTTGTTCATTTATCACTTTTTTTAAAATATTTATTTTAAGCCCCGCCTACTCATTAATATGCATAACATCACCATTAAAAACATTAGGGCACATATACAGTCCTTGGACTATCTGTGTACCACATATGACATGAATCCACTTTACCGTTCTTGAGATATCGTGTTTTCCAGCTTTTTTCAGCAAATTCATATTAAGCCCCACCCACTATGCATATTAATGAAATTCAATGTTTTTACATCAAGAGCATGTACACACCAGCTAACATTATAATTACATGAAACAAAACAGACATGCGGTTGTTGAAATATAAACATTTCAAGATTTTTACATTAAGCCATAATATGCATGATATCACCATCAAAAACAATAGGGCACATCTATGGACTATGGGCTTTATGTGTATTGAATATCACATGAACCCAGTTTGCCATTCTCGAGATGCCGTGTTTACAAGCTCTTTTCAGCAAAATCATATTGGGCCCCACCCACTATGCATATTAATGAAATTCAACATATTTTTACATCATGAAAATGTACACACCAGCTAATATTATAACTACATCAAATATAAAACAAAACAAACATGCGGTTGTTGAAATATAAACATTTCAAGATTGTTACATTAAGCCTGCACAGGAAGCAAGTCACCATGTGGCTACCCATGCACCAATTGAGCTATAAGTACAAAAATTGTACTCAAAGTTGGAAATCACCTCATTAGTACATGAACTACACTTCTTATTTTAAAAGATTTCATTTGAAATTAAAAATTCATATATAAAAACAACCCTCAAAGTTTGTATTTTTCAGTGGTAGTTCTTAATATGCATCCTACTGTATATATCACTTAAACAGATATGCAATTCACTTTTCATTTGTAATGAAATTATTTTGGAAGTAAAACGCTAGTCTGCACAAAGGAAGTCAAGTCGGAAGTCACCAATGGCTACCCACGTAGCTATAAGATGGACATACAAAAATATATCACAGTTTGATAATCACCTGTTTAACCTTTTTAAATAATGTGTTTCAAACTTTTGAAATAAATTTGACGGGAGAAAAAAACCCAGCTTTCTCACTCAATACACCATCTCCGTCTCTTTTGCATTTGATCATTTGTGCTCCTGCATACATTTTGTACTCCTGCATACATGTTAATGTATGGAACCAGTTTGCAAGACATTTTTTTGTAAGTACCATAAACCAACTCATCATCATTGGTACGGTACAATCAAGGCCATAATGCTCATCTGAAAAGTAGGATGGGGATATGTCCCGCTGAGAATTACAGCCCTGGGTACAATCAAGTAATCTCTTCCTCCAGCTATGCGTTAATTAAAAGTTGTGGGACAGATCAGGGTGATTAAGTGGTTGGCTGATGACAAACATTGCACCATAAAGACTTTGAGGAATCTGAGGCTGTGACATCACAACTAGTCTGATTTCAGTCATTTCTACATAAATGATATCAAACTTTAAAATTGAATATCTCTTAACGGAACAAGATTTTGCAATGCTTTCTCCACCATTTTGTTTCTTTTGAAGTCTTCTTTCATATAAGATGGACATGCTACACTCCTAAACTAAGCCTTTAACAAACTGCTTACTCATACTTTATTTACTTGGTTCCTAGACGACAACAAAAATATTAAAAAATGTCTTGCCAGAATTTAAATACAAACAGCTTCTATTTTCAAAATGGATTTCTATTTTCAATTTGAACTGGAATAAAGCCTTCACATTTACCATTATACTCTTTTTGGATGCTTAATAAACTCTGTACTAGAATAGCAAACAAAAATGTTGTCAGCTATTCTGGTACAGAGTTTATTAAGTACCAAAAAAGAGTATGATGGTAAATGTGAAGGCTTTATTCCAGTCCATTTTGAAAATAGAAATCCGTTTTGAAAATAGAAGCTGTTTACACCATTTTGACATCATTTTGAGAGGAAATGATCTGTGGAATGTTCTAACTGCATACTTGTATTACATTGCATTAAGTCAGAGTTGTAGTAGCTACAAAGTATAAGGAGGAGGGAGGGGGAGGAAGAATGACATAAATAATAACCTTTTCTTCAGCTAGGACCCAAGAAAAAGGGCATTCATTTGAGATGGATTGAAATAAGTTTAGAGAGTCCTGTTGTTGCTGCTTCAAACTGGACAAAATAAAGTTTTCAAAACTTTCTGGAGGGAAATTTACTCCCTTGCCCTCTAGCTATAGTCCACCGTTGAACATGAATAGACGCTGACTTGTTTATTGCACACATAATACATCAAGGGAAAAGCTAGTTTTGTCAAACAAAGTTTTACAATTCCATCCTGTGTGTATATACAAGAACAAATAGAAATCATTCTTCCGTTCAACTGACCGATTTTTAAGACTATAGACAGTTCACAAACCTTTTGTTAACAGAATTATACGTATAATATAGTATGATAGATCTGAGCCATACATAACTGTATTGTAACATTTCAGTTAACTGAAGTATATGAAGTGTACTGTACTGTCGTTCTGAGGATAATCCAATTCAATTTCTTCAGACAAGATTTTCTGTGTAATACTGCAGCTTTGGAGTAACTTTTCTAAATATTTATCAAAGTATACACTGCCTGAAGACATGCAGGCAAAAGTGCTATAAACTGTTTTCTTTAACTCAGTGTTTGTGATATGTTCATCATTTCAATTGTCTGGAAATATATTTCAATCAGAATAAAGAGGATTGAAAATTCTTTTTGTTTTTTGAATAAAGACTGAAAACTATTCCGTAGAAAAAATTATATATAGCAAATGGAGGACATTTTCATGACAGTTGGGTTTTGGGCTCACTTTCTGTGAAAACAACGAATAGAAAGGTCATCAATTAATTAGCAACACATCTAACTTTCTGCTCATCTTTGTGTGAAAAAGTATTCCTCTCTTTTGACACATCAGTTCTGCAACACGAGCAACTAAAGAGTACATTATAATTATCAACCAATGCTCAGGAATATCAACCAGGTTTTTAGGTGAAAGGAAAGCCTGAGAGAAAAACAACCCACTTCAAACATTACTCCATTTTGCAAAAACGCCAGATTGAAATCTTTTTCAACTAGAATGAAGATCCAAATACAAATTGTTATCATTAACATTTACGTCAGTGTTTTTACATCATATGCCTCAGGCTCAGAGGTTTCATGTGGAGAAGTATGTGATTATGATGAAGGCAGTCTAACAGCTGATTGTAATTGGAAGTCACTTCGGCACATCCCAACCAGTAATAAGAAATGCAAGCACTGCACCACCCTCTTTCTCCAAGGAAATGACATTACCCATATTACATCAGTCCTCTCAGGATATCATCAACTGGAAAACCTTGATCTTTCTTATAATAAATTGGATCACATTGAGCCCAAATCTCTCCAGCACACTTCAAACTTAGATATAATCAATCTCAGAGAAAATGATCTTACTGTCTTAGAAAACAATACATTTAAAGGTCTCATCAAGTTGGCGCACCTTTATATAGGTGAAAATAAACTTCAAACTATGGAGGTCCATGCTTTCAATGGTCTTAACAAACTGCGATATCTAGATCTGGCAGGCAACAACTTCATAGCTTTACCAGCAACAATCTTTTCAACCACTCCAGAATTATGGTTCATCTACCTCCAATCCAATCAAATAAGTTCTCTGCATCCAGATCTCCTTCGAGGTTTGCAAAATCTTGTTTTTATTGATCTCTCGAATAATCAACTACCAGACATTCCGCAAAACTTCTTTGCAAACACCCCGGCCTTGAAGAATATTAATCTTACTTCCAATCTGATCGGCTCGCTCAACCCAGAACTTCTGCAAGGACTTAAACATCTTGAGTATGTTTATCTAGCAAAGAATAAATTACAAAAATTCCACAAAACTTCTTTGCAAAGACGACAGCTCTAAGATATATCGATCTACACTCTAACCAAATTTACACTCTCCATCCGTACCTTCTGCAGGGACTTAAACATCTCCAATCTCTTGATCTTGCAAATAATGAATTAAAAACAATCCCGCAAAACTTCTTTGCAAAAATATCTTCTCTCAAGATATTAAAACTTGTTAATAATCACCTCGCGACGTTAACCTTCAAAATGCCATCCCTTAAAGCGCTAGATGTGCTGGACCTTCGAGAAAATGAGTTGACCGATATTTCAGGATTCCATGACTATCTCATAAATGTTTACATGGTTCTCTTGAATGGCAATCCCATTCACTGTAATTGTGACATGGAACCAATTCGCAAGTGGTATCAAACTTCTGAACCAAGGGAAGATTTTAAGGATGTTCGATGTGCTGCTCCTTCCAAGTATGCAGGCAAGCTTGTCCTTAACCTTCCTGACTTGTGTATGGATTCTCCATCAAAGGAAAATGATCCGGAATTTCTGCATTCAACAAATCCATCACCATCTCCAACTGTTCATGATTAATTATTCTCTTTTCTGTAGTTTCATTACCTTCATATTCAAAATAAAAATAGACATACATTAAGTGTGCAAACTCTTTCCTTTCAGTATGCTATCAAAGGGGCATTAATAATATGTCCAACGTGCATCAAATAGAGGCATCATATTACACTCACGCGTGTTGGCAATGTAATTAGATCGTAGCTGTGCCAGGACAAGCAAATAATGATATCATATTAGGTTGCCCTTGCTCTGGCGAGGCGTGTGATGTGCAACCGTCGATTTTGGCCAAAATCGGCGGTTGCAGTGCATACTAAACCGAAAGCGGAGGTACACGTCATGTACATTCCCGTATGTCAAAAAGAAAACAGAAATTACTGGAGAAATAATCAGGAATGGTTAAACCAGCCATTTATCTGTTGAAAAGCTCAGTATAGTACCACACATGAAATGGATTAATTAATCCACAAGTTCAGGAGTATAACCTAAATTATTGCTGATGACAAATCAGAACAGCCAATTAATCTCGCGGTGAAATGATACAGCTTGGGTAAACATCCCCATGCGCAAGGAAAATTCAAAATGAGTGGCCAGATAGTTACTGCTGTCATCCCAGACAATGAAATGTAGGGGACACAATGACTTCTAAAAACTTTAAATTAAAAGGGAGTATTTTTCTGATGGATAATAGAAAGCAAAAAGTTCTTTAAAAGAAAATCTTTTATTTCAAAGAGGCATTATATCTGAGAAAATGGGTTTCTTTTTCCCTTCCTCTTGGATTGAAAGCTAGGTCTGAACAATAGTTTCACCAATCAGAGAAAACATTATACAAATTAAAATGAAAGAATATTACATAATCGTCATGGCAAGTTCCTTGATATTTTTGGTAAAGCCATTCATACGTAAATATTTGCAGATATATTTGCATAGATATAACCTGTAAAGACATCATGTTTTTAACCAATTTTGATAAAGATTCAATTGCTATTATATAGTTTTTATGGATTTTTAAAGGATTAGTTCAGTGGTCAAGCATGTCCCTCTTATATGAAAGAGGACTTCAAAAGAAACAAAATGGTGAAGAAAGCATTGCAAAATCTTATTCCGTTAAGGAGACATTCAAGTTTAAAGTTTGGTATCATTTCTGTAGAAATGACTGAAAGCAGACTAGTTGTGATGTCACAGCCTCAGATTCCTCAAAATCTGTATGTATTTTAAAGAAAGTTTATTTAATTTTTTTACTATTTAAATCATTTTCCCTCAAACTTTCTTAAGGTGGTATATTATAAATACCATTTCTAGATCTAGTTTTACTACTTTTTTGACATATCCAATGGTTATTAAGCTACAAAATCACATGACAAAATATGACAGAATACATAAAGACTTTGAGGAATCTGAGGCTATGACATCATAACTAGTCTGATTTCAGTCGTTTCTATACAAATGATACCAAATTTTAAACTTGAATGTCTCCTTAACGGAATAAGATTTTGCAATGCTTTCTTCACCATTTTGTTTCTTTTGAAGTCCTCTTTCATATCAGATGGACATGCTTGACCCCTGAACTAGTCCTTTAAGGAGCTCTGTCTTAGCTGAGTAGAAATGACTGGTGTAGTAAGTCTACTATGGAAGGTTGGTGCCCTCATCCTCACATTCTTAACAATTTCTAATGTATATTAAAGAACATAAATCTTTTTCCTCGAACATTCTTCAGTAGTGTATTGTAATCACCTTTATTAGATTTTGTTTTACCACTTCCTGACATATCCAATGGTGCTTTAAGCCACAATATCACATGAACAAATTTGATAGAAGTCATAAAGACTTTGAGGAATCTGAGGCTGTGAACTAGTTTGATTTCTACACAAATAATACAGAACATTTAAAGTGAAATATCTCCTTAACAAACTAAGATTTTCAAATGCTTTCTGCATACATTTTGTTTCTTTTGAAGTCCTCTTTCATATACTGTAAGATAAACCCCTAAACTAATCCTTTTAATTCCAGAAGCATAAATAATTGTTGTCCCTTCTCTGTTAAGGAATATTTCTGTGATCAGGCATGTGCATTGAACTCAATAGAGGACAATTAAAGAAGGAAACAGGTGGAAAATCTTAATATATAATAGTTCTGTCATGACATATCGATTATCACGATTATCTCTTTTCTCATGACATGAAATATGCCTCTCGCAACATATCGCGATACCACAAACTAATACTCAACTACGAAATTTTCGCGCAGCTAGGCTAGGCTACTTCATACGTTACAATTCTTAAGTTATGGCACTAAATCTGAAAGTCAAGTTTAGGCCATTAAAAACGTGCAAAATAATCGTGAAACATAAAACAACTAATTAAAAATCGTGCTCCATCACCACACATTGGCTGCACCGATTAAGTTGGCAAAAAGAACAAAAAATTGATCCAGAATGTGCCACTCAGGCTCTCACTTCGATGATTCATGGTCACATTGGCTAAATTACCAAACACATGCATGATGAACGTAATAGTCACGCAATCATGTCATCTGCTAGCCTAGATCTGCAACTCATTTTTTCTTGCGTTCATCATATCATGGAGTAAACTGTAACTCAACAATCATATATAATGTTAGTGATATTAACAATTTGTGTCGTGAGTCAGATTTCTTGAAAAGTATCACGATACTACGATATATAGCGATAATTTTCTCCACGATAATCAATACGTCATAGAGCCATGTCGTGACAGCACTAATATATAACTAATATTTCTACAAGGAGTTGTTTAAGTTTAAGGCCCTGAGAAAATTGTAAACAAAACTGCTTCCAACTGGCTAAGCATGACCAGTGTTATCCACTGAGTTGTAACTGTGATCACAGTTTTGAAAATTAGTATATCTGTATCATTAATAATGTTTGATGATGCATAGGCAATCCAAAATCTTTATGGAATTCTTTCCTAAATAATTTGAGCCTGGCTTCTGTTCATAAGCAAGGAATTGTTAGGAATACTCTAGCTGTAATAAGCTGATAGGTTACAAATAAATTTGTCTGAAATATAAGTTTTTGAATTGAAAAACTGAGTTTGATGGATTTTTGCTGTTTTTATTAGATTATACAACAATAAAATCGTTAAATGCTTAGTATATGTATATATGTATATATATATATATATATATATATATATATATATATATATATATATATATATATATATATATATATATATATATATATATATATATATATATAATATATATATATATAATATATATATATGCTAATTCAAATTACAATGGTGATAATTATATAATTCACATATCAAGTTATGCAAAACACGAGTCACTCTGATATAAGATCATAAAGCTGTCCATTTGCCTGTATGAATGCACATGTGTGTGGTAATGGGGACCATATAACCTCCCCCTCCCCTCCCCATAAATCCCCAAAAAGAAGTAATATAAGGTAAAAATATCCAGAAAATGTGCTGAAAGGCTGATATTATCAAGTGATAAACTATTTGCTTTTTGCAATTCAGTTACAAAACACTTTGAGAGACTGCTATTTTTTTTCAAGTTTCAGAATATTTTAGGCCATCAGCAATTTTTCTCCTAGTGAGAACCCCCACTCCAAGTACCCCCTTACCCTCCCACATCCCCACATTCAATGAAAGGCTCAGCAGGCCACACCTCTAGTACACTATTCAAAAGTGCAGTCAAATAGCATGGCATGTTATTTCATGTTAATCATAGATCTGTACTGTGCACAGCAGATATAACATAATAATAAAATACATGCCTTACTATGTTAAACATTTTAAATTTCATATCTATGTGTGAGACGTAACCTGAGCACATATACCATTTATGTTTTGGTTTTTTTCTTCAAAAGTATCTAACAGACCTTTGAACAGTAAATACATTATTTCCCTTTCAAAGGTTCCTCCAAATTCAGTGGTATACAACATAGTTATGATAATATTTGTTTTGATCGCTCAGATTTATAGCAAGAATGATATCCAATGGGGTGACAATACCATGGCTAAATTTGAATACAACTTTCATGCACTCTGTGAAAGTACAGATTAGTCTCTTATGCTTTTCTGTCAACATACTTGTTTGTTTTCTTTTTGTGTTGGGTAATTCATCTAAAAAACGTAATCAGTATGCATTTGAGCTTCACAACCTAACTACTGTATGCCCATCATCAAGTTTGTACAAGCATACTAAACTAGGGGTCGGATTAAACAAGTGCTGGGCCTGTAGCATTTTAAAATATGAGGCCCCCTTAAACAATGATTTTTACAAAATAACCCATAAGGGTTATATTAATGTGGTATGATATAAAAAAAAACTTCCTAAATGGACACAGTTAAAAAAGTAAAAAATGTGATGATTCTTTAGTATTTACCCAGTTTTACTCTTCATCCGGTAAATATATGTACATGGGTGTAGCCAAGGGGGGTTGACAGGGTCGTACACCCCCCTCAAATTTGTTTTTAATAATAATGACGATAGCGGCGGCGGCAACTGCAACAACAACAACAACAATAATAATAATAATAATATGGCAATGGTAAAATGGCAAAAAGATCAAGAAAATATGCTAAAAGGTCCAAATATTTTCCTTGGTGACCCCCCTATCCAAACGGCTGGCTACACCCCTGATATAAACATCATTAAGCCTTAGTTTTCATTGTGTTAATACGTCACTTTCTCTAATAATTATCTGACATCCATAGCCTCTATCTAGATTCCTGAAACTTTCAAATGAAATCCAATACTAAATTGTGTCATTACCTTCCAGTACATTACTGAATTGTGTCATTACCTTCCAGTACATTACAAAAAGTAGTACTATAAGGGCATTGGAGAAGAACATCTGGGCAGGGAACACAATAGAGTTGCCATTGAAAACAAATCAAAAGAAGCAATCAGCAATTCAATGTTTGATGAATATTTATCTCAAGTGGATGCAATCACTGTGCAGCTCAAGGTCTTAGTTCTTCTTGGGGTACTAGCCTACATACAGATACATGTAAGTAGGAGTGTAGGGGAGTTGATCCCTTACTGTGATGAAGGATTAATTAAATATGATGAGTAGTCTGATTTCAAAAGGTTTTTATACTCAAGAGACCTCGCAAGATTGAGATCTACACTATGGTTGTATGTCCTACCAGAGCCTCTGATATAGACAAATATGACACCTAAAACAGAATTTACCAGCAATGTCCAGATGTCATTCAAACTTTTTTTTGTTCAGACCTCAAAGGAATGTAAGCTCAAGTCAAGAGACAAAATTGTTCTTCGTAGGGGTGAAGAAAATGTCACCTCTTAGAAGGGAGGGGGGCAAGAGCCTCAAGTTTTTCTTGGAAAGGGGGGGCAAGAGCCCCAAGTTTTTCTTGGTTGCTTGCCCTGTAAAATTGAGTTTTCATCAAACATTGCTGCTTTATAGGGAAATCTTCAATTATGAAGTTTTCATGTAACTTTTCATACCTTAATTCGGTCTTAACCAATCCCCAATCAACTTGCAATGATATTATACAGTTGCATAAGATTACTTTTTGTCAGGGTAGTAGCTGCCCCAAAATTACTTCAACTGGTGTCTAAGAAAAATGACATTTAGGTCCCTGAAGAATAATATCTTTCAAAACTTTTTGTCAAAATTTCTGGGGATGGGGTAAATGCACTTTAAGAACAGTTGGGCAAAAAATGTTTAGTCAAATACATCTAGGGATGTACCGGATCCAAATTTTTGGATCCGGCCGGAACCGGATTTTGCCGGATCCAGGTTAAAATCCGGCCGAATAAAATCCGGCCGCAACCGGATTTTTCATTGCTCACAACAATTCTCATAATCTTAAGAAACAAAGGGAAAGGGGTGGGGGCAGGGGATTGTCAAGTTGGCTACTAATAGCTAGCGGCCAAAATTTTTGGAAAATAACAATTATTGGGCATATTGTGATGAAATCAAATCAAAATTAGTGACAGTTCTGGATTAATCCTAACATGTACCAAATTTGGAAATTCAGGCAAAATTTGAAGATATTAATAAGAGGAAAGATTCTGGGTTCTGTTTTAAGAAAAGTGTGATTTTGCGTGATTGTCTCAGCCCTATCAAGATATTAAAGTATGAAAACAACGGGCAATGTCTAAAAATTGTGGCAAAAATCACTGTGCACCTAAAGAGAACTGTCTATCCTCTTCATTTATCATCATAAATGGACTTAAAATTCCAAGCCATACTTAATACTTTTTTTTTTTTTGGAGGGGAGGGTAGGGTGAGGAGAGGGGGTGGGGTGAGGGGAGGGGTGGGGTGAGGGGAGGGGTGGGGTGAGGGTGGGGTGAGGAGATTAAATTCCCCATCTAATAAAAGTATAATAAGTTATACATGCTTCTACAGGCTGTAGCCTAGGCTCTTTACTATTATTGCATCTCAAAACATTTGATAATGTTTTAAAACTTTCAGCCATCATTCAATATTTCAATGACATCTGGATTGGTCCTACTACCTAAATTTTACCATTCAGAAGTTCAAGTTTCATTGTAGCCAAATAAGATACTTAAGAAAAACAGTGATCCCAATCTCAATGTGATGCTGATGACTCATAGACCAGACAGGAAGTCTGCAAGACAAAGGGTCTATTGTTCTTTTTGAGGCAATATGTGAATGCATTTCATGCTATTCCTTTCTACATGTATATATGAGGTTTGAAGTGTTGTTTTATGCATATTAGAGTTACAGTGATACAGAGGAAAGACTGAATATAGGCATCATAAAGAACAAGGCATCCTCATTCATTTGGAAACATTTTACTGTCCAAGATCAAGCTGATGAAATTGCTGAATGTATTTTGTGCAAAAAGGAATAAGGAGAGGAAAACCAGGATCCCTGCCAAAGAACTTTAGTACTTCACCTTTACACAAGCATCTCCAATCAAAACATCCTGCAACATATAAACAAGCTAAACAATCAAATATTGAGGAAAAGTAAATCTTCAATTGTTAAAGTTGCCAAAAATCCAGTTCGGCGGTTTGGAAAAAATCCGCCGGAACGAACCGATTTTTCCCCAAATCCGGCCGGATAATCCGGCCGGACCGGATATCCGGTACATCCCTAAATACATCTTTCCACAATAATTCCTTTCGTTGTCGGGTAAAGGATGAACAAAACAGTTGCTCCTGAGTTGGGCACACAAAGTTACTAAACTGTTTGGTAAACAGTGGTAAGAACATCTTTTCACGCCACGGCAAAAATGGTTTGGTTGGTTTGGTTTGTTGATGTTTAACGGCACCGCGACAGTGGGAGTCAAATGTGCCAAGAGGGTGTTAATAAATTATGGTGTAAGAGTTAGGATTGTGAGGAGATGGAAGGTTTGTAAGGGAGATAAGGGGAAAAAGTAGAAGAACAAAAAGAAAGGGAAAAAATGGTGAAAAGAAAGGGGTAGGTGAAGGTTAGGTGTAGAAAGGAGGGGAGGGGGAAGTTAAATGTGGTGGAAGAGGTTGTTGTTGCGGAGCAAGTTGATGATGTTTGAGGAAGAATTGTTTTCGAAAAGGTCCGAGATTGAGGATAGTGAGGAGAGAAGAGATCTGGTATAGGGGAGAAGTTACGAAGATATGCTTGATGGAGAGATCGGTATTACAAGTGGGGCAGAGAGGGGTAGGGGAGCCGGATAAGAGATGGGAGTGAGTGAGAGAGGAGTGGCCGAGGCAAAAATGAACAAGAAATGGCATGCGGCATATGTTGGCTGGCAGTAGAGTTGTGGCTGGTGTATATGGATGGTCGCACTGCATGTGTAACATTACTAAACGCGCAATGGCAAACCCAGCTGTTGGAATCTCAAGGAACTAATCAATGTTTTTCTGGTAAATAGTAACAAATAATGGTTTAACGTTAAGTCGAGCTAAATAACATCTTGACGCTTCAAGTTTGTACTGACATATGCTAAAGTTAACGTTAGGCCTAACACATGTTAATGTACTTCACTAGGAAATGCACATCTATATGTTATCGGAATAAGCGCTAAGATATTATTAGGCTATAACTTAAGATTAAACCAAGTTTTGTTACTTCTTACCACAAAAACATTAAGTAGATCTTCTAAATTCCACCTTTGTAAAATATTGTTACACCCTGCCCATTTCAGGTTAAAGCCAGGTGTTTGGATTAGCATGACTGCTTGAATTTGAATGCTGCCAAGTACATAAAATGGAATAAACTGTTTTTACTGCATGTAGAAAATGTATCACATGATGTATTATCAATTTTGTGATATGTATAAATAAAATCCTTCCTTCAAACCTTTAACTTATACTAAATTATTGAACACTGTGCTCAAATATAGCAAAATCAATTCTGCTCAGCCATGAGCTGATCTGAGATTGCTCAATTATTTAGCAATATTATTGCTCAACTGTTTAGTTCCCAACTGTGCTTAACACTGTTTAGTTCCCAACCGTGATTAACACTGTTTAGTTCCCAACTGTGCTTAACACTGTTTAGTTCCCAACTGTGCTTAACACTGTTTAGTTCCCAACTGTGCTTAACACTGTTTAGTTCCCAACTGTGCTTAACACTGTTTAGTTCCCAACTGTGCTTAACACTGTTTAGTTCCCAACTGTGCTTAACACTGTTTAGTTCCCAACTGTGCTTAACACTGTTTAGTTCCCAACTGTGCTTAACACTGTTTAGTTCCCAACTGTGCTTAACACTGTTTAGTTCCCAACTGTGCTTAACACTGTTTAGTTCCCAACTGTGCTTAACACTGTTTAGTTCCCAACTGTGCTTAACACTGTTTAGTTCCCAACTGTGCTTAACACTGTTTAGTTCCACACTGTGCTTAACACTGTTTAGTTTCCATGGCTGCTTAACTGTTTAGCAAATAGTGCCTCATTTTTGGCATGTGCTATTCCTCTCCAACAATGAGCAAAATATTCGGCAATACCGTAAGTGCTAAACATTTCTGTGGTAATAACCACATTGCCACCCTCAAGTCTTGCTACAAGTATATATGACTGGAATAAAAAATCTGTTACACACTTCAAGTGATGAAATACTATCATTGTTGAACACAACAAGTCCAACCTTTCAGTGAAAATAGAGACATTTTTTGCACAACTGACTGATCTTGTAGAAAACAGTTCAAACATATTTTTTTTTTTTTTAGATTCAAATCAACATCATGTATAAATGGAACTATAACTTGTGTTGTAAGTTGTTAACTGCAGTAAAAGATATGTACTGTCATTCTGATGAATACAATTCAATTTCTTAACACAATTTCCTGTTTAATAACTGTGGAGTTCAGAGCTACAGAAGTTTCTAAATCACACTTGAACAAAGTATACTGGAGATATGCAGGCAAAAGCAATACAAACTGTTTTCTTTACTTAGTTTTTGTGGTATTTTTATCATTTCAGTTGACGGAAAACACTTTCAATCTTTTAAATAAAGACTCTGTAAAAACTACGCCATAGAAAAAGTTATATATGCATTAGGAGGTCATTTCCATTCATTGCTTTTTATGCATATTTTTTGTGGAAACAATTCATAGAGACATTATCAACTAGAATATTAGCACTCTCTAGAGGGCATGGCATACCTCCGCCCATTGTAATTCCAACATGCCTAGAATAATTTTAGAGCTCATTTGATCCCCATACCCAATATAATCTACCTCAGAAATCATCAGGCCCACCAAATTCATCCCCAAGTTTTGATCTGTAATGAGCATTTGCAATCTGAATGCTTGAAAGATTATCATCCGGCTGGATTTCTTCCAAGGCCATGTCCCCACGCCCAATTTGCACCCTTCCCCCTGTTCCAATATGTCTTACATTTTAATCACTTCTTCCTTGAGCAGAAATCAAAACCACATACCAAATTGAATCCAAATCCAACCATCAGTTCTTAAGATATCTTGATGACAGACAAACAGGGCAAAACATGCCCCCCCTCCCCCAACATTTGCACCCTTCCCCTGTTTCAACATGTTTTAAATTGTTGTCACTTCTTCCTTTAGCAGTTACAAAACCACACACTAAATTTGATTCAAACCCAGTCATCAGTTCTTGAGATATCTTGATGACAAACAAACAAACAGACAACAAACAAACATATTTACAGAGGCAAAAACATAACCTTCCACCCAACTTTATTGGCAGAGATAATAAATAAGCAGCACTTTACTTCGTATGATCTTTTTTGTGTGAAAACGTATGATTTCTTGCTTTTGACACATCAGTTCTGGAACAGGAGTTACTATAAAGTACGTCATCAATGTGACAAGTATTGCTAAGGAATATACCAACAGACCAGGTTATTAGATAAATGGAAGTCAAAACAGCCCGGTATACACAATTTTCCAAATGTACCAGATTCAAATCTTTCTCACTACAATGGAGACATCCAAATCAAGACTGTAACTATTTTCATTTACATGTGTGCTTTTAAATCACATACCTCGGGTTCACAGGTTTCAAGTGGAGATGTATGTGATTATGATGAAAGCAGTCAAACAGCCCAATGTAGTTGGAATACACTTTGGCACAACCAGTGATCAGACATGTCAAAACTGCATTTCCCTGCAGGAAATTACATTCACCATTTCTCTGCTAAAGCGCTTTTGGGTTATGATCAACTGAAATATCTTTTTCTGCAGTATAATCAATTGGAAAAAATTGAGCCTAATTCCTTCCAATACAATTCAACCCTATAGAGAAATGATCTAACAGTGTTAAAAAATAATCTCCTTGAAATACAGTGGATGGAAATATATATAGTAAACACTATGGAGGTGAATGCTTTTAGTGATCTCAACCATCTACAGCATCTTACTAAATCTGAGCAACAATGACATCACAGCTCTACCAGCAGCCATCTTTTCAACTACACCAGCATTACTAAGGTCCATCTACCTCTAATCCAATGGAATAGACTCACTCCAAGCAGATCTCCTTCAAGGATTGCGTTATCTTGAATATATTGATTTTTCATATAATCAACTATGGATGATTCCCCAAGACTTCTCTGCAAAACTTCCGTCACTCAGAACATTAACGCTTCAACATAACAATTACCTTGTGACTACATGAACCGCTTAAAATGCCATTTCTTCAAGCATTACATGTACTGCATGGACCTTCAAAAAAAATTGGCTGACTAACCAGGACTTCATGACTTATCTCATCAATGTTGATCAAGTTTACTTGGATTACAATCCCCTTCACTGTAATTGTGACATGGAACTAATGCGTAAGTGGTATCAAAACTATCAATTAGCATCTTGAATAAACATTCGAATGTTCGATGTGCATCTCCTTTCAAATATGCAGGAACGCTTGTCGTAAACCTTCCTGACCTACTGTATGCATTGATTCCCCATTGGTTGAAACTGATTCATGAGATTCACGTTCAACAAATTCTTCCAACAGACCAATCAGAAGGGATCTCGACAATGATCGAAATACCTGATACCTTAGGTTTAGAGGTTTCATGTGGTGGCATGTGATTATGATGAAAGCAGTCAAACAGCTGATTGTAACTGGAAGTCACTTTGGCACATCCCGATCAGTGACATTACATGCCAGCACATGCCAGCACTGCATCACCCTCCATCTTGGAGGAAATGACATTACCCATATCTCTACTCAAGCACCCTTGGGATACAACCAAAAGATATTTCTTAATTTAAAACTTAATGGTTTGGATGGCATTGAGCCCAATTCCTTCTAATACACTTTAAACCTAAAGAAGAGCATTCTCGTTCACCCTTCTAAACAGCTTCTATTTTCAAAATGGATTTCTATTGTCAAAATAGACTGGAATGAAGCCTTCCTATTACCATTATACTCCTTTTTTTGGTACTTGATACACTCTGTACCAGAATAGCAAGCACAAATTTAGTTAGCTATTCTGGTATAGATTTTTCTTAACTACCAAAAAAGGAGTATAATGGCAATGTGAAGGCTTTATTCCAGTCCATTTTGACAATAGAAATCCATTTTGAAAATAGAAGCTGTTTCTTATACAACCATGCAGAAAAGAATAAGTTTGTTTGTTTGTTTGATGAGAGCTTAACGGCACCACGACAAAGAAGGTCAAATTGTGCCTGAGAGGTCAGATCATTCTACAGGTAGGAAGGAAAGGAAACAGGGGGAGAATGAGAGAAATTCAAGAACAAAAGGTCAGAAAGCTGTGATTGAGGGGGGAGGTGCATGGTTGAAACAAAAACAAAGTAGAGAGGGGTGGAAGAGAATAAGGATCTATTTGAGATGAGAGTTTGATCCATGATGTGGCTTTTCAAGTGTTTTGATATTTGCAGATTCTGGAATTTTGTTGGTGACTTTATTTTAGTATTGGTCTGTTGGTGGATGGTATATATGGTAAGCCACCAAGTTAAATCTAAGCTCAAATTAATAAAGAACCTAACACTTTAGGTAGGGGCCGGGCAGTAGCTTTGCCCCAATGGCTCAAAAACCCTTATTCCACCTCTGTCATTGGTTGCTTATTTACTGTTGTTACATTACAAACAGCTTCTATTTTCAGAATGGATTTCTATTGTCAAATTGGACTGGAATAAAGCCTTCACATTACCATTATATTCTTTTTGGGGATTTTAAACAACTCTGTATTAGAACAGCAAGCAAAAATTCCGTTAGCTATTCTGGTACAGAGTTTATTAAGTACCAAAAACGGAGTATAAAGGTAATGTGAAGGCTTTATTCCAATCCATTTTGACAATAGAAATCCATTTTGAAAATAGAAGCTAGATAATAGATATGCAGCATATCGGTATGTACAAAGGATGGAATTTATAAGATACAGTTGCACTGTATGTACATGCACTACATGAAATCAAATACTGTTATCAATTTTCAAACATTGTTTTCACCAATTTCAACAAATTTGGGTTTACAAGCTTATAAGCATATAGCGAACCCTCTATCCAACAGCTGATCAATCTTTACACTTCAAATATCGTTTGTTATAGAAAATGAAATCTCTGGAAATCTGTGATGTGCATAAATGGTGCATACAATCTTGTTTAATTAGTTGACTGCTACAACTGATCCATCTGCCAATCTCAGCACTTTAATATGGTTTGAAAATAGTTCTTTTGTAAACTAGAGATGGAAAAGCAATATGAACTTTTATAAAGTTATGGTCAGTGTTTATGATTTGTTCATCTTTTCAGTTGACTGAATTAAACTATTTAAGAGGATAAACAAGGAAACATAATTACTTTTTCTCTTTTGAAAAAAATTTGTTAATCGCCACTGGATAATATCACCACTGGATAATTTATATTTGTGTAGAAGCTTTCATCAAAGTACTTTTATAATGTTAATTTTCAATGGAAATTGTAACAGTAGATATATCTTGCATTAACAGCACATATCATATGTTAATTTCTTTGTCTTTTTTTTAGTGTGGAGAGAGGCTGTTGATCTATTTTGAAATGCATCTTGTGTTACTACAATCAGTTCTGGCAACAATGTATGTATCTAAAGTAAACATTATGATCAACGACATTTCTCACGATTAACAACAGACCAATGGTTTAGATGATAACTGCATGTGTAAGGAAGGACAGAAACTGCAATAGAACTCAACAATTATTTAAAACTCAATTTCACAAATACACCAGATTTAACTTTTTCCTCGCCACAATGGAGATCCAAATCAACGTTTTCATCATTTTCATATACATGTGTGCTGTTAAATCATACACCTCAGGCTCAGAGGTTTCATGTGGAGACGTATGTGATTATGATGAAATCAGTCAAGCAGTTAATTGTGAATGGAAGTCACTTCAGCATATCCCAGCCAGTGACTATACATGCCAGCACTGCTTTATTCTCCATCTTGGAGAAAATGACATTACCCATATCATTCCCCAATCACTTTTGGGTTATGACCGAATGATATATCTTGATCTAAATTCCAATGCTTTGGATGACATTGAACCCGATTCCTTCAAAAACACATCAAATCTAGTGGAAATCCGTCTCTCGGGGAATGATCTTACAGCGTTAAAAATAATACATTCCATGGTCTTCTGAAACTGTTGTATCTTCATATAAGTGACAACAAACTCCAAACTGTGGAGATGCACGCTTTCAACGGTCTAAACAATCTACGTTATCTAGATCTGAGCATAAATGACATCACAGCTCTACCACCGATGATCTTTTCCACCACATCAGCATTACGATTCATCTACCTCCAATTCAATCGAATAAACTCTCTACATGCAGATCTCCTTCAAGGATTAGGTTATCTTGAATACGCCGATTTCTCATTTAACCAATTACAAATGATTCCCCAAAACTTCTTTGCCAAACTTTATTCACTGAAAACAGTAAAGCTTGAATATAATGACCTCGTAACTGTACCTCTCAAAGAGCCGTCTCTTGAGCTATTTTTACTAAACCTTCAAGGAAATCAGCTGACAGACATTTCAGGACTTCATGACTATCTCATCAATGTTGATGAAGTTCTCTTGGATGGCAATCCTATTCACTGTAATTGTGACATGGAACCAATCCGTAAGTGGTATCAATCCTCTGCGTCACGGACAGAATTCTTGGAGGTTCAATGTGCTTCTCCTTTAGAAGTATGCACAAATGTCTGTCATAGACCTTCCTGACCTATGCATGGATTCTTCATCAAACGAAGATGAACCGCTGTTTCTACACTCAACATATCCTCCACCAACAAACCAATTCTCAACCATCAACACACCTGAAAAACCATCCCATGAATCAAACTCTCATCTCAAATTGATCATAAGTCTTTTCATTCTTTTCTGTTTGGCTGTATTAGGAACAGTTGTTATCTGTTACTTGAACCTCAAAAAATTACTGAAGAAAATAATCATGATGGACCAGAGGCAGTTAATCCAATCAAAAGCCCAATAAAAATGATTGCGACAAAGAGACAGACAAAGAGTAGATTTGTCTAATTTACCTCAGGTCATGTCCTGCTGATAAACTAAACCAAACCTCTTTAAACCAAACCTGTTCAAACCAAACCTGTTCAAACCAAACCTGTTCAAACCAAACATCTTCAAACCAAACCTGTTCAAACCAAACATCTTTTCAAGCATATACTGTATTTAGAAGACAATTTACCTCAGGTTTAAACCAAACCAAACATCTTCAAACCAAACCTGTTCAAACCAAACATCTTCAACCAAACCGGGTTTAAACCAAACCGGTTCAAACCAAACCAAACCGGTTTAAACCAAACCGGTTCAAACCAAACCAAACCGGTTTCAACCAAACCGGTTCAAACCAAACCGGTTCAAACCAAACCGGTTTAAACCAGTTTAAACCAAACCGGTTTAAACCAAACCAAACCGGTTTAAACCAAACCAAACCGGTTTAAACCAGTTTAAACCAAACCGGTTTAAACCAAACCAAACCGATTCAAACCAAACTAAACCTGTCGAACCAAACCATGATTAATTAAGTGCACCTTTTCATTTTTTAGCATATACTGTATTGGAAGATACTATAAAAAGTGTCGGTGTCATGTCCGTCCGTACGTCGTACCTGTGTTCTCGTCCGGATGTATAAAGCGTTTGGTGGTAGCATTATTACTATCATAACCGATACTTACAATTTGTGATGTATATATGGTTGTACTGTATTTCCATACTCTCCTTTATCAGATGGCTTTGCTTTATTTTCTAAATTACGTTTGGCTAAAATCTACCCTTTAATGAGAAGCTAACTTTATGCATACCTTAATTTTGTAAGATGAACAAACTCGAAGATGAGTTTCATTTTTGCTCTAAGCCCATGCTTTTCTGAAATAAAATCATTGTGTATTTCAAAGCATTTTTATGTTAATCCATCACTTCATCGATTCCATTTTATGTTATGCACAAAAAGCAAATGATTTTTATTTAATATATGTCATTTTTTAGAGAAAGCTTTGGTATTTCGAAGAGAAAATGATTCATATGATTAGTTGCATAATCTAACTTACCTTTAAGTTTGTTGAAAATTTATGTATTATATATTCTAATTTGATGCTGTAAGCATTGCCATGTTGTAAATATGGAAAGACCAGTGGCCTATCAAGTAAATAATTAATTGAATTGAATTGAATTGAATTGAGCTTACAGTGAGCTCACAAATATAACCTTTAAGAGGTTACTGAACAAAAATATAGTCATATGCACTTCTCACGAGCTTGCTCCAAGTATATAGAAGCTGCATAACTATAGTAACTCTATTAAACTGTTACCTCTTAAAGGAATATTCCCATGGTTTTTTTTGTAAAATTTCAATTAAAAGAGCATGCTTTTAGAGCAAATTTGGTACAAAAATCAGGTTCATATCATATTCCGTTCAGGAGATATGAATTTTTCAGATTTCCCAAATGCATTTTAAAGTTTTCATACAGTATGATGAATACGTATTTGATGATGTCATAGAGGCAATTCCATTGCAAATGTTAATGTATTTCTTTGAATGTTAGTTGGTGGTTTTTGTATGATTAGAAACAATTCTCCCAAATTTAATAAAGTAGGGTATATTTGGCAATGTATATAAATACCTAACTTCCATCAATTTATTTTTCTAGCAGGTTTTACTAATAAAAAAGGATAGATTTTAATGAAATACATCAACTTTGTGGGATAACGTGTTTTTTGTGAACCTTAAAAATTTGAATATCTTCTGGTAGGAATAACATATGAACATGATTTTTGTACTAAATTGTTTCTAAAAATTTTCTCTTTCTTATGAAAGGTTACGAGAAGACGTGCGGATATTTCTTTAACAGCTCTTGACAATTAAGCAATTCATAAATGATAGCTTACAAAATGCTGAATATTGAAAAGAAGCACATTGTTAAGAGAAAAAAAAAAAAAATTGCTATTTAAGAAGAGTAACTTATATGCCGGATTTGAAGTTTCAAATTTGTGTGCAGGATTAAGGCAACAAACTCCCAAAGGTTTTCTTTATTTAATATGTATTTTTACATTTGTAGTTTTTAATAAATGGCAATAATTTTGATCAACATACTTTGCAGTAGTTACCTTTAATGTGTATATGTTCTATTTCAAAAGAAAGAGTAATGTGTTTTGAATTAAATTGTAGTCTAGCTGTCTTGAATTAATGTGAAATCTGTTTGGATATTTTTCCTCAGAAAACGTTCTCACTTGAGTACGAGTTCTTGATCAGACCCCACTGCAGACAATCAGACCCACTGCAGACAATCAGACCCACTGCACACAATCAGACCCACTGCAGACAATCCGACCCACTGCAGACAATCAGACCCACTGCAGACAATCAGACCCACTGCAGACAATCAGACCCACTGCAGACAATCAGACCCACTGCAGACAATCCGACCTGGCAATATTTTACTATGAAAATGCTCAACGGATCTGATCGCAGTCAAATAATCATGCACCTATGGTAGGATCATGATGGTCACCTCAATATCTTGATATTTTTTATCAGCATATTTTCTGGACCTTTTTTCAATATTTTACTTTCTGGATAGTAATACAACCCAAGCATTACCGCCCTGGCTACACCCCTGTCCAGGCCATGTCCTGCTGATAAACTAAACCAAACCTTTTCAAACCAAACATCTTCAAACCTAACCTGCTCAAACCAAACCAAATCTGTTCATACCAAACCTGTCAAACCAAACCATGATTAATTAAGTGCACCTTTTCATCGTTTAGCATATACTGTATTTAGAAGACTAATTTACCTCAGGCCATGTCCTGCTGATAAACTAAACCAAACCTCTTCAAACCAAACATCTTCAAACCAAACCGGTTCAAACCAAACCAAACCGCTTTAAACCAAACCGGTTCAAACCAAACCAAACCGGTTTCAACCAAACCGGTTTCAACCAAACCGGTTCAAACCAAACCAAACCGATTTCAACCAAACCGGTTCAAACCAAACCAAACCGGTTTAAACCAGTTTAAACCAAACCGGTTTCAACCAAACCAAACCGATTCAAACCAAACCAAACCTGTCAAACCAAACCATGATTAATTAAGTGCACCTTTTCATTTTTTAGCATATACTGTATTTGGAAGATACTATAAAAAGTGTCGGTGTTATGTCCGTCCGTACGTCGTACCTGTGTTCTCGTCCGGATGTATAAAGCGTTTGGTGGTAGCATTATTACTATCATAACCGATACTTACAATTTGTGATGTATATATGGTTGTACTGTATTTCCATACTCTCCTTTATCAGATGGCTTTGTTTTATTTTCTAAATTACGTTTGGCTAAAATCTACCCTTTAATGAGAAGCTAACTTTATGCATACCTTAATTTTGTAAGATGAACAAACTCGAAGATGAGTTTCATTTTTTGCTCGTATGCCCATGCTTTTCTGAAATAAAATCATTGTGTATTTCAAAGCATTTTTATGTTAATCCATCACTTCATCGATTCCATTTTATGTTATGCACAAAAGCAAATGATTTTTATTTAATATATCTCATTTTTAGAGAAAGCTTTGGTATTTCGAAAAGAAAATGATTCATATGATTAGTTGCATAATCTAACTTACCTTTAAGTTTGTTGAAAATGTATGTATTATATATTCTAATTTGATGCTGTAAGCATTGCCATGTTGTAAATATGAAAAGACCAGTGGCCTATCAAGTAAATAATTAATTGAATTGAATTGAATTGAATTGAGCTTACAGTGAGCTCACAAATATAACCTTTAAGAGGGTACTGAACAAAAATATAGTCATATGCACTTCTCAGGAGCTTGCTCCAAGTATATAGAAGCTGCATAACTATAGTAACTCTATTAAACTGTTACCTCTTAAAGGAATATTCCCATGGTTTTTTTTGTAAAATTTCATTTAAAAGAGCATGCTTTAAGAGCCAATTTGGTACAAAAATCAGGTTCATATCATATTCCGTTCAGGAGATATGAATTTTTCAGATTTCCCAAATGCATTTTAAAGTTTTCATACAGTATGATGAATACCTATTTCATGATGTCATAGAGGCGATTCCATTGCAAATGTTAATGTATTTCTTTGAATGTTAGTTGGTGGTTTTTGTATGATTAGAAACAATTCTCCCAAATTTATTTAAGTAGGGTATATTTGGCAATGTATATAAATACCTAACTTCCATCAATTTATTTTTCTAGCAGGTTTTACTAATAAAAAAGGATAGATTTTAATAAAATACATCAACTTTGTGGGATAACGTGTTTTTTGTGAACCTGAAAAATTTGAATATCTTCTGGTAGGAATAACATATGAACATGATTTTTGTACTAAATTGTTTCTAAAATTTTTCTCTTTCTTATAAAAGGTTACGATAAGACGTGGATATTTCTTTAACAGCTCTTGACAATTAAGCAATTCATAAATGATAGCTTACAAAATTGCTGAATATTGAAAAGAAGCACATTGTTAAGAGAAAAAAAAAAAATTGCTATTTAAGAAGAGTAACTTATATGCCGGATTTGAAGTTTCAAATTTTTGTGCAGGATTAAGGCAACAAACTCCCAAAGGTTTTCTTTATATAATATGTATTTTTACATTTGTAGTTTTTCATAAATGGCAATAATTTTGATCAATATACTTTGCAGTAGTTACCTTTAATGTGTATATGTTCTATTTCAAAAGAAAGAGTAATGTGTTTTGAATTAAATTGTAGTCTAGCTGTCTTGAATTAATGTGAAATCTGTTTGGATATTTTTCCTCAGAAAACGTTTTCACTTGAGTACGAGTTCTTGATCAGACCCCACTGCAGACAATCAGACCCACTGCAGACAATCAGACCCACTGCAGACAATCCGACCCACTGCAGACAATCAGACCCACTGCAGACAATCAGACCCACTGCAGACAATCAGACCCACTGCTAAGAGGTTACTGAACAAAAATATAGTCATATGCACTTCTCAGGAGCTTGCTCCAAGTATATAGAAGCTGCATAACTATAGTAACTCTATTAAACTGTTACCTCTTAAAGGAATATTCCCATGTTTTTTTTGTAAAATTTCAATTAAAAGAGCATGCTTCTAGAGCCAATTTGGTACAAAAATCAGGTTCATATCATATTTCGTTCAGGAGATATGAATTTTTCAGATTTCCCAATTGCATTTTAAAGTTTTCATACAGTATAATGAATACGTATTTGATGATGTCATAGAGGCAATTCCATTGCAAATGTTAATGTATTTCTTTGAATGTTAGTTGGTGGTTTTTGTAGGATTAGAAACAATTCTCCCAAATGTATTAAAGTAGGGTATATTTGGCAATGTATATAAATACCTAACTTCCATCAATTTATTTTTCTAGCAGGTTTTACTAATAAAAAGGATAGCTTTTAATGAAATACATCAACTTTGTGGGATAACGTGTTTTTGTGAACCTTAAAAATTTGAATATCTTCTGGTAGGAATAACATATGAACATGATTTTTGTACTAAATTGTTTCTAAAATTTTTCTATCTTATGAAAAGTTACGAGAAGACGTGCAGATATTTCTTTAACAGCTCTTGACAATTAAGCAATTCATAAATGATAGCTTACAAAATGCTGAATATTGAAAAGAAGCACATTGTTAAGAGAAAAAAAATAAAAAATTGCTATTTAAGAAGAGTAACTTATATGTCGGATTTGAAGTTTCAAATTTTTGTGCAGGATTAAGGCAACAAACTCCCAAAGGTTTTCTTTATATAATATGTATTTTTACATTTGTAGTTTTTTATAAATGGCAATAATTTTGATCAACATACTTTGCAGTAGTTACCTTTAATGTGTGTATGTTCTATTTCAAAAGAAAGAGTAATGTGTTTTGAATTAAATTGTAGTCTAGCTGTCTTGAATTAATGTGAAATCTGTTTGGATATTTTTCCTCAGAAAACGTTCTCACTTGAGTACGAGTTCTTGATCAGACCCCACTGCAGACAATCAGACCCACTGCAGACAATCAGACCCACTGCACACAATCAGACCCACTGCAGACAATCCGACCCACTGCAGACAATCAGACCCACTGCAGACAATCAGACCCACTGCAGACAATCAGACCCACTGCAGACAATCAGACCCACTGCAGACAATCCGACCTGGCAATATTTTACTATGAAAATGCTCAACGAATCTGATCGCAGTCAAATAATCATGCACCTATGGTAGGATCATGATGGTCACCTCAATATTTTGATATTTTTTATCAGCATATTTTCTGGACCTTTTTTCAATATTTTACTTTCTGGATAGTAATACAACCAGAGCATTACCGCCCTGGCTACACCCCTGTCCAGGCCATGTCCTGCTGATAAACTAAACCAAACTTTTTCAAACCAAACATCTTCAAACCAAACCTGCTCAAACCAAACCAAATCTGTTCATACCAAACCTGTCAAACCAAACCATGATTAATTAAGTGCACCTTTTCATTGTTTAGCATATACTGTATTTAGAAGACTAATTTTACCTCAGGCCATGTCCTGCTGATAAACTAAACCAAACCTCTTCAAACCAAACCTGTTCAAACCAAACCTGTTCAAACCAAACCAGGTTTAAAACAAACCGGTTCAAACCAAACCGCTTTAAACCAAACCGGTTCAAACCAAACCGGTTCAAACCAAACCAAACCGGTTTCAACCAAACCGGTTCAAACCAAACCAAACCGGTTTAAACCAGTTTAAACCAAACCGGTTTAAACCGGTTCAAACCAAACCGGTTTAAACCAGTTTAAACCAAAAACCAAACCGGTTTAAACCAAACCAAACCGATTCAAACCAAACCAAACCGATTCAAACCAAACCATGATTAATTAAGTGCACCTTTTCATTTTTTAGCATATACTGTATTTGGAAGATACTATAAAAAGTGTCGGTGTTATGTCCGTCCGTACGTCGTACCTGTGTTCTCGTCCGGATGTATAAAGCGTTTGGTGGTAGCATTATTACTATCATAACCGATACTTACAATTTGTGATGTATATATGGTTGTACTGTATTTCCATACTCTCCTTTATCAGATGGCTTTGTTTTATTTTCTAAATTACGTTTGGCTAAAATCTACCCTTTAATGAGAAGCTAACTTTATGCATACCTTAATTTTGTAAGATGAACAAACTCGAAGATGAGTTTCATTTTTGCTCGCCCCATGCTTTTCTGAAATAAAATCATTGTGTATTTCAAAGCATTTTTATGTTAATCCATCACTTCATCGATTCCATTTTATGTTATGCACAAAAAGCAAATGATTTTTATTTAATATATCTCATTTTTTAGAGAAAGCTTTGGTATTTCGAAAAGAAAATGATTCATATGATTAGTTGCATAATCTAACTTACCTTTAAGTTTGTTGAAAATGTATGTATTATATATTCTAATTTGATGCTGCAGGCATTGCCATGTTGTAAATATGAAAAGACCAGTGGCCTATCAAGTAAATAATTAATTGAATTGAATTGAATTGAATTGAGCTTACAGTGAGCTCACAAATATAACCTTTAAGAGGGTACTGAACAAAAATATAGTCATATGCACTTCTCAAGAGCTTGCTCCAAGTATATAGAAGCTGCATAACTATAGTAACTCTATTAAACTGTTACCTCTTAAAAGGAATATTCCCATGGTTTTTTTGTAAAATTTCATTTAAAAGAGCATGCTTTAAGAGCCAATTTGGTACAAAAATCAGGTTCATATCATATTCCGTTCAGAAGATATGAATTTTTCAGATTTCCCAAATGCATTTTAAAGTTTTCATACAGTATGATGAATACCTATTTCATGATGTCATAGAGGCAATTCCATTGCAAATGTTAATGTATTTCTTTGAATGTTAGTTGGTGGTTTTTGTATGATTAGAAACAATTCTCCCAAATTTATTAAAGTAGGGTATATTTGGCAATGTATATAAATACCTAACTTCCATAAATTTATTTTTCTAGCAGGTTTTACTAATAAAAAAGGATAGATTTTAATAAAATACATCAACTTTGTGGGATAACGTGTTTTTTGTGAACCTTAAAAATTTGAATATCTTCTGGTAGGAATAACATATGAACATGATTTTTGTACTAAATTGTTTCTAAAATTTTTCTCTTTCTTATGAAAGGTTACGATAAGACGTGCGGATATTTCTTTAACAGCTCTTGACAATTAAGCAATTCAAAAATGATAGCTTACAAAATGCTGAATATTGAAAAGAAGCACATTGTTAAGAGAAAAAAAAAAAATTGCTATTTAAGAAGAGTAACTTATATGCCGGATTTGAAGTTTCAAATTTTTGTGCAGGATTAAGGCAACAAACTCCCAAAGGTTTTCTTTATATAATATGTATTTTTACATTTGTAGTTTTTTATAAATGGCAATAATTTTGATCAATATACTTTGCAGTAGTTACCTTTAATGTGTGTATGTTCTATTTCAAAAGAAAGAGTAATGTGTTTTGAATTAAATTGTAGTCTAGCTGTCTTGAATTAATGTGAAATCTGTTTGGATATTTTTCTCAGAAAAACGTTCTCACTTGAGTACGAGTTCTTGATCAGACCCCTGCAGACAATGCAGACAATCAGACCCACTGCAGACAATCAGACCCACTGCACACAATCAGACCCACTGCAGACAATCCGACCCACTGCAGACAATCAGACCCACTGCAGACAATCAGACCCACTGCAGACAATCAGACCCACTGCAGACAATCAGACCCACTGCAGACAATCCGACCTGGCAATATTTTACTATGAAAATGCTCAACGGATCTGATCGCAGTCAAATAATCATGCACCTATGGTAGGATCATGATGGTCACCTCAATATTTTGATATTTTTATCAGCATATTTTCTGGACCTTTTTCAATATTTTACTTTCTGGATAGTAATACAACCAGAGCATTACCGCCTGGCTACACCCTGTCCAGGCCATGTCCTGCTGATAAACTAAACCAAACTTTTCAAACCAAACATCTTCAAACCAAACCTGCTCAAACCAAACCAAATCTGTTCATACCAAACCTGTCAAACCAAACCATGATTAATTAAGTGCACCTTTTCATTGTTTAGCATATACTGTATTTAGAAGACTAATTTACCTCAGGCCATGTCCTGCTGATAAACTAAACCAAACCTCTTCAAACCAAACCTGTTCAAACCAAACCTGTTCAAACCAAACCAGGTTTAAAACAAACCGTTCAAACCAAACCGCTTTAAACCAAACCGGTTCAAACCAAACCGGTTCAAACCAAACAAACCGGTTTCAACCAAACCGTTCAAACCAAACCAAACCGGTTTAAACCAGTTTAAACCAAACCGGTTTAAACCGGTTCAAACCAAACCGGTTTAAACCAGTTTAAACCAAAAAACCAAACCGTTTAAACCAAACCAAACCGATTCAAACCAAACCAAACCTGATTCAAACCAAACCATGATTAATTAAGTGCACCTTTTCATTTTTTAGCATATACTGTATTTGGAAGATACTATAAAAGTGTCATGTTAAAATCCGTCCGTCACGTCGTACCTGTGTTCTCGTCGGATGTATAAAGCGTTTAGTGGTAGCATTATTACTATCATAACCGATACTTACAATTTGTGATGTATATATGGTTGTACTGTATTTCCATACTCTCCTTTATCAGATGGCTTTGTTTTATTTTCTAAATTACGTTTGGCTAAAATCTACCCTTTAATGAGAAGCTAACTTTATGCATACCTTAATTTTGTAAGATGAACAAACTCGAAGATGAGTTTCATTTTTTTGCTCTAATGCCCATGCTTTTCTGAAATAAAATCATTGTGTATTTCAAAGCATTTTTATGTTAATCCATCACTTCATCGATTCCATTTTATGTTATGCACAAAAGCAAATGATTTTTATTTAATATATCTCATTTTTAGAGAAAGCTTTGGTATTTCAAGAAGAAAATGATTCATATGATTAGTTGCATAATCTAACTTACCTTTAAGTTTGTTGAAAATGTATGTATTATATATTCTAATTTGATGCTGCAGGCATTGCCATGTTGTAAATATGAAAAGACCAGTGGCCTATCAAGTAAATAATTAATTGAATTGAATTGAATTGAATTGAGCTTACAGTGAGCTCACAAATATAACCTTTAAGAGGTTACTGAACAAAAATATAGTCATATGCACTTCTCAGAGCTTGCTCCAAGTATATAGAAGCTGCATAACTATAGTAACTCTATTAAACTGTTACCTCTTAAAGGAATATTCCCATGGTTTTTGTAAAATTTCAATTAAAAGAGCATGCTTTAAGAGCCAATTTGGTACAAAAATCAGGTTCATATCATATTCCGTTCAGGAGATATGAATTTTCAGATTTCCCAATTGCATTTTAAAGTTTTCATACAGTATGATGAATACCTATTTGATGATGTCATAGAGGCAATTCCATTGCAAATGTTAATGTATTTCTTTGAATGTTAGTTGGTGGTTTTTGTATGATTAGAAACAATTCTCCCAAATTTATTAAAGTAGGGTATATTTGGCAATGTATATAAATACCTAACTTCCATCAATTTATTTTTCTAGCAGGTTTTACTAATAAAAAGGATAGATTTTAATAAAATACATCAACTTTGTGGGATAACGTGTTTTTTGTGAACCTTAAAAATTTGAATATCTTCTGGTAGGAATAACATATGAACATGATTTTTGTACTAAATTGTTTCTAAAATTTTCTCTTTCTTATGAAAGGTTACAGAAGGCGTGCAGATATTTCTTTTTAACAGCTCTTGACAATTAAGCAATTCATAAATGATAGCTTACAAAATGCTGAATATTGAAAAGAAGCACATTGTTAAGAGAAAAAAATAAAAAATTGCTATTTAAGAAGAGTAACTTATATGCGGTTTGAAGTTTCAAATTTTTGTGCAGGATTAAGGCAACAAACTCCCAAAGGTTTTCTTTATATAATATGTATTTTTACATTTGTAGTTTTTATAAATGGCAATAATTTTGATCAACATACTTTGCAGTAGTTACCTTTAATGTGTGTATGTTCTATTTCAAAAGAAAGAGTAATGTGTTTTGAATTAAATTGTAGTCTAGCTGTCTTGAATTAATGTGAAATCTGTTTGGATATTTTCCTCAGAAAACGTTCTCACTTGAGTACGAGTTCTTGATCAGACCCCACTGCAGACAATCAGACCCACTGCAGACAATCAGACCCACTGCAGACAATCAGACCCACTGCAGACAATCCGACCCACTGCAGACAATCAGACCCACTGCAGACAATCAGACCCACTGCAGACAATCAGACCCACTGCAGACAATCAGACCCACTGCAGACAATCCGACCTGGCAATATTTTACTATGAAAATGCTCAACGAATCTGATCGCTAGTCAAATAATCATGCACCTATGGTAGGATCATGATGGTCACCTCAATATTTTGATATTTTTATCAGCATATTTTCTGGACCTTTTTCAATATTTTACTTTCTGGATAGTAATACAACCAGAGCATTACCGCCCTGGCTACACCCCTGTCAGGCCATGTCCTGCTGATAAACTAAACCAAACTTTTTCAAACCAAACATCTTCAAACCAAACCTGCTCAAACCAAACCAAATCTGTTCATACCAAACCTGTCAAACCAAACCATGATTAATTAAGTGCACCTTTTCATTGTTTAGCATATACTGTATTTAGAAGACTAATTTTACCTCAGGCCATGTCCTGCTGATAAAAACCAAACCTCTTCAAACCAAACATCTTCAAACCAAACCTGTTCAAACCAAACCTGTTCAAACCAAACCAGGTTTAAACCAAACCGGTTCAAACCAAACCGCTTTAAACCAAACCGGTTCAAACCAAACCGGTTCAAACCAAACCAAACCGGTTTCAACCAAACCGGTTCAAACCAAACCAAACCGGTTTAAACCAGTTTAAACCAAACCGGTTTAAACCAGTTTAAACCGGTTTAAACCAGTTTAAACCAAAAACCAAACCGGTTTAAACCAAACCAAACCGATTCAAACCAAACCAAACCTGTCAAACCAAACCATGATTAATTAAGTGCACCTTTTCATTTTTTAGCATATACTGTATTGGAAGATACTATAAAAAGTGTGTTATGTCCGTCCAAATCACGTCGTACCTGTGTTCTCGTCGGATGTATAAAGCGTTTAGTGGTAGCATTATTACTATCATAACCGATACTTACAATTTGTGATGTATATATGGTTGTACTGTATTTCCATACTCTCCTTTATCAGATGGCTTTGTTTTATTTTCTAAATTACGTTTGGCTAAAATCTACCCTTTAATGAGAAGCTAACTTTATGCATACCTTAATTTTGTAAGATAAACAAACTCGAAGATGAGTTTCATTTTTGCTCGTATGCCCATGCTTTTCTGAAATAAAATCATTGTGTATTTCAAAGCATTTTTATGTTAATCCATCACTTCATCGATTCCATTTTATGTTATGCACAAAAAGCAAATGATTTTTATTTAATATATCTCATTTTTAGAGAAAGCTTTGGTATTTCGAAAGAAAATGATTCATATGATTAGTTGCATAATCTAACTTACCTTTAAGTTTGTTGAAAATTTATGTATTATATATTCTAATTTGATGCTGTAAGCATTGCCATGTTGTAAATATGAAAAGACCAGTGGCCTATCAAGTAAATAATTAATTGAATTGAATTGAATTGAATTGAGCTTACAGTGAGCTCACAAATATAACCTTTAAGAGGTTACTGAACAAAAATATAGTCATATGCACTTCTCAAGAGCTTGCTCAAGTATATAGAAGCTGCATAACTATAGTAACTCTATTAAACTGTTACCTCTTAAAGGAATATTCCCATGGTTTTTTGTAAAATTTCATTTAAAAGAGCATGTTTAAGAGCCAATTTGGTACAAAAATCAGGTTCATATCATATTCCGTTCAGAAGATATGAATTTTCAGATTTCCCAAATGCATTTTAAAGTTTTCATACAGTATGATGAATACCTATTTCATGATGTCATAGAGGCAATTCCATTGCAAATGTTAATGTATTTCTTTGAATGTTAGTTGGTGGTTTTTGTATGATTAGAAACAATTCTCCCAAATTTATTAAAGTAGGGTATATTTGGCAATGTATATAAATACCTAACTTCCATAAATTTATTTTTCTAGCAGGTTTTACTAATAAAAAAGGATAGATTTTAATAAAATACATCAACTTTGTGGGATAACGTGTTTTTGTGAACCTTAAAAATTTGAATATCTTCTGGTAGGAATAACATATGAACATGATTTTTGTACTAAATTGTTTCTAAAATTTTTCTCTTTCTTATGAAAGGTTCACGATAAGGCGTGCGGATATTTCTTTAACAGCTCTTGACAATTAAGCAATTCAAAATGATAGCTTACAAAATGCTGAATATTGAAAAAGAAGCACATTGTTAAGAAAAAAAAAAAAATGCTATTTAAGAAGAGTAACTTATATGCGGTTGAAGTTTCAAATTTTTGTGCAGGATTAAGGCAACAAACTCCCAAAGGTTTTCTTTATATAATATGTATTTTTACATTTGTAGTTTTTATAAATGGCAATAATTTTGATCAATATACTTTGCAGTAGTTACCTTTAATGTGTATATGTTCTATTTCAAAAGAAAGAGTAATGTGTTTTGAATTAAATTGTAGTCTAGCTGTCTTGAATTAATGTGAAATCTGTTTGGATATTTTTCCTCAGAAAACGTTCTCACTTCTGATCAGACCCCTTCTTGATCAGACCCCACTGCAGACAATCAGACCCACTGCAGACAATCAGACCCACAATCAGCACACAATCAGACCCACTGCAGACAATCCGACCCACTGCAGACAATCAGACCCACTGCAGACAATCAGACCCACTGCAGACAATCAGACCCACTGCAGACAATCAGACCCACTGCAGACAATCCGACCTGGCAATATTTTACTATGAAAATGCTCAGCGGATCTGATCGCAGTCAAATAATCATGCACCTATGGTAGGATCATGATGGTCACCTCAATATTTTGATATTTTTATCAGCATATTTTCTGGACCTTTTTCAATATTTTACTTTCTGGATAGTAATACAACCAGAGCATTACCGCCCTGGCTACACCCCTGTCCAGGCCATGTCCTGCTGATAAACTAAACCAAACCTTTTTCAAACCAAACATCTTCAAACCAAACCTGCTCAAACCAAACCAAATCTGTTCATACCAAACCTGTCAAACCAAACCATGATTAATTAAATGCACCTTTTCATTGTTTAGCATATACTGTATTTAGAAGACTAATTTTACCTCAGGCCATGTCCTGCTGATAAACTAAACCAAACCTCTTCAAACCAAACCTGTTCAAACCAAACCTGTTCAAACCAAACCAGGTTTAAAACAAACCAGTTCAAACCAAATCTGTTCCACCGCTTTAAACCAAACCGGTTCAAACCAAACCAGTTCAAACCAAAACCAAACCGGTTTCAACCAAACCGGGGTTCAAACCAAACCAAACCGGTTTAAACCAGTTTAAACCAAACCGGTTTAAACCAAAACCAAACCGGTTTAAACCAGTTTAAACCAAAAACCAAACCAGTTTAAACCAAACCAAACCGATTCAAACCAAACCAAACCTTCAAACCAAACCATGATTAATTAAATTGCACCTTTTCATTTTTAGCATATACTGTATTGGAAGATACTATAAAAAGTGTCGGTGTTATGTCCGTCCGTACGTCGTACCTGTGTTCTCGTCCGGATGTATAAAGCGTTTGGTGGTAGCATTATTACTATCATAACCGATACTTACAATTTGTGATGTATATATGGTTGTACTGTATTTCCATACTCTCCTTTATCAGATGGCTTTGCTTTATTTTCTAAATTACGTTTGGCTAAAATCTACCCTTTAATGAGAAGCTAACTATATGCATACCTTAATTTTGTAAGATGAACAAACTCGAAGATGAGTTTCATTTTTGCTCTAAGCCCATGCTTTTCTGAAATAAAATCATTGTGTATTTCAAAGCATTTTTATGTTAATCCATCACTTCATCGATTCCATTTTATGTTATGCACAAAAAAAAAAAAAGCAAATGATTTTTATTTAATATATCTCATTTTTAGAAAGCTTTGGTATTTGAAAGAAAATGATTCATATTATTAGTTGCATAATCTAACTTACCTTTAAGTTTGTTGAAAATGTATGTATTATATATTCTAATTTGATGCTGCAGGCATTGCCATGTTGTAAATATGAAAAGACCAGTGGCCTATCAAGTAAATAATTAATTGAATTGAATTGAATTGAATTGAATTGAGCTTACAGTGAGCTCACAAATATAACCTTTAAGAGGTTACTGAACAAAAATATAGTCATATGCACTTCTCAAGAGCTTGCTCCAAGTATATAGAAGCTGCATAACTATAGTAACTCTATTAAACTGTTACCTCTTAAAGGAATATTCCCATGGTTTTTGTAAAATTTCAATTAAAAGAGCATGCTTTAAGAGCCAATTTGGTACAAAAATCAGGTTCATATCATATTCCATTCAGGAAGATATGAATTTTCAGATTTCCCAAATGCATTTTAAAGTTTTCATACAGTATGATGAATACCTATTTCATGATGTCATAGAGGCAATTCCATTGCAAATGTTAATGTATTTCTTTGAATGTTAGTTGGTGGTTTTGTATGATTAGAAACAATTCTCCCAAATTTATTAAAGTAGGGTATATTTGGCAATGTATATAAATACCTAACTTCCATAAATTTATTTTTTCTAGCAGGTTTTACTAATAAAAAGGATAGATTTTAATAAAATACATCAACTTTGTGGGATAACGTGTTTTTTGTGAACCTTAAAAATTTGAATATCTTCTGGTAGGAATAACATATGAACATGATTTTTGTACTAAATTGTTTCTAAAATTTTTCTCTTTCTTATGAAAGGTTCTTGACAATTAAGATAAGACGTGCGGATATTTCTTTAACAGCTCTTGACAATTAAGCAATTCAAAAATGATAGCTTACAAAATGCTGAATACAATCAGACCCACTGCAGACAATCCGACCCACTGCAGACAATCAGACCCACTGCAGACAATCAGACCCACTGCAGACAATCAGACCCACTGCAGACAATCAGACCCACTGCTAAAAGGTTACTGAACAAAAATATAGTCATATGCACTTCTCAGGAGCTTGCTCCAAGTATATAGAAGCTGCATAACTATAGTAACTCTATTAAACTGTTACCTCTTAAAGGAATATTCCCATGTTTTTTTTGTAAAATTTCAATTAAAAGAGCATGCTTCTAGAGCCAATTTGGTACAAAAATCAGGTTCATATCATATTTCGTTCAGGAGATATGAATTTTTCAGATTTCCCAATTGCATTTTAAAGTTTTCATACAGTATAATGAATCGTATTTGATGATGTCATAGAGGCAATTCCATTGCAAATGTTAATGTATTTCTTTGAATGTTAGTTGGTGGTTTTTGTAGGATTAGAAACAATTCTCCCAAATGTATTAAAGTAGGGTATATTTGGCAATGTATATAAATACCTAACTTCCATCAATTTATTTTTCTAGCAGGTTTTACTAATAAAAAGGATAGCTTTTAATGAAATACATCAACTTTGTGGGATAACGTGTTTTTGTGAACCTTAAAAATTTGAATATCTTCTGGTAGGAATAACATATGAACATGATTTTTGTACTAAATTGTTTCTAAAATTTTTCTCTTTCTTATGAAAGGTTACGAGAAGGCGTGCAGATATTTCTTTAACAGCTCTTGACAATTAAGCAATTCATAAATGATAGCTTACAAAATGCTGAATATTGAAAAAGAAGCACATTGTTAAGAGAAAAAAAATAAAAAATTGCTATTTAAGAAGAGTAACTTATATGCGGTTTGAAGTTTCAAATTTTTGTGCAGGATTAAGGCAACAAACTCCCAAAGGTTTTCTTTATATAATATGTATTTTTACATTTGTAGTTTTTATAAATGGCAATAATTTTGATCAACATACTTTGCAGTAGTTACCTTTAATGTGTGTATGTTCTATTTCAAAAGAAAGAGTAATGTGTTTTGAATTAAATTGTAGTCTAGCTGTCTTGAATTAATGTGAAATCTGTTTGGATATTTTTCCTCAGAAAACGTTCTCACTTGAGTACGAGTTCTTGATCAGACCCCACTGCAGACAATCAGACCCACTGCAGACAATCAGACCCACTGCAGACAATCAGACCCACTGCAGACAATCAGACCCACTGCAGACAATCAGACCCACTGCAGACAATCAGACCCACTGCAGACAATCAGACCCACTGCAGACAATCAGATCCACTGCAGACAATCCGACCTGGCAATATTTTACTATGAAAATGCTCAACGAATCTGATCGCAGTCAAATAATCATGCACCTATGGTAGGATCATGATGGTCACCTCAATATTTTGATATTTTTTATCAGCATATTTTCTGGACCTTTTTTCAATATTTTACTTTCTGGATAGTAATACAACCAGAGCATTACCGCCCTGGCTACACCCCTGTCAGGCCATGTCCTGCTGATAAACTAAACCAAACTTTTTCAAACCAAACATCTTCAAACCAAACCTGCTCAAACCAAACCTGCTCAAACCAAACCAAATCTGTTCATACCAAACCTGTCAAACCAAACCATGATTAATTAAATTGCACCTTTTCATTGTTTAGCATATACTGTATTTAGAAGACTAATTTTACCTCAGGCCATGTCCTGCTGATAAACTAAACCAAACCTGTTCAAACCAAACCTCTTCAAACCAAACCTGTTCAAACCAAACCTGTTCAAACCAAACCAGGTTTAAACCAAACCGTTCAAACCAAACCGCTTTAAACCAAACCAAACTGTTCAAACCAAACCGGTTCAAACCAAACCAAACCGGTTTCAACCAAACCGGTTCAAACCAAACCAAACCGGTTTAAACCAGTTTAAACCAAACCGGTTTAAACCAGTTTAAACCAAACCGGTTTAAACCAAACCAAACCGATTCAAACCAAACCAAACCTGTCAAACCAAACCATGATTAATTAAGTGCACCTTTTCATTTTTTAGCATATACTGTATTGGAAGATACTATAAAAAGTGTCATGTCCGTCCGTACGTCGTACCTGTGTTCTCGTCCGGATGTATAAAGCGTTTGGTGGTAGCATTATTACTATCATAACCGATACTTACAATTTGTGATGTATATATGGTTGTACTGTATTTCCATACTCTCCTTTATCAGATGGCTTTGCTTTATTTTCTAAATTACGTTTGGCTAAAATCTACCCTTTAATGAGAAGCTAACTTTATGCATACCTTAATTTTGTAAGATAAACAAACTCGAAGATGAGTTTCATTTTTTGCTCTAAGCCCATGCTTTTCTGAAATAAAATCATTGTGTATTTCAAAACATTTTTATGTTAATCCATCACTTCATCGATTCCATTTTATGTTATGCACAAAAAGCAAATGATTTTTATTTAATATATGTCATTTTTAGAGAAAGCTTTGGTATTTGAAGAGAAAATGATTCATGATTATAGTTGCATAATCTAACTTACCTTTAAGTTTGTTGAAAATTTATGTATTATATATTCTAATTTGATGCTGTAAGCATTGCCATGTTGTAAATATGAAAAGACCAGTGGCCTATCAAGTAAATAATTAATTGAATTGAATTGAATTGAATTGAATTGAGCTTACAGTGAGCTCACAAATATAACCTTTAAGAGGTTACTGAACAAAAATATAGTCATATGCACTTCTCACGAGCTTGCTCCAAGTATATAGAAGCTGCATAACTATAGTAACTCTATTAAACTGTTACCTCTTAAAGGAATATTCCCATGGTTTTTTTGTAAAATTTCAATTAAAAGAGCATGTTTAAGAGCCAATTTGGTACAAAAATCAGGTTCATATCATATTCCATTCAGGAGATATGAATTTTTCAGATTTCCCAATTGCATTTTAAAGTTTTCATACAGTATGATGAATACGTATTTGGTGATGTCATGAGGCAATTCCATTGCAAATGTTAATGTATTTCTTTGAATGTTAGTTGGTGGTTTTTGTATGATTAGAAACAATTCTGCCAAATGTATTAAAGTAGGGTATATTTGGCAATGTATATAAATACCGAACTTCCATCAATTTATTTTTCTAGCAGGTTTTACTAATAAAAAAGGATAGATTTTAATGAAATACATCAACTTTGTGGGATAACGTGTTTTTTGTGAACCTTAAAAATTTGAATATCTTCTGGTAGGAATAACATATGAACATGATTTTTGTACTAAATTGTTTCTAAAATTGTTCTCTTTCTTATGAAAGGTTACAGAAGGCGTGCGGATATTTCTTCAACAGCTCTTGACAATTAAGCAATTCATAAATGATAGCTTACAAAATGCTGAATATTGAAAAAGAAGCACATTGTTAAGAGAAAAAAAAATTGCTATTTAAGAGGAGTAACTTATATGCGGTTGAAGTTTCAAATTTTTGTGCAGGATTAAGGCAACAAACTCCCAAAGGTTTTCTTTATTTAATATGTATTTTTACATTTGTAGTTTTTCATAAATGGCAATAATTTTGTTCAACATACTTTGCAGTAGTTACCTTTAATGTGTATATGTTCTATTTCAAAAGAAAGAGTAATGTGTTTTGAATTAAATTGTAGTCTAGCTGTCTTGAATTAATGTGAAATCTGTTTGGATATTTTTCCTCAGAAAACGTTCTCACTTGAGTACGAGTTCTTGATCAGACCCCACTGCAGACAATCAGACCCACTGCAGACAATCAGACCCACTGCAGACAATCAGACCCACTGCAGACAATCAGACCCACTGCAGACAATCAGACCCACTGCAGACAATCCGACCCACTGCAGACAATCAGACCCACTGCAGACAATCAGACCCACTGCAGACAATCAGACCCACTGCAGACAATCAGACCCACTGCAGACAATCCGACCTGGCAATATTTTACTATGAAAATGCTCAACGGATCTGATCGCAGTCAAATAATCATGCACCTATGGTAGGATCATGATGGTCACCTCAATATTTTGATATTTTTTATCAGCATATTTTCTGGACCTTTTTCAATATTTTACTTTCTGGATAGTAATACAACCAGAGCATTACCGCCTGGCTACACCCCTGTCCAGGCCATGTCCTGCTGATAAACTAAACCAAACCTTTTCAAACCAAACATCTTCAAACCAAACCTGCTCAAACCAAACCAAATCTGTTCATACCAAACCTGTCAAACCAAACCATGATTAATTAAGTGCACCTTTTCATTGTTTAGCATATACTGTATTTAGAAGACTAATTTTACCTCAGGCCATGTCCTGCTGATAAACTAAACCAAACCTCTTCAAACCAAACCTCTTCAAACCAAACCTGTTCAAACCAAACCTGTTCAAACCAAACCAGGTTTAAACCAAACCGGTTCAAACCAAACCGCTTTAAACCAAACCGGTTCAAACCAAACCAGTTCAAACCAAACCAAACCGGTTTCAACCAAACCGGTTCAAACCAAACCAAACCGGTTTAAACCGGTTTAAACCAGATTAAACCAAACCGGTTTAAACCAAACCAAACCGGTTTAAACCAGTTTAAACCAAACCGGTTTAAACCAAACCAAACCGATTCAAACCAAACCAAACCTGTCAAACCAAACCATGATTAATTAAGTGCACCTTTTCATTTTTTAGCATATATACTGTATTGGAAGATACTATAAAAAGTGTCGGTGTCATGTCCGTCCGTACGTCGTACCTGTGTTCTCGTCCGGATGTATAAAGCGTTTGGTGGTAGCATTATTACTATCATAACCGATACTTACAATTTGTGATGTATATATGGTTGTACTGTATTTCCATACTCTCCTTTATCAGATGGCTTTGCTTTATTTTCTAAATTACGTTTGGCTAAAATCTACCCTTTAATGAGAAGCTAACTTTATGCATACCTTAATTTTGTAAGATAAACAAACTCGAAGATGAGTTTCATTTTTTGCTCTAAGCCCATGCTTTTCTGAAATAAAATCATTGTGTATTTCAAAGCATTTTTATGTTAATCCATCACTTCATCGATTCCATTTTATGTTATGCACAAAAAGCAAATGATTTTTATTTAATATATGTCATTTTTAGAGAAAGCTTTGGTATTTCGAAGAGAAAATGATTCATGATTATAGTTGCATAATCTAACTTACCTTTAAGTTTGTTGAAAATTTATGTATTATATATTCTAATTTGATGCTGTAAGCATTGCCATGTTGTAAATATGAAAAGACCAGTGGCCTATCAAGTAAATAATTAATTGAATTGAATTGAATTGAATTGAATTGAGCTTACAGTGAGCTCACAAATATAACCTTTAAGAGGTTACTGAACAAAAATATAGTCATATGCACTTCTCAGGAGCTTGCTCCAAGTATATAGAAGCTGCATAACTATAGTAACTCTATTAAACTGTTACCTCTTAAAGGAATATTCCCATGGTTTTTTTGTAAAATTTCAATTAAAAGAGCATGTTTAAGAGCCAATTTGGTACAAAAATCAGGTTCATATCATATTCCATTCAGGAGATATGAATTTTTCAGATTTCCCAATTGCATTTTAAAGTTTTCATACAGTATGATGAATACGTATTTGGTGATGTCATGAGGCAATTCCATTGCAAATGTTAATGTATTTCTTTGAATGTTAGTTGGTGGTTTTTGTATGATTAGAAACAATTCTGCCAAATGTATTAAAGTAGGGTATATTTGGCAATGTATATAAATACCGAACTTCCATCAATTTATTTTTCTAGCAGGTTTTACTAATAAAAAAGGATAGATTTTAATGAAATACATCAACTTTGTGGGATAACGTGTTTTTTGTGAACCTTAAAAATTTGAATATCTTCTGGTAGGAATAACATATGAACATGATTTTTGTACTAAATTGTTTCTAAAATTGTTCTCTTTCTTATGAAAGGTTACAGAAGACGTGCGGATATTTCTTCAACAGCTCTTGACAATTAAGCAATTCATAAATGATAGCTTACAAAATGCTGAATATTGAAAAGAAGCACATTGTTAAGAGAAAAAAAAAAATTGCTATTTAAGAGGAGTAACTTATATGCCGGATTTGAAGTTTCAAATTTTTGTGCAGGATTAAGGCAACAAACTCCCAAAGGTTTTCTTTATTTAATATGTATTTTTACATTTGTAGTTTTTCATAAATGGCAATAATTTTGATCAACATACTTTGCAGTAGTTACCTTTAATGTGTATATGTTCTATTTCAAAAGAAAGAGTAATGTGTTTTGAATTAAATTGTAGTCTAGCTGTCTTGAATTAATGTGAAATCTGTTTGGATATTTTTCCTCAGAAAACGTTCTCACTTGAGTACGAGTTCTTGATCAGACCCCACTGCAGACAATCAGACCCACTGCAGACAATCAGACCCACTGCAGACAATCAGACCCACTGCAGACAATCAGACCCACTGCAGACAATCAGACCCACTGCAGACAATCAGACCCACTGCAGACAATCAGACCCACTGCAGACAATCAGACCCACTGCAGACAATCAGACCCACTGCAGACAATCAGACCCACTGCAGACAATCAGACCCACTGCAGACAATCAGACCCACTGCAGACAATCCGACCTGACAATATTTTACTATGAAAATGCTCAACGGATCTGATCGCAGTCAAATAATCATGCACCTATGGTAGGATCATGATGGTCACCTCAATATTTTGATATTTTTTATCAGCATATTTTCTGGACCTTTTTTCAATATTTTACTTTCTGGATAGTAATACAACCAGAGCATTACCGCCCTGGCTACACCCCTGTCCAGGCCATGTCCTGCTGATAAACTAAACCAAACCTTTTCAAACCAAACATCTTCAAACCAAACCTGCTCAAACCAAACCAAATCTGTTCATACCAAACCTGTCAAACCAAACCATGATTAATTAAGTGCACCTTTTCATTGTTTAGCATATACTGTATTTAGAAGACTAATTTTACCTCAGGCCATGTCCTGCTGATAAACTAAACCAAACCTCTTCAAACCAAACATCTTCAAACCAAACCTGTTCAAACCAAACCTGTTCAAACCAAACCGGGTTTAAACCAAACCGGTTCAAACCAAATCTGTTCAAACCAAACCAAACCGTTTCAACCAAACCGTTCAAACCAAACCAAACCGGTTTCAACCAAACCGGTTCAAACCAAACAAACCGGTTTCAACCAAACCGGTTCAAACTAAAACCAAACCGGTTTAAACCAGTTTAAACCAAACCGGTTTAAACCGGTTTAAACCAGTTTAAACCAAACCGGTTTAAACCAAACCAAACCGATTCAAACCAAACCAAACCTGTCAAACCAAACCATGATTAATTAAGTGCACCTTTTCAATTTTTAGCATATACTGTATTGGAAGATACTATAAAAAGTGTCGGTGTTATGTCCGTCCGTACGTCGTACCTGTGTTCTCGTCCGGATGTATAAAGCGTTTGGTGGTAGCATTATTACTATCATAACCGATACTTACAATTTGTGATGTATATATGGTTGTACTGTATTTCCATACTCTCCTTTATCAGATGGCTTTGTTTTATTTTCTAAATTACGTTTGGCTAAAATCTACCCTTTAATGAGAAGCTAACTTTATGCATACCTTAATTTTGTAAGATGAACAAACTCGAAGATGAGTTTCATTTTTGCTCGTATGCCCATGCTTTTCTGAAATAAAATCATTGTGTATTTCAAAGCATTTTATGTTAATCCATCACTTCATCGATTCCATTTTATGTTATGCACAAAAGCAAATGATTTTTATTTAATATATGTCATTTTTAGAAAGCTTTGGTATTTGAAAAGAAAATGATTCATATGATTAGTTGCATAATCTAACTTACCTTTAAGTTTGTTGAAAATTTATGTATTATATATTCTAATTTGATGCTGTAAGCATTGCCATGTTGTAAATATGAAAAGACCAGTGGCCTATCAAGTAAATAATTAATTGAATTGAATTGAATTGAATTGAGCTTACAGTGAGCTCACAAATATAACCTTTAAGAGGGTACTGAACAAAAATATAGTCATATGCACTTCTCAGGAGCTTGCTCCAAGTATATAGAAGCTGCATAACTATAGTAACTCTATTAAACTGTTACCTCTTAAAGGAATATTCCCATGGTTTTTTGTAAAATTTCAATTAAAAGAGCATGCTTTAAGAGCCAATTTGGTACAAAAATCAGGTTCATATCATATTCCGTTCAGGAGATATGAATTTTCAGATTTCCCAAATGCATTTTAAAGTTTTCATACAGTATGATGAATACCTATTTCATGATGTCATAGAGGCAATTCCATTGCAAATGTTAATGTATTTCTTTGAATGTTAGTTGGTGGTTTTTGTATGATTAGAAACAATTCTCCCAAATTTATTAAAGTAGGGTATATTTGGCAATGTATATAAATACCTAACTTCCATAAATTTATTTTTCTAGCAGGTTTTACTAATAAAAAGGATAGATTTTAATGAAATACATCAACTTTGTGGGATAACGTGTTTTTGTGAACCTGAAAAATTTGAATATCTTCTGGTAGGAATAACATATGAACATGATTTTTGTACTAAATTGTTTCTAAAATTTTTCTCTTTCTTATGAAAGGTTACGATAAGACGTGCGGATATTTCTTTAACAGCTCTTGACAATTAAGCAATTCAAAAATGATAGCTTACAAAATGCTGAATACAATCAGACCCACTGCAGACAATCAGACCCACTGCAGACAATCAGACCCACTGCAGACAATCAGACCCACTGCAGACAATCAGACCCACTGCAGACAATCAGACCCACTGCAGACAATCAGACCCACTGCTAAGAGGTTACTGAACAAAAATATAGTCATATGCACTTCTCACGAGCTTGCTCCAAGTATATAGAAGCTGCATAACTATAGTAACTCTATTAAACTGTTACCTCTTAAAGGAATATTCCCATGTTTTTTTTGTAAAATTTCAATTAAAAGAGCATGCTTCTAGAGCCAATTTGGTACAAAAATCAGGTTCATATCATATTTCGTTCAGGAGATATGAATTTTCAGATTTCCCAATTGCATTTTAAAGTTTTCATACAGTATAATGAATAATGTTTGATGATGTCATAGAGGCAATTCCATTGCAAATGTTAATGTATTTCTTTGAATGTTAGTTGGTGGTTTTGTAGGATTAGAAACAATTCTCCAAAATGTATTAAAGTAGGGTATATTTGGCAATGTATATAAATACCTAACTTCCATCAATTTATTTTTCTAGCAGGTTTTACTAATAAAAAGGATAGATTTTAATGAAATACATCAACTTTGTGGGATAACGTGTTTTTTGTGAACCTTAAAAATTTGAATATCTTCTGGTAGGAATAACGTATGAACATGATTTTTGTACTAAATTGTTTCTAAAAATTTTTAGAGAAAGCTTTGGTATTTCGAAAAGAAAATGATTCATATGATTAGTTGCATAATCTAACTTACCTTTAAGTTTGTTGAAAATTTATGTATTATATATTCTAATTTGATGCTGTAAGCATTGCCATGTTGTAAATATGAAAAGACCAGTGGCCTATCAAGTAAATAATTAATTGAATTGAATTGAATTGAATTGAGCTTACAGTGAGCTCACAAATATAACCTTTAAGAGGGTACTGAACAAAAATATAGTCATATGCACTTCTCAGGAGCTTGCTCCAAGTATATAGAAGCTGCATAACTATAGTAACTCTATTAAACTGTTACCTCTTAAAGGAATATTCCCATGGTTTTTTGTAAAATTTCAATTAAAAGAGCATGCTTTAAGAGCCAATTTGGTACAAAAATCAGGTTCATATCATATTCCGTTCAGGAGATATGAATTTTCAGATTTCCCAAATGCATTTTAAAGTTTTCATACAGTATGATGAATACCTATTTCATGATGTCATAGAGGCAATTCCATTGCAAATGTTAATGTATTTCTTTGAATGTTAGTTGGTGGTTTTGTATGATTAGAAACAATTCTCCCAAATTTATTAAAGTAGGGTATATTTGGCAATGTATATAAATACCTAACTTCCATAAATTTATTTTTCTAGCAGGTTTTACTAATAAAAAAGGATAGATTTTAATGAAATACATCAACTTTGTGGGATAACGTGTTTTTTGTGAACCTGAAAAATTTGAATATCTTCTGGTAGGAATAACATATGAACATGATTTTTGTACTAAATTGTTTCTAAAATTTTCTCTTTCTTATGAAAGGTTACGATAAGACGTGCGGATATTTCTTTAACAGCTCTTGACAATTAAGCAATTCAAAAATGATAGCTTACAAAATGCTGAATACAATCAGACCCACTGCAGACAATCAGACCCACTGCAGACAATCAGACCCACTGCAGACAATCAGACCCACTGCAGACAATCAGACCCACTGCTAAGAGGTTACTGAACAAAAATATAGTCATATGCACTTCTCACGAGCTTGCTCCAAGTATATAGAAGCTGCATAACTATAGTAACTCTATTAAACTGTTACCTCTTAAAGGAATATTTACATGTTTTTTTTGTAAAATTTCAATTAAAAGAGCATGCTTCTAGAGCCAATTTGGTACAAAAATCAGGTTCATATCATATTTCGTTCAGGAGATATGAATTTTTCAGATTTCCCAATTGCATTTTAAAGTTTTCATACAGTATAATGAATACGTATTTGATGATGTCATAGAGGCAATTCCATTGCAAATGTTAATGTATTTCTTTGAATGTTAGTTGGTGGTTTTTGTAGGATTAGAAACAATTCTCCCAAATGTATTAAAGTAGGGTATATTTGGCAATGTATATAAATACCTAACTTCCATCAATTTATTTTTCTAGCAGGTTTTACTAATAAAAAAGGATAGCTTTTAATGAAATACATCAACTTTGTGGGATAACGTGTTTTTTGTGAACCTTAAAAATTTGAATATCTTCTGGTAGGAATAACATATGAACATGATTTTTGTACTAAATTGTTTCTAAAATTTTTCTCTTTCTTATGAAAGGTTACGAGAAGACGTGCAGATATTTCTTTAACAGCTCTTGACAATTAAGCAATTCATAAATGATAGCTTACAAAATGCTGAATATTGAAAAGAAGCACATTGTTAAGAGAAAAAAAATAAAAAATTGCTATTTAAGAAGAGTAACTTATATGCGGTTTGAAGTTTCAAATTTTTGTGCAGGATTAAGGCAACAAACTCCCAAAGGTTTTCTTTATATAATATGTATTTTTACATTTGTAGTTTTTCATAAATGGCAATAATTTTGATCAACATACTTTGCAGTAGTTACCTTTAATGTGTGTATGTTCTATTTCAAAAGAAAGAGTAATGTGTTTTGAATTAAATTGTAGTCTAGCTGTCTTGAATTAATGTGAAATCTGTTTTGGATATTTTTCCTCAGAAAACGTTCTCACTTGAGTACGAGTTCTTGATCAGACCCCACTGCAGACAATCAGACCCACTGCAGACAATCAGACCCACTGCAGACAATCAGACCCACTGCAGACAATCCGACCCACTGCAGACAATCAGACCCACTGCAGACAATCAGACCCACTGCAGACAATCAGACCCACTGCAGACAATCAGACCCACTGCAGACAATCCGACCTGGCAATATTTTACTATGAAAATGCTCAACGAATCTGATCGCAGTCAAATAATCATGCACCTATGGTAGGATCATGATGGTCACCTCAATATTTTGATATTTTTTATCAGCATATTTTCTGGACCTTTTTTCAATATTTTACTTTCTGGATAGTAATACAACCAGAGCATTACCGCCCTGGCTACACCCCTGTCCAGGCCATGTCCTGCTGATAAACTAAACCAAACTTTTTCAAACCAAACATCTTCAAACCAAACCTGCTCAAACCAAACCTGCTCAAACCAAACCAAATCTGTTCATACCAAACCTGTCAAACCAAACCATGATTAATTAAGTGCACCTTTTCATTGTTTAGCATATACTGTATTTAGAAGACTAATTTTACCTCAGGCCATGTCCTGCTGATAAACTAAACCAAACCTGTTCAAACCAAACCTCTTCAAACCAAACCTCTTCAAACCAAACCTGTTCAAACCAAACCAGGTTTAAACCAAACCGGTTCAAACCAAACCGCGGTTCAAACCAAACCGCTTTAAACCAAACCGGTTCAAACCAAACCGGTTCAAACCAAACCAAACCAAACCAAACCGGTTTAAACCAGTTTAAACCAAACCGGTTTAAACCAGTTTAAACCAAACCGGTTTAAACCAAACCAAACCGATTCAAACCAAACCAAACCTGTCAAACCAAACCATGATTAATTAAGTGCACCTTTTCATTTTTTAGCATATACTGTATTGGAAGGTAGTTACCTTTAATGTGTATATGTTCTATTTCAAAAGAAAGAGTAATGTGTTTTGAATTAAATTGTAGTCTAGCTGTCTTGAATTAATGTGAAATCTGTTTGGATATTTTTCCTCAGAAAACGTTCTCACTTGAGTACGAGTTCTTGATCAGACCCCACTGCAGACAATCAGACCCACTGCAGACAATCAGACCCACTGCAGACAATCAGACCCACTGCAGACAATCAGACCCACTGCAGACAATCAGACCCACTGCAGACAATCAGACCCACTGCAGACAATCAGACCCACTGCAGACAATCAGACCCACTGCAGACAATCAGACCCACTGCAGACAATCAGACCCACTGCAGACAATCAGACCCACTGCAGACAATCAGACCCACTGCAGACAATCAGACCCACTGCAGACAATCAGACCCACTGCAGACAATCAGACCCACTGCAGACAATCAGACCCACTGCAGACAATCAGACCCACTGCAGACAATCCGACCTGGCAATATTTTACTATGAAAATGCTCAACGGATCTGATCGCAGTCAAATAATCATGCACCTATGGTAAGGATCATGATGGTCACCTCAATATTTTGATATTTTTTATCAGCATATTTTCTGGACCTTTTTTCAATATTTTACTTTCTGGATAGTAATACAACCAGAGCATTACCGCCCTGGCTACACCCCTGTCCAGGCCATGTCCTGCTGATAAACTAAACCAAACCTTTTCAAACCAAACATCTTCAAACCAAACCTGCTCAAACCAAACCAAATCTGTTCATACCAAACCTGTCAAACCAAACCATGATTAATTAAATGCACCTTTTCATTGTTTAGCATATACTGTATTTAGAAGACTAATTTTACCTCAGGCCATGTCCTGCTGATAAACTAAACCAAACCTCTTCAAACCAAACATCTTCAAACCAAACCTGTTCAAACCAAACCTGTTCAAACCAAACCAGGTTTAAACCAAACCGGTTCAAACCAAACCGGTTCAAACCAAACCAAACCGGTTTCAACCAAACCGGTTCAAACCAAACCAAACCGGTTTCAACCAAACCGGTTCAAACCAAACCAAACCGGTTTCAACCAAACCGGTTCAAACCAAACCAAACCGGTTTAAACCAGTTTAAACCAAACCGGTTTAAACCGGTTCAAACCAAACCGGTTTAAACCAGTTTAAACCAAACCGGTTTAAACCAAACCAAACCGATTCAAACCAAACCAAACCTGTCAAACCAAACCATGATTAATTAAGTGCACCTTTTCAATTTTTAGCATATACTGTATTGGAAGATACTATTAAAAGTGTCGGTGTTATGTCCGTCCATACGTCGTACCTGTGTTCTCGTCGGATGTATAAAGCGTTTGGTGGTAGCATTATTACTATCATAACCGATACTTACAATTTGTGATGTATATATGGTTGTACTGTATTTCCATACTCTCCTTTATCAGATGGCTTTGTTTTATTTTCTAAATTACGTTTGGCTAAAATCTACCCTTTAATGAGAAGCTAACTTTATGCATACCTTAATTTTGTAAGATGAACAAACTCGAAGATGAGTTTCATTTTTTGCTCGTATGCCCATGCTTTTCTGAAATAAAATCATTGTGTATTTCAAAGCATTTTTATGTTAATCCATCACTTCATCGATTCCATTTTATGTTATGCACAAAAAGCAAATGATTTTTATTTAATATATGTCATTTTTTAGAGAAAGCTTTGGTATTTCGAAAAGAAAATGATTCATATGATTAGTTGCATAATCTAACTTACCTTTAAGTTTGTTGAAAATTTATGTATTATATATTCTAATTTGATGCTGTAAGCATTGCCATGTTGTAAATATGAAAAGACCAGTGGCCTATCAAGTAAATAATTAATTGAATTGAATTGAATTGAATTGAGCTTACAGTGAGCTCACAAATATAACCTTTAAGAGGGTACTGAACAAAAATATAGTCATATGCACTTCTCAGGAGCTTGCTCCAAGTATATAGAAGCTGCATAACTATAGTAACTCTATTAAACTGTTACCTCTTAAAGGAATATTCCCATGGTTTTTTTGTAAAATTTCAATTAAAAGAGCATGCTTTAAGAGCCAATTTGGTACAAAAATCAGGTTCATATCATATTCCGTTCAGGAGATATGAATTTTTCAGATTTCCCAAATGCATTTTAAAGTTTTCATACAGTATGATGAATACCTATTTCATGATGTCATAGAGGCAATTCCATTGCAAATGTTAATGTATTTCTTTGAATGTTAGTTGGTGGTTTTGTATGATTAGAAACAATTCTCCCAAATTTATTAAAGTAGGGTATATTTGGCAATGTATATAAATACCTAACTTCCATCAATTTATTTTTCTAGCAGGTTTTACTAATAAAAAAGGATAGATTTTAATAAAATACATCAACTTTGTGGGATAACGTGTTTTTTGTGAACCTGAAAAATTTGAATATCTTCTGGTAGGAATAACATATGAACATGATTTTTGTACTAAATTGTTTCTAAAATTTTTCTCTTTCTTATGAAAGGTTACGATAAGACGTGCGGATATTTCTTTAACAGCTCTTGACAATTAAGCAATTCATAAATGATAGCTTACAAATTGCTGAATATTGAAAAGAAGCACATTGTTAAGAGAAAAAAAAAAAAATTGCTATTTAGGAAGAGTAACTTATATGCCGGATTTGAAGTTTCAAATTTTTGTGCAGGATTAAGGCAACAAACTCCCAAAGGTTTTCTTTATTTAATATGTATTTTTACATTTGTAGTTTTTCATAAATGGCAATAATTTTGATCAATATACTTTGCAGTAGTTACCTTTAATGTGTATATGTTCTATTTCAAAAGAAAGAGTAATGTGTTTTGAATTAAATTGTAGTCTAGCTGTCTTGAATTAATGTGAAATCTGTTTGGATATTTTTCCTCAGAAAACGTTTTCACTTGAGTACGAGTTCTTGATCAGACCCCACTGCAGACAATCAGACCCACTGCAGACAATCAGACCCACTGCAGACAATCCGACCCACTGCAGACAATCAGACCCACTGCAGACAATCAGACCCACTGCAGACAATCAGACCCACTGCAGACAATCAGACCCACTGCAGACAATCAGACCTGGCAATATTTTACTATGAAAATGCTCAACGGATCTGATCGCAGTCAAATAATCACTGCAGACAATCAGACCCACTGCAGACAATCAGACCCGCTGCAGACAATTAGACCTACTGCAGACAATCAGACCCACTGCAGACAATCAGACCCGCTGCAGACAATCAGACCCGCTGCAGACAATCAGACCCGCAGCAGACAATCAGACGCACTGCAGACAATCAGACCCACTGCAGACAATCAGACCCGCTGCAGACAATTAGACCTACTGCAGACAATCAGACCCACTGCAGACAATCAGACCCACTGCAGACAATCAGACCCACTGCAGACAATCAGACCCACTGCAGACAATCAGACCCACTGCAGACAATCAGACCCACTGCAGACAATCAGACCTGGCTATATTTTACTGTGAAAAAGCTCAACGGATCTGATCGCAGTCAAATTATCATGCACCTATGGTAGGATCAAGATGGTCACCTCAACATTTTGATATTCTTTATCAGCATATTTTCTATACCTTTTTTTCGTTATTTTACTTTCTGGATAGTAATACAACCCGAGCATTACCGCCCTGGATACACCCCTGCCAGACTATGTCTCATTCCTTTCCACCCCATGAGGTGGGATGTGATACATTCCACCCATGTCCCATACACCATCCAACAAATGTAAGTATAGTATATATATATACCCCATCCTATGTCCCATATGACCTCTCATCCTACCTGGTTCCATCGTTCATCTCAAACTACCCGGTCTGATCGTTCATCTCATCCCACCCTAAGTTATTTCACATATATGCTTGCCCAAAATAAAGACATACTGACACAGAGTTTTAAATGTGATCTGCTGTTATAAACACTCTGCCTAAAAAATTTAGTGGCAGCTCCAGATACACCAGATCTCTGTGGTGTAGTGGTTAGTGCTTTGTCCTCTCATCCGACCGTCACGGGTCCATATCCCGGTGGGTCTGCAACCAGTGAGTTCACAACTGGTTATCAAAGGCTGTGGCCGTCTTGATATGAATGTCCAGCAATGGATCCTTTCGGGACATTAAACCTTGCTATGCTATAAAATTATAAATCTACAGGAAATATGGCAAAAATCTTTGACAAAAAAGAAACAATGTATATACAGGACTATAGTAGAAACAATCTTTAAATATCCTTCAGGACCAGTGGATATTGCAAATCTATACTATGTGCATGTACATTGATGATTCAGTTACTGATTCACAACACATGTCATATCAAATCTATTTTTAGCATCTGGAAAGTCATACAGTATACGCGAATGTACTGTATGGAGGTACTACAGAAGCACCATACTGTGTTAGATGGTTTCATTATGATTACACAAAAACACATCAAGTAACTACTATTAGTAGCCATCAGCTAATGGGATTTCAGAACAGTGATTAAGAAAAGGAACATGCAAAGAATCTCCTACAGAAATTTTAGCTTGCATGCTTGCGACAAGCTAACAATTGTGCAAGCTTGTTGCAAGCTTGCAGCAAGTATTTAGAACAAATACTAGCTTGCTAGCTTGTGTAAAAGCTAACATTAGCTTGCACAAGCTAGCTTTAAATATTTGTTAGCTTGCGCAAGCTAGCATAAAATATTTGTTAGCTTGTGCAAGCTTGCAAAACGTTTTGATAGCTTGCAAAAGCTTGCAGATAGTTTTTGCTAGCCTGCACAAGCTACTTTGTTCTAGCTTGCAGCATGCTTGCTGGAAGCTTGTGTAAGCTTGCTGCATGCTTGTGCAAGCTTGCAAGCATGCAGCATGCTTGCACAAACTTGCAGCATGCTTACACAAGTTTGCACAAACATGCTGCAAGCTTGTGTAAGCTTGCTGCATGCTTGTGCAAGCTTGCAGCATGCTTGCACAAGCTCGCAGCATGCATGCACAAGCTTGCAACATGCTTGCACAAGCTTGCAGCATGCTTGCACAAGCTTGCAGCACGCTTGTGCAAACTTGCAGCATGCTTGGGCAAGCTCAAAATTGTTAGCTTGTCACAAGCGTGTTGCAGGCTTGCTGCAAGCTAATATTTCTGTATGGGATATGTATAAAAAAATATGGTCAGTTTCAGCAATAAGTCGTGAAAGCAAATTCATTTCATGCATAACAATTTCAACATGAATTTTCTAGAAAAACTATTTTGCCACAGGTTGAATGCCATGAAAGAGTGGCAGCATACCCAAACTTGTTAATAAGGGATTGTGGTGTATCTTTTTCAAGGAAGTGTACAGCTTACAGATAGTAAAGTGTAGTAAAAATACACAACAATCCAAGGTTTCGGATTGGTTGAAATATTTATGCAATCACAGAAAATTCAATCAATTACTACTAATTTACTTGAGACGATTCTTACCTCAAGTTATTCATGTGTGAATTTGAAACATAGAGGCTGCCATTTTGTTCAATTCTGTATCAAAATCTTGTGCATGATGACATATTTTCCCCAAACAGGACATAAGGATTATAATGTATTTCTTTATATATTTGACTACAAATTTTATTGCAAAATGAAAAGACACAAAGTTTTAAAAGTATATTTTGACAATTTCATGTGTATACATAATTGTCCTTGACCCTTACAAAAGGAAAACAATTTTTCATGAATTATAGATACATTAGAAAAAGAATACAAAGCATTTTAAAATCCTGAGACTTTGGTTAGAAAATTTGTTATTTATTTATATTTCTATCATATGAACTGGGGATTATGTCAGACTTTCTGTAATCTTTAAGCACCCTCAGAGGTATAGCAGCTGTAGCAATTTCATGGCTTATGCTGAAATTTGCAAGTCAAACTGATATAAGCAAAAGACACTGAAAATTACATCTCAACACAATTAAGTTTAAAACTTTTTCTTTGTACATTAATAAATTTCTTCCAAGCCAATTTGAAAGTTAATAGAGTTAGTAGTTTCTCAGTAGTCAAGGGTGGGGAGGGGTAAGGGAGGGGAGGGGGGGGTGTGGGGAGGGTGGAGTGTGGGAAGGGGTGGGGTGTGGGAGGGGTGGGGAGGGGCGAAGTGGGGAGGAGGAAGGGTGTGGTGGGAGGGGTGGGGTGGGAAGGGGTGGTGTGGGGTTGGGTGGGGTGTGGTGGAGGAGGGGTGTGGTAGAGAGGGGTGTGGTGGGGATGGGTGTGGTAGAGAGGGGTGTGATGGGGAGGGGTGTGATGGGGAGGGTGTGGTGGGAGGGGTGTGGTAGGAAGGGATGTGGTGGGGATGGGTGTGGTGGAGAGGGGTGTGGTGGGGAGGGGTGTAGTGGGAAGGGAGGGGTGGGGTGGGGTATGGTGGGGAGGGGTGGGTTGGGGAGGGGTGTGGTGGGGAGGGTGTGGTGGGGAGGGGTGGGTGGGGTGTGGTGTGGTGGGGAGGGGTGTGGTGGGGAGGTGTGGTGGAAAGGGGTGTGATGGGGAGGGGTGTGGTGGAAAGGGGTGTGGTGGGGAGGGGTGTAGTGACATCACACAGACACAGGCATGGAGCTTAAAACATGGTGACCATTTTATTTCCTCTCTATGATTGACATGGGTAGCAGACAACAAATTCAGTTTTTAGTACAGGTAAAGTATACAACAAAAGTGAAATCTCTTTTAATTAAAATCTAATGATTTTAAAAGAAGACCCACTTGACTGATAATGAATAAAGTGTGGAGGTACTTTTCAGCAAAGCGAGTATTTAATAGGTTTTATGACTGTAACGATATGGGTATTAGATGTACCGATTATCATAGACAAACATAACGCGATATATTACCAAATAACGATATCTGTGTTATCATTAATTTCGAAAAACTGCTTGGGTTTTCAGCATGCAGATCTCAGATGCTTTTAGTTCAAGTTTAAAATCTAAAGAAGGAAGCTTACAAGAATCAAGATATGCTGCAAAAATTCTTATAAAATCTCATTAATTTTGAAATATTGATGAAATTCTGTTTCACAAGTTTTTGCTTTAATATGCAAGTATACATGTGAAAATGACATACAGTAACATGCTGGTCAGGGTATTATGGATATCTTGCAAAACACAATATCACATTAACCAATATATTGTGACATATGTTTGGTCTTCTAATTGACACCATTACTAATACCCTCATCAAAAATCATGCTTCAATAAATTATACCATGCCACGTTCAAATCACGTTTAATTGCATTTAAGTGATTTAATTTAAGTGATCCCAATGAATATCAACACACATCGGAAACTTATGTGTATGATGATGCTAAGTTGTATTTCAACGATGAATGACACACTTCCAAGGAGTATAGTCCCCACTAGAGCTCTAATGAGGAAATAACTATGATCAGCAGACAGAGAGCAAAGTTCATTAACAAAGCTCAACATTTGAGTGTTTTGATGGCAATAACCAAACTTAAGCTTAAATATTCAATCAATTTAATTTGTTTATTTTGTTATATGCTTTTGTTGACTTTAATTTTCAACAACAAATTTCAGATAACCATGACTTGTCCTTCTTCTTCAAATTTGTTCCAGCAAATCATAACCACAAACTTACTGTAGCAAATAATGAGACCACTTATCTTAATTAAAATAACCACACAATAAGGACTTCATCCATTGCTAGTATAATACCCAACACCAAATTTCACAACACCTCAGGACCAACAGGAGAACGAATACGATGGAGCCATTGATGAGAGAAATTTGATTGTAATTAATTGTGGTTTTCAGAATGTAGAAAATATACAGGAAAAGTCTGACCTGATCTGCTTATTTATCAGGTCGGGTCTGACTGTTTAAAACCTTTAAGGAGCAGAACAGCTAATGCTATGCTTAGTGTCAATCATTTCTATGTCTCTACACTGTTAATATCAATAATACTGCAATTTCACAAAGAAATATTTTTCCATTAGATTTTAAAAGCTCAAAACAAAAAACAATTGTATGAATCAATCTAATTCACACTAAATTCTTTATCTTACACAAAGTGTTAAGAAATATTTCTTATTAAATTGCAAAAAATAGGCAAATAAATTGACACACTTCATTCATATTCGTATGTTTTTCAGAAAAGAAAATCTATAAAAAGTGTTCTTGAAGAGCAGTTTATATATTTGAGTTTTGCTAAAAATTCCACACTTCATGATAACTCATATAATTCCTGTACAGTTATTAAACATACTTTTAAAAAATTGCTGTGCAATCATCTAACGAACAGAAAATGTCTTCTGTCAAGAAGAAGTATGATTATAATCATGGATTAAGCCTTCCATGGCATAGTGGGCAAGCTTCAAATTTTCTTTGCTTTGAACCCCAGAGGGTACCGACCACTTTTCTAAAGACAAAGACATACTGGTTAATAAAATGGGTTGCTTGACTGTAAATACCCCAATAGAGGTCTGTCCTGGCAAAACAAACAAAATAGACACAATAGGCTATAGAAGAATTAAATATTATCATTACACATAATTTTGATTGCACAGCTTTCACATGCAGCAGTGCTACCACCAACAAGGTACATAATTGTTCTTACTATGCAATCAGTTCAAGAGATTCACCTCTTTAGGAGAAAAATTATTTTCCCCTAAAGAGGGGAAAACCTGTGTAAATTATGTAACTTCTGGATTTCCATTTACAAGTGCTTTGACCTACGGTTTTTAATTAGCTTATATGCGGTCATGTACTGTATGTACAAAGTGACCAGGCTGCCTTGTGTGCATGCCTGTTTGTGCAATGGACATTCTCTTTCTTGTTTGGTACTGGATGGTGTCTGCATTACTTCAATAATCCCCAGCAAAACAGGCCAGAATTTGTAAGTTTGTCATTAAATATCTCTTAAACGGCGTGGTGGATGTCCATTTGGGAACCGGATAATTTGTAGATTAATAAGTATAGATTTTGAAAATGCAAAAATGAAATTGACCTACTTGGCTATAAAATTTATAGAACCCATACAAGTTCTGTGCCATAGCATTAGGCTGTTTCATTAGAGGCATCATGGGTAATCTTCAAAATGGCGTCTGAGATTTTCCCCTCTTCAGAGGAAAATAATTTTCTCTTGAAGAGGAGAATATCCTGAACTGGCAATCGGGCAACAGGTCCCATTTTAAAGTATGACTCAACATGGATTCAAACTCCCAACCTTTAAGTTCTCACAATGCAACAAACCATTTTGTTCTCAAAGACACCTGCACCACAGGGGCAACAGGTAATGGTGACATTGCCCAGTTCTTCACCACAATGGAGAAATGGAGCAGGACGTGCCCTCTATTGTGTATGATTAACTGACTACTTCTCACCATGTTATGACTTCCGATCTAAAATCAGAAACAGGCATTGCCACCTCAGCTTTGGTAACCCAATATGAGGCTGTTGCCAAGCTCCCACTCATGAGAAGATCATTACAAATAAACAAACTCAGTGATATCATATAGAGTGCTCTCTTCTTGAGAATTCCCCCCCCCCTCCCTCCTCTCTCCCACCTCCCCTTCTCCTTATCGCATAAAGACATCCTTGTTTGTACTTGTTATACATAAAACAAAACCAATAAAGTTCAACTCACCAGTCGTGTCCTCAAGCTTCAGTGCAATACCCTTACTACATAGAAGAGAAACAGCCTCAATGTTGCAAGCCAGGCAGGCAAGGTGTAGCAGAGAACGTCTTGAGTCAAACAGCTGGTCAAGTCCTTCAAAGAAAGAAAGAAAACAAATGTTTAGAAATTAACACCACTGCCAGTAAGATCACAGATATATATATTAATAACTAAAGTGGTGGATTGACTGGTTCACCATTTAATAAGACTTTTCAGCAAATCAAAAGCTATGATAAAGCCAGCTAAGTTAAAATAGTGCCAGAGAGGCTACTGCATATCATACCAAAAATAGTGCAATCTGGAAGAAGGTGAACTAAAGCTGTGGATGGAAAATATGATAGTGATATTTTATCAGTGATTTTAATCCATTGTTTGTTATTTCATATACAGAAACATCTTACTTGAAAACTTGGATCACTTTTGGGCGAAATCATTCAACCCCTTATCTACCAGATGGAGACAGTGGAGTAGAAACATGCGACTCGGGTGTAATCTAAAGTTATTTATAGGTCATTTTTATGGTCACTCAAATCCCTGGTGGCACCTCCTTGACATAAATTAGGAAGAGCAACCCCTCCCTTTGTCAGGAAGAATCAGTTCAATTGTTTTAAAATATATTCAAAATCATGGAAGCAGTAGATGAAAGTTAATGTTAATGTTACCAGTTACACAAGTTTCCATAATATGGGGTAACCTTCAAAAATACCCTTAATGGGAATTTTTCTATATTTTGCTCCTAAACATTACATGGTCCTTGACAACAATTAAATGGAGGAGGGGGTGACATGCAATGCACCTTTCCTGGATACTCACCTGCTTACTCTAGCTGTTATATTTTGGTTTTTCACCCCCTCATGCCTCCCATATCTTATATGAAGGAAGGACACAGTTATTCAATGAATGAAGTCTCTCTAACTCTGTTAAGATCTGACTTTACTTCTAGTGTCCATTTCAAAAATGCTGAATTAATGGCAAACACCTACTACTAGCGTTTTAATCTCTAAGATAACTTATTCTACTATACTTTGTTTGTACAGTATGAGTTCCAGCATTCAATGCCTTGAATGCCAATTTGGGTAACCTTCCACTGAATGTTTGTAACTTTCACTGAATGTTTAAACACTTACAGAGCCATTTACAGAGCTTTCTATATAACTGCACATAGGACTCGTTATATGTGCAAGAGGAAGAGTCAACACTAAAAGTATTCATGTAAATAACAGCATGAGGAAAGAATGGAACTCAAATAGCACCTGAAAACACTCAAATCTAACCTAATAATTCCCTATTTTGAATGTTTATATACAAATAAGGGTTCCCTGTAGAAAAACATGCTTGTTTTTCAAAATACTGAAAATCATGAAAACAGGAGAAAATATCCAATAAAAACTGCTTCAAAATTGACTAAGTTCATTCAACTTAAAATTTTAGGCTTTATTATGCAATCATCAAAATATGAAAATTTGTACTAAAATTTAAAAAATATACATTCATACATTTTGAATGCAATCGGTATCACTGCTGACATTTAATGTCAATATTTCCTTTTAAAAAGCGGATAAGAAATCAACAAATATAAAGCCTTATAAATGTCAGACTTCATCAAACAATAAAACATGTATAACTATTCTATTGCAGAAATATTTACTTTCTTTATTCCACTTTAATTTGAAATCTGTCTTACATAATTTAAAAGTAGAGGCAACAGAAGCTAATTTGCTTTTAAATCTATCAAAAACCATGACAGTTGCAAAATCAATCATCAAAATGGGTCATAAATTTACCATTTTACAGAATTTTGAAATCTGCTGAAATTTTAACGCTCTTCTATACAATGTAGAGTTAGCTACATGTCTATAGACCTTTGAAGGGAAGCGATTAAAGGTGCTCTCGAATGAAAAGTCGGGGGCGTATTTACTGTGAGTCTCACATTAAATCAAAACCTTTGCTGTACGGAATATCATAAACATAACTGAATCCTGTCAACCCGAGTCAAAATTTGTAGGTATTTTCCCATTGACTTTTTGGATTTGTTCACTTGCGTGGGATGGGTAAAATCTACATAAATTAGCCACAGATATAAATAAAATATATATAATGAAATTAGCAAGAACTAACACCTTCACTTTTCAGTCGAGAGCTCCTTTAAAAATAATAGAGGGCAAAATGACAAGTGCGAACAAACTACAATACTGTAATATCCTATTTCCTTCAGCAGGTGTATTCAGCTTTCGGTGTAATAAGTGGTAAAATTATTGGACAGTTTGGTTAAATCATTGGAAATTTTAATCAAATTATTGAAAATTTGTTTAACTATTTATTTAAATCGGCAACATTTTCTGAAAATGAAAGATAATTCGTGAACATCGTGAACATCGAAGGAAATTTCCCAAATAATAAATTTGGACAATATTTAAAAAGTATATATTAAAAATGTTGCAAAATGTTGCTGAAGGATTGAAAAACAATATAAATTAAAATAAGGAAATTTCTCTTTGTGGTGTCACAGAATTTCAATAAAATTTGTATAATGTACAATAAAAACGTCTTAAAAGTGTTCTCGACCAAAGACTGAGTGTCTTTATTGTGATTATATGTGGGCATTTCATTCACATCCAACCAATCTTACGATCCGCTTTGTTCATGGATTTAATCTCAATGAAAATTTGTTCACTCACTGAGTGCTTTCGATCGAAAGTTCATTGTGTGTGTAACTTCAGCACATGTTAGTCCTTAGTACAGTGCGTATGATAGGAACAAAATTATAGGGCCTGCACTAAACTTAAAAATTGATATTTTTAGATGATAAAGTAACCTAGGCCTAGAAAGCTGTTTTAATACTGCAGTAATGAGTGACTATGAGTGACTGTAATGTTAGTGTAAAAATAAACCCCTTTTCAAAATACCATGTCCTAATGTTACACTTGCCAAAAGACACTAGTAAGACTCAACGTAAGAACTCGTTGCTAAATTATTAGCAAATGAACTGTTAAAACTGCATTCCAGCCATGAAAAGACACTAACTCCCGAGCAAAGTTTATTGGGTGATGATTTATACAAAACAAATACTAACAAAATAAACTTCCTGTGCATTTGTTAAGTCCTAACAACCAGTCAATTAAGCCACACATCTAGGCCTATGTACATGGTCGGCAGCACAGCAAATCTATGAATATTCAAATCCAAAGAGGCTTCATGATTTTGTACATAAAGCCTATACAAGATATGCACTGGATTATTTTGGAGACTCCAATAAAATATGCCCTCAATTTTTGGTCGAGTGCTCCTTTAATAAATATTCAAAATGCTGTACATTGATCAATTATTAACAGATTTTCATTATTCTTTTACAGTTTATTGCAGGAGTATTTCATTCCAATTATTGCTCAAATTGTCGTTACCTGTCCATACTGTATATCTTTCAAGAGAAGAATTTTCAGCCAGGGAGCATTTAAGACCTACCTAAACCCCTCGATTCAGCATGCTTTTCAGAATCCTCACAGGTCCACATCTAATTACCAGCTTGGCAAACTCCAGCATTACCTCATGCATGTCCTCATCCTTCAAGCAGTCTACCAGACTTCCTGCCTCTTTCTCATCAGGCCATAGGTCACAAAACCTCACCTGATTGTCCCCGAACTTAAAAGGGTGAAAGTTCAACTTTGCCCTCCAGAAAATATTACAAAATGTTTGAAGTGAGCTGTGTTCATTGGCTGACGTGATTGGCGTGTTTGAAATGGAATCAATGGTATCAGAAAAATCTTGACAGTGTGGGCCCACATTGCCCTGCATCTTTACAGGCAGACCGGTTGGTCATGGCAGAGATGCTGCTAATGAGCATGGAATCACAGGTTTCTGCAAAGAAAGAACATTTTAGAAATTATCATTCACGCATGATGACCACACACACAGGCGGAATTTGTTCACCAAAAGTGTGGGCAAAATCATAAAACTAGTCAGATACAAAAAATGACCATACAAAAGATATAAATATGGAAAAGTGGCACCCCAAAACCTGTCTATGACTGTCACCACACACATATTTCAAACACACACATATTTTAAAATATTACTTATACGTCAACATGAAGGCCATGATAAACAATATGTCGCTTAGAGTTAGAGATTATTTCACAAGTGTAAAAACAAATCCCTTCCTGCACAAAAAAAAAAAAAAAATGTTCAGCCAATATATTCTCTTTGTAAAGCTGTAACAAGGATAAGAAGAAATCTTAAGGATGTCTTTGCAACTATATTTCAATTTCAATAGACAGGAAATACAACTAGGCAAAATACCCGTGCTGCAACCATGCAAAAACACTTCCAACAACAAAATTCACAAAATACATTATGGCCAGGGGCATTACAGCAAAAGCTACCTCGGTGCAAAAACAAAGTTATATAATATTTACAGAAAAAAAAAAAAAAAAAAAAACTTATGAAGGATTTTGGTTACCTGTGTTATGACACGATTTCAACTTCACTCAAGTGTGCAAAGTGTATAGAAAACTTTCGAAAAGTGAGGGGGGGGCTGACCTCTTAGGGGGAATTTTTCCAAGTCAAATGCATGTCCCCATCCTGATCTGTAGATAGTATAAGTGAGCCCAAGACAACAAAGTAAAGTAAAAGGGCACTTCATTTTTAGAAAGGGCACTTTTCCAATAATGGGGACACATTCCTCCGTACATGGGACTGACAAAAGTCATCATTTTCCTACTATTGGGACAATAATTGAGGGGCACTTTACATTTTTAAAATGGGCACTTCTTATTTTAAAAAGGTGCCCTTTTGTCATTTTCATTAACAAAATGACAAAAATTGGGGCTCCAATGTCGCCACCCCCCCCCCCTCCCCACCCCCAACCCTGATTCCCAGACCTATGCCAGTGTGCAAACGAGATGTGGCACAATACTTCTGGCCATGTACAGTATGAACAACAACAAAAAACAAATATGTGCACACATAACACCATACGTTCAGAAAGAGCCATTGAGATTAAACTCACAGTAATACATTCACAAAGCATTTTAAAATTTATGCCTTACGTACATTAAATTCATGCAGAACATGCATCCTGTTCAAGAATTTTGAAACTGTTCACCAAATGTGCGAGTGGTTCTAATAGTTTGGAACTAAATATTATGATGAGAATGACAGTGAAGAAAGAAACCTAAAGATATCTACAGAGACACTTCAGATAATGAAATACACAATTTTTTGAATGGAAAATAAAACAAAATACACTGTAGCTGTCCAAAGACCTTGAATGGAAAATTAATCTGCGGCGATGCATCTCCAAAGAGTTGTTGGTTTGAATTAAAGGGATATTCACTGAATTTACATATTCATGTATAATAGAGGACTTAAAAAAATAATGATTTATTATAACAATCAAGAGTTATTGCATTTCAATGATTGTGCAATAGTAATAGTAATAGTAATTATATATAGCTCCATTTCTATACAAATATATTCAAGAGCGCTTTACAAACATCGGAGCATTAGTACAGGGAGAGCTGCCCAAACGGAGTATCATCCATCCATTAGCTCAGGGAAGTGAATGAACACCGTTTTTCACGCCTCTCTTTTCGATTAGTGTTCAGAGAGCCAGGTAAGATGCCATTGTCCTACCATCAGGACCGCCGGCTTAATGAAGGACGACGAGCGCCATTCAACCATTACCACTTCTCTCAACAGCTGAATGTGGAGCAGGAGCTGCAAACAACGTACTTCTGCTTTGATGACCGGCGTATCTGTCTGCATAGCTGTAAAAACCGGGTTGGACCTGACTGGGGCTTGAACCCAGTACCTCCAGCATTTCAGTCGTGTGCTCTACCAACTGAGCTATCCGACTTTTTAGTGTCACAACACAAGTGTGTTGAAAACCTGTTCATACTTCAGTAGGCAAGTATGTGTCACCCAGGAATTCAAATCATACCTGCAGTATAAGATTTTTTTGTAACTGCAGTATGAGACAAATTTTTATACCTAGCTGTACTACAAAAATGTGTCATTTTTTTTTTTTTTATACCTGCAGTTTAAATTTAAACAATTTTCTACAACTGCAGTGTCAAAATAAGCCATTTTTCAAAACTGCAGTGTGACAGAATTGGATTTTTTGTTACCTGATCTACGAAAATTATGAGAAAAAAAGGACCTGCTCGAGCTGCACATATACATATACCTCACATATGGAACTGAGACCCCCGGGGTTGAAAATTAACCTCTCAGTGTAAATGTGATGTCATAAAGGCAAATCCAAGACAATTCTTATGTACTGTAAATTCTATACAACAAAACAATGTTTTTCTTTTGCTTAGAGTGAAAGAGGCATGGACTGATGGGCAAAGTGTGTTCTTATAAAGTGTGGGCTATAAATGTACCCCATCTCAATAAGTAAACAAAATATGCTTCCAGTAATTTAGGAAGAAACAATTCATTTTTAAAGAAATATACAAATTATGTCTTGGATTTGCATTTATGACATCACACTGTATACTATGAGGTCACTTCTGCAATTTTTGGGCAATTCTTTGTCAATTGTTGGGATATTTCTTCATTTTTCAGGAAAATGTTGCAAAATTTAACTACAATTTCCTTCAATTTGATCAAATTTGTATAAAAAAAAAAAAATATATAAAAATAAATATTTCAAAACTTTGAATTGATATAAGAGCTCCGTTGACTGTGTCCTCTGAAGCATATAATCAATATTGCCTCTTATACTAAGAGTCAATATATAACTCTTTACTTGTATTGTATTGTAACAATTGTATTGCAGTAACACTCAAGAAATAACCCAAAATCTACTCCATGTTTGATTAACCAGTGTTACCAGTTTCCTGCACTCTTATCAGAAAACTGCTACATCTAAACAATGCTTCCTGTTTGGATTTTCAATGTTGACCAACTCTCAATATTGCAGCACAAAGGTTCAATTCTGAAAATGATGTCACCTTCAGGAGCTGACTGGCACCTAGAAATCTACCAGTCCCAAGTAAAGTAATCAGCGTCATTAGACTAGTTGAATTCACAATTTTAGCATCAGTAACAGGGAAAAATTGAAGCCACTGGTACCTAACCCCGGCGGTGCACCGGTCTAGGGCCAATGGATCATATGGCCAGTCCACCCCTGATGGCCATGCATGAATATGGGCATAAGCAGATTTGTTCACCAAAAATGAGGGTGTAAATAATAAAAACACCCTAAAATATCAAAAAAAAAACAGAGAATAGATCAATATGGAAAAAAGTGGAGGGACAAATGTCTCCCCTGCATCCCTATCTATGAATACAGCAGGTGTCTCTCAATCCTCCTCCAATTCAAATGAAATGTCGTATTTTGATTCCAGTCACGCTGTACTTCACAGATCAAGTACTCACAGTAGATATGGATCATTGGCATAGCCAGGGTTTTTCACTATGGAAGGGAGGGGAGGGGGGGAGGGTGCATGAATTGGTGACTAAAATTTTTAAAAGGAATAAAAAAGGTCATCGGGAGGGGGAGTTGCATAAGTTGTTGAGATTTGTTTTGAACTCATGCTTTTCTTTCAAAGTTCATGTAATACTTTTATTCTCTTTTTCCCTTTTTTGTTGTTTTGGTATTGATGGGGGGGGGGGGCCTAAGGCTCCTAGGCTCTCCTCTGGCTATGCCTATATGGACAACAAATTCTCACCAGATCCCCAAATTTTGAATGGGATACCAGCCACTGGCAGATCCAGGGGGCTTTTCTGTGAGGGGTTAAATGTACTGAAAAGCAAAAAAAAAGGTATTATGATTTCAGGGAAACACATGCAAAATATCAAGTCATCGGAAAAGCCAAATAAGATATTTTAAAGCCAAATAAGATATCTTAAAGGCCAAATAAGATATTTTAAAGCCAAATAAGTCTCCAAAAAGTCAAGAAAACAATATATATTTTATATTTGAAAAGGCCAAATAATATTTTTTGGGAAAAGGTAAATAATTTATTATGCTGCCAAATAAGTCTAAACCAGAAAACCAAAGGTTTTCAGGTTTCAACGTGGAATATGTACCTTGAGTTTGAACTACTGTTTAAATAAATGTTATAACACAATGGGCTCAATATTACAACAATTGACAACCAAATAACTTCAAGTTTTCACAAGAATGGAATTTCACAATTAATTACATTCAACCATTTTTATCCCATTAACATATATACACTTGCTACCAACATAATTATTTCAAATTTGGAACATAATTAAATGAGGTCGTTAAAATATAAGCATTTTAAGATTTTAACTTTAAGCCTTGTCTACTCATTAATATGCATGACATCAATGAAAAAAAGAATACGGCACATCTGCGTCCATGGGCAATACCACATATGGACTGAATCTTACGTATCGTTATTGAGATACTGTGTTTACAAGTGCTCTTCAACAAAATCATGTTAAGCCCCGCCCACTATGCATTAGTGAAGTTCAACATTTTTGTACCAAAGAATATAAAGACTTTACAGAAGCTAACAACATAATTACACCAAATATACAACAAAACATATATGCTGTTGTTAAAACATGAACATTTTAAGATTTTAAGATTAAGCCCTGCCTACACATTAATATGCATGACATCACCACCAAAAACAACAGGACCATCTGTGGATCATGGGCTATTCATAAACCACATATAACTGAATCCCATTTATAGTTCTTGAGATACTGTGTTCACAAGCGCTCTTCAACAAAATCATGTTAAGCCCTGCCCACTATGTACAATAATAAAATTCAACATTTTTGTACAATGAGCGTATAAACAGTAGCTAACAACATAATTAAACTACATAGGCCTATACAACAAAACAGATATGTGCAGTAGTTGTTAAAATATAAGCATTTTAAGATTTTAACATTAAATCCCACCTACTCATTAACCAAAAGCAATAGGGCACATCTGCAGATCATGGGCTATCTGTATACCACATAAAACTAGCCCATGTATACTTTCATATACTGTGTTTACAAGCTTTTTTCAACAAAATCACAATGCATAATAATAAAATTCAACATTTTTGTACCATGAACATGTAAACCCCTAGCTAACAAAAAAATTACACTATAAAACAAAACAGACATGTAGTTATTAAAATATGAGCATTTGAAGATTTTAACATAAAGCTCCGCCTACTTATCAACATGTATGCCATCAACACCAAAAGACAATAGAGCACATACATACATACATACAAACATACATGCATGCATGCATGCATGCATGCATACATGCATGCATGCATACATACATACATACATACATACATACATACATACATACATACATACATACATACATACATACATACATACATACATACATACATACATACATACACATACATACATACATACATACATACATACATACATACATACATACATACATGCATGCATACATACATACATACATACATACATACATACATACATACATACATACATACATACATACATACATACATACATACCTACCTACCTACCTACATACTACATACATACATACATACATACATACATACATACATACATACATACATACATACATACATACATACATACATACATACATACATACATACATACATACAGTATTACAATCCAGGATGTATTAATCCATTCTATGGCATACAGGCTGTTTCGTACACTTGCTTGTGCACTCGTCAGTGCCTAAATGGTAAATGAACAACCAGAACATTCCAGGTATGAGTTCTGGTGCCTACATTTTGACATTAATTCAGACCTTTTGTTCAAAGTGCATAGTTCTGGCTTTGGAAGAATATAGTACTTTTCTGCTATGCATAGATTGCATTTTTTATTTGAGGGGTAATATGGGCTGGTTTTTGTGATGATGTTCCACTTGATTTCATACTCTTTCTTTTCTTTCTGTAGTTCCCAGATGTATTTGCTTAGTTCTGTTGCATTTTTTTTTTTCAGTATGTGAATGAGCTTTTATGGTTACTGTATCTTTTCTTGAATTCATTGGCATGAGTCCAATGTAGGATTCTGTTTTGTTTTCATATGTGACCTCTGCTTGGTAGATGACCCCTGCTTGGTAGATGACCCCTGACTGTATACATTCACCGTTTAGGGGGCAGTTGTTTTTCTCTCTGCAATTGCATTTCTTTTCTTCTTTTTTGTTGATTTCCTTTTCACCTCTCCATTTATTTAGTTTCCTTTTGTTATCACCTTAGATAATGGTTTTGACACTGGGCATGCAGCTGTATGAGATTTTGATGGTATTTCTGTTGCATATTTTGTGGAGTGGGTGATTTTTGGAAAGCATTTGTCAATCAGTTGTGGAAATTTGTGGCCTATGTTATTAATGTTCCGTTCTGTGTTTCTCTTTGTTATCGGTCTTCTTTGTTCGTATTTGAGATTGTAATTGTAGCTGCTATCGTGTATATATGTATGTATGTATGTATGTATGTATGTATGTATGTATGTATGTATGCCCATAACTAGGAAATTAAGTGAAGATATAATTTTTTATATGAATGAGCTTTAATACTGCATTTCAAATACTGCATTTCGAAAATAAGAATCTACCAGTTATTACTTGTGTGACGTTGAGGTGTGCATGTCTTTCTGAAAAACCTAAAAAGTCAATTACTAAATTCATTCTTTAGAAACATGAACTGGGGCCCTTTACAAGGGTTTTCAACTGATATAACTATAGTTTTCAACTAATAAGTTAAGTAATAGAAATCTCTCTCTCCATACACCACTTTATATGTTTTTGTTTGTTTGATGAGGGCTTAACACCACCACGACAGCGAGGGTCAAATTGTGCCTGAGAGGTTAGATCATTTCAGAGGTTGGAAGAAAAGAAAATAGGAGAAGTCTGAGAGAAGTACAAGGGCTAAGAGCCAGGAAGCTGGGATCGAAAGATGATGTTCAAGGGTGTAAAAAAAGGGGTAAAAGTGGGTAGCGGGGAGAAGGGGGAGTGGGAGAGGATTAAATATGGTTGTAAAGGTAGGTATGATGAAACAAGGAAATAATTTTATCTGGAGGGTTTTTCTGGAAGAACTCAACAATGGAGTTGTGAGGGAATCTCTGGGGAGGTTGTACATGGGGCAGGCAAGGAGGATGTGGTGGACTGTGAGGGGTGGGAGAGCCAGTAAAGTGGAATGGAGTGAGGTGGGAGTGAGTGAGGTGGGTGTGACCTATTCTAAGGCAGGTAATGTGGACATTGTCGAACAGGAGAAACTGTGGATGGTGGGTTTGGTCGGAATGGTGGGCTGGATGTTGTGGAGTTTGTTATCAATTTGGGAGTCCCATGAGGTTTGCCAGCGGTCACGAACAAGGGAAGTGACAAGCAGTTTGATGTCAGAAAGGGTTTTTGGAAAGGGGGTAAGGGGGAGGCTGAGATCAGGCTTAGCAGCTGCAACAGCACTGTCATTGCCGGGGATGCCAACATGGCTGGGTATCCAGAAGAAAATAATACTTTCCCTGCAGAGGAGGGGAGGAGGGAGGGGTTAACGGAGAAGGAGGAGGTGGATATTCCACTTGAGGTTGAGTAAAGAATTAAGGACAGACTTTGGAGTCTTTGGAGTCCGAGAAGATGGCAAAGTGGCTGAGCAGATAGTACTCAATATAGTTAAGGGCGAGCAGGATGGCCTTGACTTCGGCCGAAGAGATGGATGAGTAGTTGGGAAGCCTGCTACTGAAGGTGATGTCTTGGATGACAGCAGCAGCAGCTGTTTATTGCCTTCCTTGGAGCCATCAGTATTTGATGGAGGTGTAGTTGGAGAGGTGGTCTTTGATTTGGTTGTGGAGGTTGATAAAGATGTTGGGGTGGCTTTGGGTTTTGCAATGAGTGGTGAGGCCAAGGTGGATTAAAGGGACGGGGTGGCCCAGGAGAAAAAGTGGGCCAGGAGAAGGTGCCAAGAGTGGTGGGGTTGATGCCGAGATGGTGGAGGTCGGGTTTTATGCGTAAGCTGAAGGGAGGGGATAGGGTTTTATTCCTATCAAAGATGGTGGAGAAATTGGAATACCTAATGAGGTTGTAGACAGGGTTTTGGGTGTTATGAGAGCTCTAAAAGCATAGGAAAGGCTAAGCTTTCTACACATTAGCATGAAGGTGGGTTCGTTGGCTTCAATGTGAGGGCTGGTGATGGGGAAGTCCTGTAGGCACCCAGACAAAGCTTGAGGGCTTCATTTTGGATGGTGTTGATGTGGTTGAGGTAAGAGTTGTGAGCAGCTCAGTAGACAATATTGCCATTGCCATTGCCAAATGGTGAACTTGATGATTTTGAGGAGAGCATGGGGGTCCGCACCCCAAGAGGTTTTCGAGAGGAGGTGGAGAATGTTGAGGAAGCTGTTGCATTTCTGTTTCAGGTTGGTGATGTGTTACTTGTAGGAGAGCTTGGGGTCTAGGGTTAGACCCAGGGACTTAGTGTGGTCAACTTTAGAAATACGATTGCCATTGAGCACAAGGTTCGGGTGGAGGTGGAGGTTGTTGAAATGACAGAAGAGCGTGCATACTGTCTTGTCTTTGATAAATTTAAAACCATTATTGTTGCACCAGTCTTGCAGCTGGTTTTCTAAGTCGGAGCCTATTTCAATGAGAGAAAAGCTAGGGGAGGAGTAGAAGATGGTGAAGGCTTCCACGTAAACAGCACATTTGATGTTGGGGCCAAGGTTGTCCACAATGTTGTTAATGCTCAGGTTGAAAAAATAGGGAGAGGATGCTGCCTTGGGGGATGCCATATTTTGGGGGTAGGGGTTAGAGAGGGTGTGGCCTATACAAACTTGGAACTCCCTGGGTGAGAGGAACTTTTGAATAAAGATGGGTGGCCTCTGGGCAGATGGTGTGAAACTTGCGAGTAATGCCGTATTTCCAAGTAGAGTCGAAAGCTCTTTTGATTTTGAAAAATATGGCAATGAGGTGTTCCTTTTTTGCAAAGAATTCCCGGATAGCAGTGTCGAGCATGATTAACTGGTTCAAGGTTTTGCGATGTTTCTGGAAGCAGCTTTGGTGAGGGGAGAGGATTCTGTTGGTCTCAAGAACCAGTTAAGTCTCTGGTTGATGATCCTTCCATAATTTTACAAAGATAGCAGGTGAGGGCGATGGGGCGGTAACTGGAGGGTTCGGTGCTGTCCTTCTCCAGTTTGGGAAAGGAAGGTGATGATAGCTGTTCTCCAGGTAGGAGGAAAGGATTGTGAGAACCAAATATGGTTGTGGATGGTGAGAAGGGTAGCAGTGGCCTTGTTGGAGAGGTGTTTCAGAAACTGGTAGGGGATGCTATATGGGCCCTTGGGAGGTGCAGCCAGCATCATGGATGGCTTGCTTTAATTCAGATAGGGTGAGAGGGGTGTTGTAGCTCTCAGTGTTGTCGAAGGGAAAGGTAATACTCATGGTTTTGTCGCAAGCTTTTTTGGCTTTGAGAGCTTTAAAAGTAGTTGGCCAAGGATAAGATGTTGCTGAAAGAAGCAGCGTGGCAATTAGCTATATCCTTTTTCCCGGTAAGAAGATTTTATATTATTACTTAATTATAATTTAAACAAACATGAATTTGACCAATTGTCAAGCAAACTGTAGGTTTTTGCTGATTTTCAGGGCCTCTGAAACTGAAGGAGGGGGGAGGGGCACATGCCCCTGCCCGCCTCTGGCTTCATGAGGAAAAATAATTTCAATAGTGAAAATTAAATAGACTTTCTTTAAAATATATTAACAATTGTTAAGAATGTGAGGATAAAGATGCCAACTTTTCATAGTAGACTTACTTCACCAGACTCATTTCTACACAGATAAGACAGAGCTTTAAACTTGAATATATCTTTAACTAAATAAGATTTTTGAACGCTTACTTCACCATTTTGTTTCTGTTAAAGTCCTCATTTAAATAAGATGGACATGCGTGACCACTGAACTATTCCTATAAAATATTACAAGGAAAATGAAACTCTATAACTTGCCTGAATAATCATGATACTTAACATGAATTTCAAAATTATAATAAAGGTACCTAAAGTCTAAAAGAATTTATCCCCATAGCAATATTGTTGCTAAACTCAGTCAGAAAATGCGAAAATAAAGTCCTTACAAAATGCTAAAACCGCAAAGCTTCAGGGGGCCTCACCCCCTGGACCCCCACCAGGGTTTTTCCCATGGACCCCACCAGGGCCCTTAAGTGGGCAGGTGATTGTTTGTTTGATGAGGTCTTAACGGCACCACGACAAGGAAGGTCAATTTGTGCCTGAGAGGTCAGATCATTTTAGAGGTAGTAAGGAAAGAGACCAGGGGGAGAATGAGAGAAATTCAAGAACAAAAGCCAGAAAGCTGTGATCGAGAGAGGAGGTGCATGGGTAAAACAAAAAACTAAAACAAAGTAGAGAGGGGGTGGAAGAGGAGAATTAAATATGGTTGTAGAGGGATGCATGCTGAAGGAAGGAGATTATTTTATCTGGAGGATTTTTCTGGAAGAACTCAGCAATTGAGTTGTGGGGAGCGAGGGAAGCTCTGGGAAGGTTGTACAGGGGGCAAGCAAGGAGAACGTGTTGGATTGTGAGGATGCAGTGGCAATTGTTACAGAGGGGTTGGGGGGAACCAATAAGGAGGTGGGAGTGAGTGAGGTGGGTGTGACCAATTCTAAGACGGGTAATATGAACGTTGTCGATACGAGAAAGGTTGTTGATGGTGGATTTGATCGGGATTGTGGGCTGGATAACATGGAGTTTGTTATCAATTTGGAAGTTCCATAAGGTTTGCCAGCGGTCACGAACAAGAGAAGCAATAAGCGGTTTGATGTCAGAGAGGGTTTTGGAAAAAGGGAAGGGAGGAGGTTAAGGGCAAGCTTAGCGGCTGTATCAGCCCTGTCATTGCCAGGGATGCCAACATGGCTGGGTATCCAGAAGAAAAGAACACTTTTCCTGCAGAGGGTGGGAGAAAAGAGTTTCCGCAGGAGGAGGTGGCAGGTGAGGTTATCCCATTTAAGATTAAGTAATGAAGTAAGAACAGCCTTGAGTCAGAGAAAATGGCAAAGTGACTAAGAGGAGAGTACTCAACAAAGTTGAGGGCGAGGGAGAATGGCCTTAGCCTCGGCTGAAAAGATGGATGAGTAGTCAGGAAGTCTGCTACTGAGGGTGATGTCTTGGATGATGGCAGCAGCAGCTGTCTTGTTGCCTTCCTTGGAGCCATCAGTATAGATGGAGGTGTAATTTGAGAGTTGGTCTTTGATTTGGTTGTGGAAATTGATGAAGAGGTTAGGGTGAGTTTGAGTTTTGTTATAAGTGGAGAGGTCTAGGTGGACAGAAGGAAGGGCGGTGGCCCAAGACGGAAAAGTGGGCCAGGAGTAGGTGCCGAGAGTGGCGGGGTTGATGCCAAGTTGAAAGAGGTCTGATTTAATGCGTAAGCTGAAGGGAGGCGATAGGGTTTTAGTCCTATCAAAGAGGGAGGAGAAATTGGGGTACCTAATGAGGTTGTAAACAGGGTTCTGGGTGTTGGTGAGGACTCTAAAAGCATAGGAGAGGCTAAGCTTTTTACATCTAAGAAGAAAGGGGGGTTCGTTGGCTTCAACATGAAGGCTAGTGATTGGGGAGGTCCTGTAGGCTCCTGGACAAAGCCTGAGGGCTTCATTTTGGATGGTGTTAATGTGGTTGAGGTATGAGTTGTGAGCAACACAGTAAACAATATTGCCATAGTCAAGCTTGGCACGAATGGTGAGCCTGAAAATTTTGAGGAGAGCATAGCGGTTCGCTCCCCAAGTAGTGTTGGAGAGCAGACGGAGGATGTTGAGGGAGCTATTGCATTTTAGTTTCAGGTTGGTGATGTGTGGCTTGTAGGTGAGCTTGGGGTCTAGAGTTAGACCAAGGAACTTTGTGTTTTCAACTTTAGGGATGCAATTCCCATTGAGCACAAAGTTCGGGTTGGGGTGGAGGTTGTTGAAATGACAAAAGTGCATGCAGACTGTCTTGTCTTTGGAGAATTTAAAACCATTATTGTTGCTCCAGACTTGCAGCTGATTGAGGCTGGTTTGGAGCCTATTTTCAACAATAGGAAAGCTAGGGGAGGAGTAGAAGATGGTGAAGTCATCCACGTAGAGGGTACGTTTGATGCTGGGGCCAAGGTTATTCCCGATGTCATTAATGCTCAGGTTGAAGAGAGTGGGAGAGAGGATGCTGCCTTGGGGGACGCCCTCTTCTTGGGGGTACAGGTTGGAGAGGGTGTGGCCAATACGAACTTGGAACTGCCTGGGTGAGAGGAAGTTTTGAATAAAGATGGGGAGGTGGCCTCTGAGGCCAATGGTGTGAAGTTTTCGGGTAATGCCGTATTTCCAAGTAGTGTCGAAAGCTTTCTAGAGGTCAAAAATATGGCAATGAGGTGTTCCTTTTTGCAAAGGATTCCGGATAGCGGTGTCGAGCGTAATTAACTGGTCTAGGGTATTGCGACGTTTTCAGAAGCCGCTTTGGTGAGGAGAGAGGATTCTGTTGGTCTCGAGGAACCAGTTAAGTCTCTGATTAATGATCTTTTCCATAATTTTACAGAGACAGCAAGTAAGGGCGATGGGTCGGTAGCTGGTGGGGTCGGTACCATCCTTCCCCGGTTTAAGGACGGGATGACAATAGCTGTCCTCCAGATAGGGGGAAAGGAGTGTGAGGACCAAATGTGGTTGAAGATGGTGAGTAGGGTAGTGGTGGCCTTGATGGGGAGGTGTTTCAGAAACTGATAGGGGATGTTATCTGGGCCCTTGGAGGTGCAGCCAGCGTCGTTGATGGCTTGGTTTAATTCAGAAAGGGTGAGAGGGTGTTGTAGCTTTGGAGTTGTCAGAGGGAAAAGTGATTCTCCGGGCTTCATCGCAAACTTTTTGATTTTGAAAGCATTGGAGTAGTTGGTCGAGGACAAGATGTTGCTGAAAGAGGCGGCGAGGTGGTCAACGATGTCCTTTTTTGCGGTGAGAAGGTCTCCATTCCAAGAGAGATGGGAGATGGAAGATTTGCCTACTCTGCTGTGGAAGCTGTTAACCATTCTCCAAATCTTCTTAGTGGGGGTGTTGGTGGTGAGAGAAGAGATAAAGTTGTTCCAAGTGTTGGTTTTACTGTCCTTGATAGTGTGTTTGGCCTTGGCACGGCTGATGCGAAAGAGGTTAAGGTTATGGGTGGTCGGGTTAGTTTTAAAGTTCCTGAGGGCTCTTTTCCTGTTCTTGATGGCAGTTTTGCAGTCATCCGAGAACCAGGGGTTGGGGGGATGATTTGGGGGTTTGGAGGTTTTGGGAATTGAGCAGGTGGCGATCTTGATAAGGATATTACTGTAGTTAGACATGGGATCCTCATCATCGATTGAGCAGGTGGCGATCTTGATAAGGATATTACTGTAGTTAGACATGGGATCCTCATCATCGAGAAGATGGGGGGAGAGGTGTGAGTCACAGAGGGTTTCAAAAAGGGACCAGTCAGCCTTGTCGAGGTTCCAATTGGGGGTGTGCTCAGTGGGGATTTGAAGATTAGAGTGTATAAGAAGAGGGTAATGATCACTACCACAGAGGTCAGCAGTGACTCTCCAACTAAAATCAGGGAGGAGGTTAGGGAACAGATAGACAGGTCAATACAGGTGAGAGAGCCTGTGGCAGGATGAAGGTAGGTCGGGGAGTTAGTGTTCAGTAAGGACAGGCTGTGCTGACGAAGAGCGTTTTCGATGAACTTGCCTCTAGGGGTGGTGGTATTAGAGCCCCACAGAGGGTTGTGAGCGTTGAAGTCACCAAGAAGGATGAAGGGGGTGGGAAGCTGAGAGATGAGGTTGTTAAGGCTGGTTGGTTGAATGTTGGTGTTGGGAGGGAGATAGATATTGCAGAGAATGAAAGTTTTGTGGAGGGAGATAGAAATACAGATGGCCTGAAGGTCGGTGTGCACACGAACAGGGCTGTGTGGGATATCGTGTCTAACGAGAATGGAGACGCCACCACAGGCCCTGCCAGCATCCACTTGATGTTTGTGATAGCAAGCAAAGTTGTTGAGGGAGTAATGGTCGGTTCTTTTCAAGAAAGTTTCTTGTAGGCAGAAGACGACCGGGTTGAAGGTGGAGGCCAGTAGGTCAATTTCTTCAGAATTGGCCTTTAGGCTCCTAATGGGCAGGTGAACACCCACGCCATTTGGGTTCATGCTTAGCATGAACATGGTCAGCCCAATAAGTTCAACCTTCCGCCGCCTCTGTTACAAAGTTTACTTAGTGTCTTGTGATCGAGTTAGCTTTAGCTTTCCTCTTCTTCTTCTTTTTTTTTTGTAAATGAAGACTGTATTGTCTATACATATGTTGAGAAAGCTAAATAGATGTTGCTAAATTGAAATGATGACAATCCCCATTTTTACCCAGTATCCTTTAAAAAAATTATAAAAACTATAATTTTATGTTATCTTTTGGCACAAAGATTTTTATAAGCAATTGACAGAACATTTTATGGGATAAAAAAATATTACCAATGAATGTTAAAACTTATGTTGTGATCCCCAACCCTGACATATCTTTCACTACTGTAGGTATGCTCAACGTGGCAGCGTGGCCACACGGGGTATACCCCCACCCACATTTCTAACAAATGGTAATGTTAACCCTCTTTAAATGCATTTGTTGTGACTGTATTCTAATAGATATGCAAATTTGACACCTTCATGTTACACCCACTTAATTTACCCCCTCCCCCCTACCCCCATTAATTTTATCCTAACCATGCTGCTGGGTTCACCCCTGGCCATGCAGAAGTAATTTGCCCTCTTTAACACTCTCATCAACACATATTTGATTAACATCTTTTGAAGAAAAAACTAGTTTCTTACCTGTCAAACTTTCTCAGTTTATGTCATCATTATTAATGACATAATATCTGGAGATAACTTTCACAAGAGCTCCACTGTTATAAAATGCTACTTTTGCAGTGTATATGAGTTTAATTTATACAAATATACCAATGAAAAATTGGTACACAATCTCCATGTAAGAAAAAGACGGTACAATAGGCCAATGTAAGATACTGTTAAAAGTTTTAACAATACCGTAGTTCATTCACTTGAGATGGTTAATTGGGCCAGCACCTTGAATTACAAATTTACAAAGTAAAGTATTCATAAGGTACAATGCAACCATGGAGCTCTTAACTGAGATAATAGCTCCATGAGAGCAATTAACCCAGATAATAGCTCCATGATGCTACCAAGCAATGTCAGGGATACATGTACAGTATCAAATAGAAAATGTTGTTGGCCTGGTTTGTGCAGATGATATCAAATTTGTTATCAAGGTAGCCTTGTATCAACGAGCGTGTTTTCACTTGATCCACTGCTGGTGATCAGATCCCCTGCAGGCAATCAGATTCACCGATTTCTTACCATGAGAACACTCACTGGATCTGTTCGCAGTCGCTTGATCATGATCCTACTCAAGAGTAGGATCATGATCTGGAGCAGGCGAACAGATCCGCCGATGTGATTCTCAAAGAACATGTGTGAACGCAAATCAGTGACCTGCGATCAAGTTATTGCGCAATATCCTGTCGGTACTTGTGTATTTCACGAGAACTGTTTAATTCGAGTGTTATTAGCCTGCTCCGTTTTCTTTTCTCCGAGTTTACCGATAGCAACTGTGGTTTTTCAGTTTTTACTCTTTATACTTGTAAGGTGTTTAGCGTCAATTTAGACAATTTTAACAAACTTTATTGTGGAATTTCATTTCGGAATTACAGTAGTTAGTAATATAAAATATATATATTGCAGTAGGCCTAATATTAAAGACTTTTGGAAGTCATAAAAAGGACAGAATGGTAAAAACTGGTATTTTGCTTTCTGACACCAAACAGTAATATAAAAGGTGTTAGCAGGTAAATTTTATTTAAAAGTTGTGCTAAAACTATAGAATACATGATAATAAGGGAGCCATCTGGTCATCACTGCTGACTGCGCATTGTTTTCTAACATAACATTTGTTTATATTATTTGATCCAGCAATGCCACTGTCGGGGGGTGGGGGGATTATGATCCGGTGTTAGATGAGAACACACTCAACAATTCAATTCCACTATGTCCAAGCCTCGCTACAAATTTTCAGTCTTTTTACCCGCAAGAACCTCCATTTTGGCGGGTATGACTTTTAGACTGCTGGAAGTAATTAAGGCAAGGTCTGCACTCAATTTTCATTTTCTAAACTAAAACTTTCACAAAAACGATACTTGGATACAAGAAAGGTTGGATAAAAAAAAATATTTAGGAAACCATATTGTCCTTGACCCCATTTATGCATATCAATGAGGTTAATCAAAATGGCTGCCATCCAAAAAGGAAATTATTTCAAAGTCATAAAACTCAAGAAGTATAAGAGGTAGGGACCTAAAATTTGCTACAAAAATACAGGAATCCTGTAGAAAGAACTTAGACTACAATGGTGTAAGTATATATTCCAATTTAAAGGTACAGAAATTTTGCTTCTTAATGATGAAAATATGTCAAAACTTGTACCTAATTAAATATTCATGAGTTATTTTCCTTGAAGTAGATATAGGGGTACTTTGATTATAGCAGGAGTTGTTAGAAATAGTGTTATAAACAAGTCTGCCAAATTTTATATCAATCAGACCTAAAATGAGGAAGTAGTTCATTTTCAAAGATTGTGATTCCATCAAAAATACTATTTTGAGAAAACGGCAAAAAACATGATGAGAATATAATCACAAAACAGTGCATGACAAGTATACAGTATTTCCATTACAAAATTCCATGCTAAAATGCACCCGCTTCATATGCATGGCCTTCCTTTGCAGCTATTTCTTGTTCTGTTGCTTTCTTCTTCATAGAATTAGCTTTTATCTCTTCTTTGTGCTTATCTGAGGACTGCTTTTCTGCATTTTTGATAAGTCGATCGTCAGTTTTTCAAAAATTGTCGAGTATGAAATCCAGCCTCAATACCCATTTTGGACAAATCTTTACCTTTAGCCATGTCACCATCGTTAAAGGAAAGTATGGCTTCATTCACTGCTGTTTCTAATCTCTTCCTACCAACAAATATTTCCTTTGGACACTTAGACCAAATAACACTATGGAATGACTCATTAGTATTTGGGGTGCCACCATGAGCACACTTTTTCAACAGATCACGACTGGAGAGAGCTTGTAAATACCGGCTTTATTGCATCCAACACAAACCCAAGCAAACTGTTCTTGATGGCCTTTGCTATTAGAAGGACACCAATCTCCACATCTAGTATGTGTCTTTCCCCCATGTTCAAAAATTGCCCAAATGTCATTTTCCATTTTACTAATATCTCCTCCACCATGTCCACTGTTTCTGATCGCAGCACCATAGTTACCCTGAATGATATAAACAGTCTTCTGCATCAGTGTTCGTTCAGCTCCACCAAGTCCTTTGTATTTTTTGGCACCATCTATAAACTCTTTTCCTTTAATTTTGTTCACAACATCCTTTAATCTTTTTTTTTTTACCCATTCTTTTTTGAACATGTCCCACACATTAATATTTGGTGAAAACTTGTATCCTTATTAATTGGGGTTCTCATCTGTCTTTTTGCTTTCACAGGTCCTGTAAATCTGTTTCCATAAAAAAAAAAAAATTCCCTAGGTATTTTGCCAATAAAAAAATAAGTCAACAACTTCAACAAAAATTCAAAAATAGGTCACAAACTTTCACAATGAGAAACAGCTGATAAGAGGTCGTTTCTAATAAACTAAACTTGAATGCCTACTGTGTGTATAAAGTCATTATGTTTTGTCCAAGCAAGATGTGGTTGGTTATTTACTTTGACCAGGGATTTACTATTGAGAAATCCCTGGCATACTGTAATAAATTGTCTGATTGGATCGATGACATTTGATATCTCTATTACATGGTATAGGTATAGGAGAAGTCTTTATGAAAACAAAAGAGTCTTGTTCTCTGCATTTAAAGCTGTAGTATGTTGGTGTTTTAATGATAAAGATTGGTTGAGTATAAGCGGAATTACTCAAATGGATACATTATGGGTATAAATTGTAGCGGAATTCATGAAAATTTATATTTTCTGAAGCATATATTCATTTTTTGAGCCTGCTTTTCACTCATTTCTGGTAGGAATAGATGATGATTTATATCATCTGAAAGCTAAGAATTCTATTTTTAAAAGGTTTTAATATTTTAACAATTTTAAAAATTTGGGTCAATTTTAGGGCAGACCTTGCCTTAAGAAACCCACCACAGATAGTTCAGTGATTTAACTAGCACATCAGTTATTACACTCCTAATTATCTATATGCACACAATGGAACTTATTGTGAAGAACCAGCTATTGCGGATAGGGTTACTGCAAGGCCAGGCAATGTGTGTGGCCGAGCTGAAAATTCATTTTGACTTTTAAAAGAATGTTTTCATCAGTGAGTTATAACATGGAGCTACATGTATTATAGCTCTGTATTATAAACATTCTGGTGTGTTTGGGTGCAATAGACTGAACATTTGTAGCCAGAGCTATTCATCATGAATAATATAGGCCTACCCTTTCAGTTCCCAGATTTCAACAAATTTGTTAAAATAAATGAAAAGAGAAAGTTCATTTTCTGAAATGACGAATGAAAGTGTAAGTCTTCAGAGCATTTCAAAAATAAAATGTAACTTATAATAGTCAATTAGTTTCATCAAAAATACTTATGATGCATGATATCATTAATACAGTACTTACTGGCTCAGTCAGTCGGACCCCTAGCTTGATTTAAACAAGAAGAAGTGTGCTAGACTTGTTTGTGGGGCACATTAATGCGTGCGCAAAGCATTGCATCTTTTCGGCATGGAGTCCAGAGGCCCCCTTAAGGCTTAATTCCATAAGGAAGAAGCTCTGGGATTTTAGCTACAATTATACCTCAGAATGAAACTATTCTGATTGATAAGGACCATTCATGAGCCAAACAGGACAATTGCTTACTATGCTATCATTCTGTGTTCTGTATCCATGTAAGGTTTTTTTTTTTTCTTCTCATGAGGGGCAGAGCGGACCCCAGGGGTGAAGGGCAAACCCCCAGGGGGCAGGGCGGGCCCATGGAGGGGAAGGGAGTGCCGCCCCTGTAAAACAGCAAAGCTAGGGGTCTGGTCAGTGGTTAATAAGTCAAGCTCATAGTCATGTGCTCTCATCCACTAATACGTCAAGAAAACCAGTGTTTAGCAGCACCCACTATGGGCCTTCATGGGTCTAGTATGGATTTAAATTACTATTAATTTAAGCACCCACTATGGGCCTTCATGTGTCTAGTATGGATTTGAATTACTATTAATTTAAGCACCCACTATGGGCCTTCATGGGTCTAGTATGAATTGAATTACAATTAATTTAAGCACCCACTATGGGCCTTCATGGGTCTAGTATGAATTTAACTTACTATTAATTTAAGCACCCACTATGGGCCTTCATGGGTCTAGTATGAATTTGACTTACTATTAATTCAAGCACCCACTACGGGCATTTATGATTCTAGTATGGATTTGACTTACTATTCAATTTCCCAGGGCCATTGTGTTAACATGGACAGTAAAATACAATAAAAGTCCAAGTTTCTAATTGGTCTGACACAAATACCAACAACCTATCATTAACCACCACTTTATGAAGTAAAATAACCATATGAAGTAAGTAAGACAGACTTGCAACAGAAATTTCCTTCAACTGCGATACTTGTAAAAGATGTTCTGCAAATAAAAATGTGTAAATACTACAAAACTGAAACCATTTTCATCACAACCCAATTTTCAGATGCAATTCTAATTCAAGAGTCATAAAATTGTTTTAATATTGACCACTTTATAGCAGTTTGAATTTTAGGGCCTTATTATCACAAATTATGTAAATTTATGCAAACTATATGACATCACAAAGAAAAACCTATCAATCTTTTATGTTAACTTGTGACACAAACCTCAAGAATATATTTTTTCTGCAGTTTACATTTTTACAACTTGTTCCTTGACAAAGTGTATCATAGAGGAAAAAAAATTCCTTCAAATAGTACCTGTCACAATGACATGATTGTGACTAGTGAGCCTACACCTCATTACAATGCTGTTGCAATATTATGCAACATCACCGAAACAACAAACTTTTACTCCCGATGGCTACCAACTTCTCTCCTTACCTTGTAAACACGAAAACTTTAGTCCGTGGTAATAAAGAGATGTTTCCAAATCAAATGATGATATCATCAAGCAAATCATATTGCTAGAAATGTATCAAAAAATGTTATTTTCTGAAAGTTTTGGCTCCATGGTCTTTTACAGTGAAATTCCTGAGTAGAACTGATTTTCTACGCTGAGCATTGTTATGCGTACGCAAATGTACACAAGTAAGAGAATGAGCAACACGGGCGAGGAACTTTCACAGGCATTTTTCACTGGCGTATAAAGCGCAGGAATTGTATTGTACTGTTAGAGTGTTGCAATTCCAACGTGTATAATGCCATAGGCGCTATGCGTGTACATGTACGTACGCGTCACGAGGGTAAGATATTTAGATTATTGCGCACGCTAATTGCGAAGCGTAATACATTTCATACGTGCATGCACATGCACATGTGCCGGTATTTACATGTATTCTTAAGAGTTTCAACGATTTTGAAAAAAAACTGACAACAAAATTGTTGCTTTTCGAAAATAGAGTCTTCCAGAAATTTGGGAACTTTTTCTTGAGACGTGTTAAATCCCATTGACTTTTGATTTAGTGTGTGGCGCCACTTTTTCAATGGACATGGGCACACATCCAAATCGGTAGATTTGGAGATCTGCTCTATTTGGGTATGTGGACGCATACTAGATTGTGACCTGTGCTTTTTGCAGGCAATTTTGTTACCTCTTGTGTTTTTCATACAGTAAAAAGTACTTCTTTTTTTTCAATTACAAGCCTCCGTACGGCAGTTCCAATGTCAAACCATCAGAAGAATGTCTTTTATAAAAATACACAAACACTGGAAGCACAGATGTGACTTATTCTAGCCTGTTATGTGATCAACATTTGTACACAAATTCAGAAACTGACAACCACCAACTTAGCATCTTGACGCAAAACAAGATCCGGGTTGAGATTCTCCACAATCAAACTAGAATTATTACAAAACAACAAAACAGCTTAGCCGAAACATTTTCTTATATTGAAATGAAAAGTTGGTGAAATTTTCATACATGTAAAACGTTGATAGAAAAAACTTCAGCTGAGGCTTTATTTTGAAGCACACTCTTTTTATATTTCAGATGGTGATTTGGTAATACCAGATACCATGTACACTATGAACAAATTTGCATGGGCTTTTCCTCAGGATCATGCTAAGTAGTGTAAATATTTGGGCATGAAGATCTGTAACGTTACTGTTAGGCCAAGTTAATAGTAGTCTAGCCTACTGTAGATAATTGATTTTTAAACAGTTTACTATACGTTAGTTATATGAACAAGTTGTAATGAGAGAAAGCATGCCTTGATTTTTGGAGATACCACTTACCTCAGTCGACTGGATCAAAAGTTTACTTAATTTAAAGTAAGCTTGTTGAAGTTTCTGACAGTGACAGCCCTCAGTTTTGAATTATTTCACAATTTGGATGTCTTAGGCGATACTGTGATGTAACTTACGTTAGGCCTAGGCCTAGTAACGTTAGTGAAGATGAGAAATGAAGGCAAATATGTTGCAGTTGCACTTATGTTTTAAAGAAATTTTCCTTGCGTCAAAGCGTCGTAAAATATATTATGCTTTAAATAATCAGTCAGTGCTATCTATCAATAAGGCTTTACTACGCTTAATACATTCGGTCCAACTTTTAACAAAATTAATCGCTCTGCTTCCTTTGGGCAAAACATTCCAGGCTAACTACAGGTAGCACAAAACTAATTATTTTCCCCATTGAAGCCTATGATGAAAGAGTCAAGTTCGGGGTTCTTTTTGTACCATAATCTTACAGATTTGGGATCTTTTGGGATGTTTTTTCAAAAACAACCATCTATTATCACTTGGATGAGGGTACTTCCAATAGGGGGCCATCAGAGGTTTTTTTTTTTTTTTTTTTTTTTTTTTTTAGGCTGAAGTGAAGAGGTCTTATACATTCTCACCAAATCACTCAAATTTTGGTGTGGGTCCTTGGTGAAATAAAACTTCTTAGCCTCCTGTCCCATTACATGTAACCTCTCGAAAGAATTTTTATTAGCCTTTTCTCTGCGGGTTCTCATTTTTCAATGGCGGAGTGATACCTTATTAGTTCCGTGCTACCAACAAGAATATTACGTACGTCCATATGACTGGTCATGTGATCAATACAGCTTCACGCTGTCTTCAAAATGTAAACATTGTAAATTGGACAATGGAAGCAATTACAAATCCCTCTTAAATTTTATCCGGACCATGGCCTCACTTGAATGCAAAAGGCAAATAAAATCGCTAATTTATTGCAGGTGAATGGGTATGAATTTGAATTGGTAATACAAATTAATATGAAAAGTTTCTTAGATACGGTAAACAGATTAAAGTTGTTGCTAGTCCACGATAACTTATCTCCAATAATTTGAACCGTTCAATTTTTTTTTCTTTAAATGTTATTTTAATATCTTGCAACATCATTTTCTTCATTTCTAATCAATATCTATCTTGGGAACACACGTTTGGTAAGTGCTCGCCCGTACTAACAACCTTCGCCTTAAGAGCTTGTTTCGGCATGGTCCCCTCCCCTCCACTCCCCTCCCTCCCCTCCCCTCCCTCCCCTCCCTCCCCTCCCCTCCCCTCCCTCCCCTCCCCCCCCTCCCCTCCTCTCATCCTCCCCTCCCCTCCCTTCCCCCTCCTCTCCCTCCTTCCCCTCACTTCCACCAACCCCCTCTAGAGGTTGTTTGGGGTTGGCAGAGTTTTTTGTTTTAATTGTCAAAGTGACATCTACTCCTTTAAGCAATTGAAAAAATAGGTGCAAGGTTTGGGTGGATGTGGAGAAGAGGAGAGAATAATCATAAATACTCAATGTACCGATCACCGATAACAAAAGATTGAAAAGCAAGACAAATTCATCAAACAGATTCCTTTTCATTCGTCCCTCATTATAAAATAACCACAAAAGGGGGGAAACTTTGCTCCAGCTATGAGGCTGTCAAAATGACGTATTCGTTTAGTTTGTATTCAAATCATTTCCCTAATGATGATGATGAGGATGAGGATGATGATGATGATGATGATGATGATGATGATGATGATGATGATGATGAGGATGAGGATGATGATGATGATGATGATGATGATGATGATGATGATGATGATGATGATGATGATGATGATGATGATGATGATGATGATGATGATGAGATGATGATGATGATGATGATGATGATGATGATGATGATGATGATGATGATGATGATGATGATGATGATGATGATGATGATGATGATGATGATGATGATGAAGATGATGATGATGATGATGATGATGATGATGATGATGATGATGATGATGATGACGATGATGATGATGATGATGATGATGATGATTGATTATGATGATGATGAATATTAATATTATTATTAATATTAATATTGATATATAATGTTATTTTCATTTTTATTATTATTGTTGTTAATGTTGTTGTTGTTATTCCCCCTCACCTTCTTTAATGTTCTCTGCGTTGTTTTGTTACAACATACCATCACAGCATCATTTATATACAGTATATACGTTTTTCAAAACATTTAATTATCATAAAAGAATTGATAACAGTCATAATAATAAGAAACCTAAATTGAAATAGAATAAGAATAACAAAAAGCATGGACAGATGGTTTGAAACATCGATATAGCACAAAGTATTAACAAAGAGCTTCTGTGTAGAAGATCTTTGGTAGTAATACAAGCAACAACATTCCAGTGAATTTTTACAAGGACATCCAGAGCTGATAAGAGCTCGAAAAAGTATCTCCTCGTATTATATGGGTGAAGTCAAATAAATAGTGCAATGATTTAAGATAATCTCTACTACTATACAAGTAAACTACTTGACTCGACACAAATAATAAACCATTCTCAACAAGGCGATACAGATCGCCAGTGCACCACAACTGGTTATCAACTTAAGGCCGTGGACATTGACTTGGTTGTCGATGTTATGTCTGTCCGTACGTCGTACCTGTGTTCTCGTCCTGGTCGTATTAAGCGTTTCGTGATAGCATTGTTACTATCATAACCGATACGCAGGCGACGACCCCGTCATTGTTATTGTGTGTTCACTCGTCGTCGTCGTCGATACAGAGGATAAAGGAATGTCATTGAAGCACTTGTTCAAGAGCATCATGGCAGTACAGCTTAATCAGTTAATTGGGCTAACAAAAGAGTGCAATAGACATGATAGAGGTAAGGACCTAACAGTATCCCCATTGGAAAGGGAAGAGGAATTATCGGCTTAAACAAAGGGTCAAAAACTATAAGCAGCATGTGAAAATGATGATATTTGACAAAAGATAAGATTACAAATTAAAAGTACATCGACAAGCACAATCGTAATAAGAACACTAAGATTTACCATAAGTTGGCCTACACTGAAAATAAAGGTGGTAATAAACATTGTAACACTGTTGACAACTATTTTATAATGGGAATTTGAAAGTTTCCTTATAAAATCTAAAGCTTTGTGGGTCTTGTCTTTTAATAAATTCCTCTACTATTGGACATTCGGACCAGTGAACTGGCACCAGAACAGCAATGTCGAAGCACGGGGCCGGGAGCTGCCTTTTGAGGTTGGGGGCGAACCGGGGCAGGAGGTGCCTTTTTGAAAGTTAATGAAATTATTCTAGGTCGTTCTTGAAGCTAAAAACAAACACTACAAATCCTACATATCGATCATGTAACAATTATTTAATAATGGACGGAATTTTCTTACCAAAAGTAGGGGAGGGGTGTCAAAGTAAAAATTGTAAGGGGGGGGAACCTTCAAATGATGATCAGATGCAAAAAAAAGGAAACACAAAAGATACAAATTCGGAAAATAGTGGGGCGCAAGTTCCCCTTGCCCCCTCAAATCCCACGTATGCATTTAGTACTTATTTGAAACAATTAAGCCTTGTCATATATGAAGGGCCCAAACACCGACAATTTTCAAAGCAATGATTTTCAAAAGTAGGCTTTTAGCCGCTTCGTCCCAACATTTTACGGTTTCACTTTGATAGATACTGAATTTTTGCAGAGCTTCTGTTGGCTTCGAACTCTAGGCCCTAAATGAATCTTGTTGTCGATACGTGTATGCAATATGTCATTAAATATGGGATGGGTCAAGAAACGAACACCGAAAATAGAAGACTTTCCAAATCTCTAAAACGAAGACCTCTATAAAACAAAGACCGGAGATGGAAGACCAAATAGATAGTTATTATAAGACTTTGTGTCACACCATTTTGGAATAAAAACTGTAATCACATTTATAAAGAAATACATTATAATCCATATGTTCCTATTGGGGAAATTATGATCATGCACAATATTTCAATACAGAATTAAACAAAATGGCAACCTCCATATGTCGACTTCAAACATGAATGACTTGAGATAGGAATACAATTTTGATTTGCTGTTTTTGGTAGTTGGTTAAGATTTTCATCCTCTTACCTTATATCTATGAAATAAGGATTGTATTAAACTTTTATATTTTCTTTAAATATGAAGTGGGTTTAAAACAAAAATCGAAGACGGAAGACCAAAATAATATTTATTTTCCACTCATTATTATCTATTCAGAAACGGAATTTTACAGGACTTTATTATTTTGTTTACAAATTTTTCGCATTTCTACATAATAATTGAAATTTGTGAGAAAAAAAACGTTAAAAACTCAAATTTCACCTCATGCGAAAATAGCCAAAACACATATTTTAAACACTTTTGTAATTAGCCGTCAACTTTTGTTATTTTCTCTGTGTAATTTTCGATAATTTTTTTCTCTATTTTTTAATATATATTTTTTGTAACCTCCTGAGGAAATAGCCAAAACACATTTATTTACTGTTTTCCAACATTTTCGTAACTATACTTTATGTGTCAACGTTTTTAAATTTCCCTTGTAATTTTCGAGAGAAAAAGTCACGTTTTCATAATTTTCCCTTGTAATTTTTGAAAAAACAGTCAATTTTTCATCATTCTCGAATTTAGTCTATCTTCCTTCCCTTCCGTTCCTTATTTTTTAATTTTTATCATTCAGAGAATATTAGACATGGTTAATTTTCAACTTCTTTACATTTTTCCTCAGTAATTTTCCACGAAAAAAATAGATGAAAAATGGATGTTTGTTTTTTTTCTCGAAAATTACAAGCCTTAGGGGCAAAATTTAAAAAATTGAAGCAAAAAAACTAGCTACGAAAATGTTGGAAAATGTGTTTTAACCTTTTTTTTCCACAATTTTCAATCATTATGTAAAAATGCGAAAGTATGAAAATTAATGAAGTTCTATGAAAATTCTGTTTCTGAATATATCATTTTATATCCACTTGTTATTACTGCATAACAAGTGGAAATAATTTATCTTTTGGTCTTCCATCTTCGTTTTAGAGCTCTTCGTTTTAAAAATTTGAAGTTTTCCATTGGTGTACCTACCTACCTTGAATTGGTAGGCCTATCTTTTCAGAATCACAGTATTCAGCTTTCTTTTGTGTCCCCGTCTAATCTCCTAAGCGTTCCAATTTACGAGCAATTTACCAGGTGCAATGTCAGGATGCTTTTGTTATGCAAATTTATAATCAGCCATACCACATACAGAAAATAATTCGTGGTTTTGTAAGAGAATTACATGCGCTATTATGCGAAGAGTGTTTTAGTTAAACCAGAAATATCTAAATAATTGAGATACCTGGTTACAGGAGTTTGGGAATTTGTTGAAATTTGTGCATAGCACGATCCCATGCATACACCATGAGCTACTACCCTCTTTGGTTGGAAGAAGAGGGGGAGGGGGTCGGTCAATGGATTATTTGATAACCAATTTTTGTTCAGTTTTACAGTGAAATTATTCCAAGAATCTATTTTTTTAAATCGCTTGAGAAAAATAGGTACATTTTAGATCATTAGTAAAGTAAGATCCCGACTTGGTGTATTTCATAATTTTGATCGCCGGGAAAAAATCTAGACCACTTCGTAACCCAAAGAGCACCAACAATATGTTACACCAAACTGCTAAGTGTTACACCAAACTGCTAAGTTCTTAAAAGCTTGAAATTAGGATTGAAAAACAATTCGAAACCTGAGAACTCCCTGCGCCCTCTACAACCTAGGCTGTTCTCTCAACAATTCACCCTCCCCAGACTGAGGATGTTCTCTTTATATTTCACCCTCCCCAGCTGAGGCTGTTCCCGCAACTTTCCATCCTCCCCGTTATAGCTGTTCCCGCAATTATCCACCCTCCTGGTTGAGGCTGATCTCTCGATTGTACACCCTCCCCAGCTGAGGCTGTTCCCTTAAATGTACACCTTCCCTGCATAGGCTACTCTTTCACATTTCCACACCCCCTGTTCATATCATGCTGCTTCTAAATTACACTTCTAAACAAATTGGTACAAACAAGGGGCGGAGGGTGTTCCAGCTGGGTGAAATGTTAAAATATACTATACCGCAAAGCTAGAGATGAGTTGCTAAGCATTGTGGATAATATGTGATCGTGATTAACCTAAATCACACCTTCTATTTTTAATTACTAACATTCTAAATAGCTGAGCCTGATTGTTTTACTTGTTGACACCCTTAAGGGGATGGAGGAAAACGGACACCCAATGCATCCGTTTGGATAAGTGACTGCCAAGTACTCTCAAGTTAATTGTCTCAACATTGATGCCTGTTTTGAATATTGGACGGCTCTTGAAAGAATTTCTGTTCCACCTTCATGTTGCAAGCTTCATGAAGTAAACCTTTCATATAACAAATGCGGTTGCATCATTATGATTCATGTCATATTGTGGAAAATAAGGAACACATGCATTCGGGGTATCTATGTCTGTAATTTTGGAAATATTATGAGTTTTACCGTAGTATAAATGATCCTCCATGTGGGAACCTGGCAGCTTAGAAAATGTGTTTGGCTATTTTCTCAGACGGTGAAAAAAGTTGAAAATAGACTTAAGTTGTTTGAAAATTACAAAGGAAAATTGATAAAAGGTGAAGCATAAACTAATCACAAAAATGTTGGAAAACGGTTAAAATGTGTTTTAATTATTTTTCAGGGGGTAAAAAATGTGAAGGACTACTCACCCTCTCCCCTTCCCTTCCACGCCCCCTCCCCTTCCTTTCTTTCCTTCAGGCTACGGGCCCGACATACTGGCAAGCCAATGAAAAACTGCAACGAAAAAGACGTCGCTTGTATGTAGCAAATTTACTGGTCAGTGCTGTGTCAAGCAATTTCTCTTGTGACAAGATTCGTGTTTTGATCTTGTATAGGGCTGTCTTTAACCCGTTTGTCTTTTCTCAACGGGCCTGGCATTGATCATCCAAAGATATTCACCGACATTGGGAATATAAGAATTTGACAAAATCATGAGCTTTTTTTTTGTATACAACATAGTATCTTTTTTTATAAATCTTTTTCCAACTGTCCAATTAACAGTAATCGACCCCGTGGGTGTAGGAAGCGTTCAAAAACTGGAGGGTGCACGTTTCAAGTCATATATATGTACCTCCAGTCTGTAGATATAATTATTGAGCCCAAAACAACAGAGTAAACAAAGGGAGAAATCCTATTTGGTTCCGATGCTAACTTTGGATTAGAAGCAATTGTGTATATATTTTTTAATCGTACATCTTTAAATGTTGTGTTCTTACACGTTTAGTCTATTTATCATACTGGAACATGTAACTTGTGTATATTTTAATGCTTGTTTAAAGTGTTAAGGTTATAACATAAACACACCACACGGTTCTTGATATATTGTGTTAAAAAGCTTCTGTCACAGACACATACATACATACATGCATGTATGCATGCATACATACACCCATACACACATGCATACATACACATGCCAGCATGACTACATAGGTTCCTTATGCTGTTGCATCAGAACCAAAAAGGGCAAATCATTTTAAAATTGTGTGCACATTCCACCAGGTCTTGCACCTTGATTTAAATGAGGGGCACTTTTCATTTTCAAAAGGGGAATTTTTAACATTTTTCGATTTGGAACCCCCTGGCTGGAGCCATGTACAGCTGTACAATTGGGGGTGGGAGGGGAGGGGGTAAACCTATTTGAGAAAAAAATATTTCCAGAATTATGATCCAAAATTTTCTAATATTTGTAGATCTTGATTTAATATTTGATCTATTTCTCCTAAATGTACCGATTTTCATATTTTCGTTGCTGCAAAATTAGAACAGAAGGTTAGCCCCTTTAAACCTCCCCTACCAGCTTCATGGTTCGGACTGCCTGCTCAACTATTATAAAAATCTGCTTTTCCACAATTTGGGACAGGGGTTTAAGATCTTTCAGTGATGTGCACCCCTAGAATGGGAGGTAGAAACTGTTTACGATGCACCGTTTTGGGCCAATCTATTGAAAAATGTACATCCTTGTACCTTCCCGCCCCCTCCCCACTCAACAAAATCACAGGTCCAGAACAAAGGCCGAGTGGAGGAAAGCTCAGTGGCATATTCTGTTTATTAATGGGCCGTATCATTTCGAAAAAAATTCTCAATAGCCTGATAATAGTCAATTTTTGATCTGGAATCATGGACCAAAATTTTGGATTTTAAATGTTTCAGTTGCGTGAATAAAAAATGTTCAATTTTAAAATGGTCACCATGTTTTAAGCTCCACGCCTGTGTCTGTGTGATGTCATATTATTTTATAATCATTGGATTTTCCGATCGTAAGAAGTCTTCCAGGATATGACAACTTTAAACTTTGTTTATTTAGAAATGAAGAAGGAAACATTAAAAGTATCAGTAAATCTAATTAAACAATCTGTATTTTTTTGGAACATATTTCAACCAATTAAAATCAAAATCCTGGTGGGTCTGCAACCAGTGAGTTCACAACTGGTTATCAAAAGCCGTGGCTGTCTTGATATAATGTCCAGCACTGGATGCTTTCGGGACGTTAAACCTTGCTATGCTATGCTAAATAATGAATTCTGCACTGAAATTCGTTAATTTTGCACTGAAATCTTTAATCTTTTACGAGAATTCTTGGGAGTGACTGAAAAGAGTTAATGTATTTTTAGGTGGTGATGGTGATAGGGGGGGGGGGGGGGGAGTGACTACATAAAGGAAGCGACTTCATAGTAACTGGGACCCACTTCATGACTTGTCAGCTGAATTTTTTCGGGAGTAAAAACTTCCATTGTCGTGGAAACAGATCTCATATTGAAAAATATCTAACAGTAATCTTTGCATCACAGTAGCCAAAGTTGGAAATAAAACACGAAAACTTCAGTCAAAATCCATTGCAACTTACTCTTCTTGTTCAATTTTTATTTTTTTATATATACAACAAATTTTATACACATATAAATTAGTAACAAATTTGTACACTCAATATATAATATACAAAATGAGAAATTTTGTAAACCTACAAACTGGAGATGGTTGTGTTGAATATTATCATAAAGAATGCCAATTGCTTATCACTGAAAATCTATGACCTATGACTTTTTGAAAAAAAAGCAAGTCACGTGAAACTTGATAGCAGACAAAAACAAAACCTTTTGCTGTGACATGTTTTAATGCCAAGACAATTATTGAATGATTTGTCACACCCAATTCTAGGCACAGCACCTTCAAATTATAATGCAAATAAACAATGACATTTATTCTATACAATACTCCAAAAAACCAGAGATGCAGGGATTTTCATGACACAAAAATATCAAATTTATCACTATTCAGCAAACCTGATAACACTGACAACTATATATCTTTTAAATTCTGGAACAAAATATTTATCTTCCTAGACTCCCAAAACAAACACAAGAATCTGAATTTTTGATGGCATCACAAATTCTACATAACATATTCTCCCTAGAGTATACAGAATTTTGACAACCCTATTGTAAGGTAACTTATGGCCAGAAAGAAAGATCTTCTTGTATGACACACAGCCATACTTTTCACTGTACTTCGTATGATGCACAGCCATACATTTTGCTGTACTTCGTATGCCGCAGAGCCATACTTTGTGCTGATTCATATGCAAAGAGCCATATTTTTGTTGTACTTCCTTATGACGCACAGACACACTTTTTACTGTGCTTCGTATGATGCAAAGCCATACTTTCTGCTCTGCTTCATATGACGCACAGCCATATTTTTTGCTGATTCATATGACGCAAAGCCATATTTTTTGTTGTGCTTCGCATGACCCACAAACATACTTTTCACCGTGCTTCGTATGACGCACAGCCATACTTTCTGCTGTGTTTCATATGACCACAGCCATATTTTTGCTAATTCATATGACGCAGAGCCATATCTTTTTTGCTGTACTTCGTATGACGCAAAACATACTTTTCACTGTACTTCATATGACGCACAGCCATACTTTCTGCTGTGCTTCATATGACCCACAGCCATATTTTCTTCCAGCATGGCAGCTTTCTCTTTCCCCTATCATAAAGGGTAAGTCCCATGTTCAACCATGTATATGCACATGACAGGGACATCACATTGATATCTTATTTCTACAGTGAGTTATTACTGTAACTTCAAAGCGCTGACACCATGCAAATTCTCCCAATGTCTTTGTGCAATCTATTGAAGATTCTATTTATATTCTTAATAAAATTGACAACAAATCTATTGGGTGCATGAAACTCCCATCTCAACACTTAAAAATAAATGTTTCCAATCATTTAGTAAGAGGTAAATAGTTTACAAAAAACAAACAAAATTATCATAGAAGTGCTTTGATATTACACTTATGAAATAGACTTACTGCACCAGTCACTTTTTGAACACACTTCTGGATGGAGAAAGTTATCAAAATAGTTTCTTTAATTATTCTGTCAAATGGAATGCACGTTTGTCCACAGAAATGATACTTTAAGCTTAGACTACCTTCCTAACTATTTCAGATATCTGAAATATAATCTACATTAAATTTCCTTCATTTTCAATAAGTTTACTTTAACAAAAGATCTTGAAAACATAGAACACAATCGAGAACACTTTCAATAACAATGTGCAAAACTTTACGTTTGGAGAAAAATGGCAAAAACAATCAAAAGAATGTTTTACATTTACATAATGTGGCTTCAAGACGTACGTGTTACACTTGATAAACTGAAAATTTGTTTTAATCTGTAATACAATATTGTTCAAATCTTTTCATACTTGCAGATTTGTGCTTGACTTTCTTTCCCATGTGACTTGAACAGGATCCATCTATTTTGGCTTTTCCTGATTTTGGGACTCAGTAACTTCCATTGACTGATTGTTACCTAACATTGATATTAATCCTTTAAAACAAGACCCATGCAATCCCTTGAAATTCTTCAAGATCACGGTATAGTAGATCCGAAATTAATTAACATGATTATGTTGCTGCATCCTGATCCCTTTAACAGAATGTATCTGAAGAATGTTTTATTGTTTATCAAATGTTGCACCACCTCCATCTTAAAAATGACTTCATCTACTTTCATTCTCAATCTAATCTGTTAATTCATCATTTGATGCATCCCATAGACAGCATAGAACATTAATTAATTGCTTATATTCACGATAAATTGCTACTCAATTCAGATCTTTTTTAAAACCCAACTTTTCCTTTTTAACTTTCTTAATGGTTTATGAATCCCTTGAAATATTCTTGAGGTTGGAGTCAACGTAACTGTGTAGAAGCTCAGTACGATTTTGCCAAGTTGGAGGGGAAACTTTATCATTACAGTCAATGGGATATCTTTTATGAATACTTGTGTCGCCTCAGCCAGTCAGCGAAAATTAATGGTACTCACCTATTTTGTAAACTATTATCTAATACACATCATATTTATAGAGAAAAAAAATTATGTGCAGTATTTATTGAAAATTGACAAAAAATAGGTTTGTCTACCATTGACTGTAATAATAACTGTTTTGCCCCTTTGACTGAAGTTTAAGATCGTCAAAAAAGCATTATGTCGCCGTGCACCACAACATTCCCGGATAATCGACCTCCAGAATCCACAACTCAAAAAAATTTCAGAAAAATTATCAAACGAGTTTGAAAAATACTTTATGCTGCTTTTATCTGATTAAAGCAATATATCTAATGGTCCATCTACCTGCACATAAATCTTTATAAGCTAAGTTTCAACAGAGTGTAAAATCAAGTTCCATACTATCTTCTCGTCACCCACAATGCAACACTTCATGCTGCAATGGCAAATTTTCTGGCCAATTAAGAATACATTACTGGAGTCACAAAATATTAACAACAGTGCCAAAACAACATGCAAACATTGTGTTTCAAGGTACGCAGGTAGGTAGGTTGTGTTATGTTACATCCCGTTCTCAACAGCTAAGGTTCTACAGAGATGTCCATGGCCATTTAAGAAACTAGTTGTGAAGTACAGGTGAATAAAGACCCACAGGGTGGGTATTGAATCCAGGCCCTCCAGCATGCCAAGCCCATGCTATGACAACAAGGGTAAAATTGTGCCTGAGAGGTTAGATCATGTAGGAAGGAAAGGAAAAAAACAGGGGGGAGTTTGAGAGAAACATGAGAACTAAAGTCAGAAAGCTGGGATTAAGAGAGGTGTGTGGGTGTAAAAAACAAAAACATTTATTTATAACTTACATTTAAGCAAACACACTACACTAACCTACCCATTGATATCTTAAATTTTCAAGACGTTTTACTGACCAAAACATGCAGGATTGAGAAGAACAGATGTCTTATATGAATAATTAATAACTTTATTGGAATGTCCTACACTTAATTAAAAGTTACACTGCAACTGTAAACTACTTGTGGATGAAATAACCCTTACATTTCTAAACATTTGCATATTATGCATAAATTACTTATTTCCTTCAGAATGAATACAATAATTGCTACAATCACACAATGCTTCTTACAATTATCTTATGGACGGATCATACACCATTAATTGCAAAAAATTATGAAGCCCCGAAAATTCCTTAAAGAGTTGTTTGGAACATATTTCTGTGTAAAAAAATGCATGATGAAAGAAGGAAAACCCTCATACAAAAATATCTCACAAACTGATAAATGAACAAAGCTTTTGACAACTGAACAAAGTATTTTCACTTTTTAGGCATATGCCAGGGAAAGCACACGTAAGTCACAATGATTCGTTTTCAGTGTGTACCCGATGAATTTGCCAGGATGGAAAGTGGGTAAACACCGGGTTAACACCCTGCTCTTTTCGGGAAGTGGTCAGACAACCAGGCAGAGGTGAAACTCCCACCATCGGGACTGATGGCTTTGCGTCCCCTCTGAAGGATGGTGAGGGCCACCCGACCAATGGCCACTTTTCACAAAGGGTGAGGGAGAAGGTGTGATGCAGAAGACAAAATTCTGCACTTGATGTCAGCGTATATCGTTCTGTATATCTGGAAATATCGCTGGTTAAATAGCCATTGGGATTTGAACCTGGGACCTCCAGCATCACAGATGGATGCTCAGCCGACTGAGCTAGTACCTGCCTCCCTAGTGTCTGATAAATGAACAAAGTTTCTGATAAATGAACAAAGTTTCTGATAAATGAACAAAGTTTTTATCACAAAGAATAGCTAATCAACATTTTTACATACAAGCAAGAAATGATAATAAAGCACATGAAATCTTAAAACTGTTCTTCATAAACTTTATTGGTAATATTGTTGGTATTATTTTCAGTGTAAGCATAAATAGTCAAAAAGTGAGAAAATGATAGCAGTTCAAAATCTTTAATGTAATCTTTATGTAGTTCAAAATCTTTAATGTAATCTTTTTGTAGTTCAAAATCTTTAATGTAATCTTTATGTAGTTCAAAATCTTGAATGTAATCTTTTGTAGTTCAAAATCTTTATGTAATTCAAAATCTTTAATGTAATCTTTATGTAGTTCAAAATCTTTAATATAATTTTTATGTAGTTCAAAATATCTAATGTAATCTTTATGTTCAAAATCTTTATTGTAATCTTTATGTAGTTCAAAATCTGTTTGTAATTCTGTAAAACAATCAACTAGATTTCAGTCATTGAAAATGATGGGGAAGTCTATTCTTGCTAGTATTTGATTGGGGGTAAAGTAAAGACCAAAAAAAATCTTTGGCCAGTATTGTTCCACCATTTCAAATATCGTATCCGACATAAAAACACTCTGGGCACTTACGAATATAGAAATGCGCCACTAATTTGGCCCAATGTTTCTTCCTATAAATGACCATATTGCATGGCCGCGTACAGTTTAAACTGTACTGTGTGAAATGGTGCTATATACTAGCCCCACAATCACCACATCGGCAGCGTCAGATGCAAAAAAGCTTATAATATAACAAAACTAATTTAAGGCTTCAAATGATTTAAATGAATCACGTTATTAGTCAAAAATTGTTGAGTGGTGCCTATTAGACCACAAGTGCTAAATACGTCGAATGATATCGTAATAATGACAGACAATTAAGAAACAAACAATTTACAAAAGAAAATATCAAGTTCGCCCTGTAATACATCACAGATTTGCATGAAAATATGCATACTGATGACCAAGATTTCAAAGTGTTGTAAAATGGTCAATGTTTAACCAATTTTGATAAAATTTTGTACTACATGGTTTTGATAATAATTTCAAAGCACCTTTAGCTAATGTGTACTTTAAACATACAGAAGAACATGTCTGATCATCAGTGTGGTTAAGAACATTCAGGTGCTCTCTTCAAATGAAAATAGAAACACGAACAAAAGAGTAAGTTTGTGACAACAAAAAAACTCAACAAGTTTGATGTATGAGGCAAGGAAAAAATGTACACACTAATAACAAAATTTGTGATAACAAATGGCAGCTAGTAAGACCTAATACAAAAATACCCATAAAAACTTCAATTTTCTCACAAAAAGTGAGTATTTCTGAGCACTGCACATGCAGAAACGTATACAACTTTTGAATGAAAACATGACCCTTGAGTAGTGTTCATATAACAAACGCACATATAGCAACATTGTCTGAAAGATATATTCTGTCCTTCACCAGGTAGAAATTTAACAAAAACCATTGCCTAATCTTACTTCTAGTTGAACCCTGCATCATAAATCATAATACAAACACGTACAAATTAATCAACATAAAAAATATTCTGTTCACTCGTAATTTTTCAGTTCACACACCCCTGATCATAAAAGAACTCTGTTTTGGAATTCAAGCAAATAAATCATAAAAATATTATTTTTGCATCCGTATTTGTAGGTTGCTGTTTAATTGTTTTTGAAATATCAATCCTGCAAGTTCATCACAATGAGAGAAAAAGCCTGCCACAATAGAAATCATAATCTCAATCAAGGAACTTGCATCACAGTCAACAAGAACTGTTGGAAGGACAGTATGATCGATTATTCAAAGCTAGCATAGACAATGGGCTTGTTGATGGACATATATGCCAGTAATGGGGCTAGTAGGGAAAGTTATTTCAAATTACATGAGCTTTGGAAGGATGCACTTACTTTTCCCCTTTCTTTAGATTTTCACATTTTACTGCAAGCCTCAAAATATCTTCGAGTTTTATAAGACATTTTGGGTGCTACCTCACCCAGTAGTAACTCAGAAAACGTGAAAGAAATCTTTATAAATGAAACACCTCTTTTCATTATATCCATTGAGTCGCAAACAAAGGATGACTTGCCTGTCAATGAAATATTAACAATTTTTCCTTGCGGCATAATGCAATTATTTGTTATTTCTTCAGTCATTTACTTTTCATTTCAATGCAAATAAGCTAATTTCCAGCTAAAAAGCAGAATTTAACAAATAAACTTTAATTTCACATTGAGCTTACATTTTTACCAGCTTGTGGCATAAGCTCACTGTGAGCTTATAAATGTTTACACATTTCTGTGGGATAACTACAATCTCGTATGGGCCTCCACCAAAAAATAGATTAAAATAAAACATGTTACATAATTGGCAGATTAAGGAATGTTTCTCCACACTAGGTAATTAAGAAAAAACAGGCTATAAAAAAAAGCCTTTTTTTAGTTTTGTTTAAATACTTTTCCTTTAGGAAGGAAAACAAATTCTTCCATCATTCTTTATCAAAACTGAAAAATAAACCACTTCTTTTGATCCATTGAAACTTTGGTCAAATCCAGAGTTGAAATGAAAGCTGTTTCCTTTTAGTTTTGGGCATGACATTACAATCACAACAGACAGGTTTTTTCTTTTCTTTTCACTTTGCCACTTGTGACACAAAAATTGTATCTACTAAAATCAAATTTTCAGGAAATACTTTTTTAATTTTCAAGTAATGGGCAAAAGAACTTCCAAAATCTTTCTATATAGAGGGATTTCATAACATGACTCTAACTCAACTGGACTCCATTTTGCAGGGCAGCGGCTTCGTCGCGTTTCATTCGTCTTCACACAGCTCAGTCACATCACATGTACAACAACATACTACATGCCATCCTACCAGTACCAGTTCAGCAAATTTTACTGATTGCAATTTTTTTTGCTTGCTTCCATTTTTATCTCCAACTTTTTCTTTAGTAAGCTATATTTTCATTGGGTATACGAAGAGTAACTTTAACGTAAACCCCATCTGAATGTTCGTTACTCAGACAAAGCCTACATACCCGATATAAAGTGCTCGCTGCAAATCCTAGTGTGTAAGGCCTACTGTAGGTTGAAAGCCATTGCGTCGTACAGCAGACACCCACTTTGAACATCGATCGGGATCAGATGGAAATCGAGAAAATGTCCTTTTATTCTCCCGCACACATCTATTAATGCAACCAGCGGCACAGTAAGATTCCAGCATAATTATCTTACAAAAATAATCTTATATTACAACATGCAAATGCATGTAAGTCTAATTAAGTGTACAGCAAATGACAGTGGTATTTCCCGACAAAATGCGATTTAAACAAAGTCACAATACCTTGTGACATCAGCTGAAACACCCTTATATGCAGAAAATCTGTCTGATATGGTATGTAGAAAGCACCAAGTACAGGTACATTCTCTTATCAATTACGACCAACCCAACTTGCAATATAAGTTACACTGACAAACATTGTATGAAATACCATTTACCGTATTCGACATAATAAGCGCCCGGTGCGCTAACAAATATAAAATTGCACCATTTTGTTGGCCCAAAGTTTCTTCCTGATGAGTGCACATGCAGTGGGCACGTGTGAACTGGTTCTATACTAGCCCCACAATAACCACCACAAAAACATTGTGAGATTCAGATGTAAAATAAGCAAATAACAAAAGTTATTTTAAGTCTTCAAATGAAAGGAGTACGAAACCGAAAAGTGAGGGTGCTTATTTTTGCGAATTTCAAAGATATATTATCCACAAAAGATAGATAAACTTCATGCCTCTATAGCCCACAGACGACATGACAAAGGTTACTTGAATATTCATATTAACCAGAAATTTGCTGTACCATTGCATGCTAGAGAAGCATTTGAATTTTGGGTACCCTTAAAAATACGCCCTCACTTTTTGGTCTAGTGCTCCTTTAGTAAAATGATTTACGTTATCAGTCAAAAAATGCTGGGTGGGCGCTTATTGGAGCAGAGCGCTTATTGGAGCAGGGCGCTTATTGAAGCAGGGCGCTTATTGGAGCAGGTGCGCTTATTGGAGCAGGGGCCCTTACTGGAGCAGGGGCCCTTACTAGAGCAGGGGCGCTTACTGGAGCAGGGGCGCTTACTAAAGCAGGGGAACTTACTGGAGCAGGGGCGCTTACTGGAGCAGGGGCGCTTACTGGAGCAGGGGCGCTTACTGGAGCAGGGGCGCTTACTGGAGCAGGGGCTCTTACTGGAGCAGGGGCGCTTACTAGAGCAGGGGCGCTTACTGGAGCAGAGGCTCTTACTGGAAGCAGGGGCGCTTACTGGAGCAGAAGCGCTTACTGGAGCAGGAGCGCTTACTGGAGCAGGGGCTCGTACTGGAGCAGGGGCGCTTACTGGAGCAGGGGCTCGTACTGGAGCAGGGGCTCATACTGGAGAGCAGGAGCAGAAGCACTTACTGAGCAGGGGCAGGGGCTTACTGGAGCAGGGGCTCTTACTGGAGCAGGGGCGCTTACTGGAGCAGGGGCGCTTACTGGAGCAGGGGCGCTTACAGGAGCAGAAGCACTTACTGGAGCAGGAGCGCTTACTGGAGCAGGGGCTCGTACTGGAGCAGGGGTGCTTACTGGAGCAGGGGCACGTACTGGAGCAGGGGCGCTTACTGGAGCAGGGGCGCTGACTGGAGCAGGGACGCTTACTGAGCAGGGGCGCTTACTGGAGCAGGGGCTCTTACTGGAGCAGGGGCACTTAATATGTCGAATACGGTACTTTCTGTCCTAGGTGAGTTATGGTACTCGAGTAGAGCCTGGCAATGATTTACATGGTCTGTATGCATGTCTCCAAATTTCTTTATTCACATTTCAGTTTAATGACCACTTCTAAAACAAAGTGTTTATTGGAGGCATGGTCAAGGTTGGCTGCTTAGTGGTAACCACTGTATTGTGGCTGATGGTTAACGACAGTGGTTAACCATACCATACGCAAAAATATGAATCAAATTTCTTTATTCACATTCAGTCAATGATCACTTCTAAAACAAAAGTGTTCATTGGAGGCATAGTCGTCAAGGTTGGCTGCTTAGTGGTTATACTATTGTGACTCATGGTCAAAGACAGTGGTTAAGCACATGAAAATGAGGACCAATTTGATTAATAACATCACCAATTTCAATACTTTTTGAATAAGCAAGACTGGGAATTTAAGCAGCTGTTAACAGATCAACTCTTTTGATGGACATTTTTGTGCAATTTCATTGATTTAGAAAATCTGAGTAGGAAACATCTTAAAATAAAAATAAAAAATTCACAACAAATTTTACCAGTTAGTGTAAGAATTCATGTTTTGTCACTTTTTAAAATCATAAAAGAGCTATCATCCTGACCTGCAGGTACGAAACAGTTTTAGACCTATTTTGCAAAAATGGGTGGTGAGCCATCGCAAAAAAAAAAAATGCAAATTACATATATATCGTTATGCAATTGAATACACATGCCATAATCTGTTATAAATATGATCACACTATTGCAAAATGCATGGGTGTGACACTAAATGCCACTGATGAACCACCAAATACCACTGATGTGTCACTAATGTCATTGATCAATCACCAATTGTCCTCCATTTATAACCAAATGTCACAACCCTAGCACCAAACGCCATTGATCTACTATCAAATGGTATTATCTGATCGGTCCACAGATGTCAGCGATCTATCTTTAGATTTCAGTAATCTAATTTAGATATCAGTGACCTATTTCCAGATATCAATGATTTATCCATAGATGTCAGTAACTTATCTTCAGAGGTCAAAAACCTGTCTTCAGATGTCAACGATCTATCTCTGCCAAACTGCAAGATGTCAAATCTGCAGGTCACAGCAGCAATACTCCTCAGAGAGAGCAATCCTTACAAAACCAGTGAACAACATTCACTTCTACATCAAGAATACTGCACTCTGATTGGTTCATCGAATCTTTGGTAAGGTGTGTCTTGATGTTGACGGTTGGTTCTGGACATTAACGGACTGCCTACCTGAGAGTTTATTTGCTAGGTTGTTGATGACTGCAGCCTGGTGAAGATCAAAGAACAAACAGTTGTTTCAAAAATGTGCAAAATGTAAATTTGTCATGAATATTCAGCATGAATGGCAGGTGACATAGGAACTATTTTATAAACTTTCACCTGACCTTTCAAAGAAATATTTGATGTGGCCATACAGAAATATTCCAAAAAAAAAAAAAACAATTGACATCTCTGGGTTAGGAAATAAGCCACACCCACTATAGCAACATGGGTTTTAGTTGGGGAAAATCAAATCTGCATTCATGCATGACCTATGCATTGACATTTAGATGTTCATGTGGCCTGCCTTCTTCATGAGTTTTTAGCAGAAGGAATAAACAAAATTCTGTTTGCTAACCATTCTGGGTAACGGGAATCAGATTAAAAAAGCCTTGTATGGGCAATTTTTGTTCACCATCTTGTAATCACTCATTTTATGTGAGCAGAAATTTGTTTTGTGCAGTATCTGCATAACCTACATGAGCACACGCCGCTAGCAAGATGTACTGTACCAGTACTGCATAGGAGTTTTGCCCCACTAAGTTGCGCAGATTTTGTTGCTAGGTAAATTCTTACAAAGATTGGTTGAAAAAGCTGTCAATCATCTAACCCAGAGAATATATACAACATTGGAGGAAAAGTTCTTGATTGATTTGATGAGATTTGTTGGTGGTGACTGCAATTGTGAAATAATGCTACGAACATCAAATTAACAGAATAAAAGAAGAAATGCTACATCTATGAGAAAAGCAGGTTCGGCTAAGAGTCACTAGACTTATTCCTGAAGTTAGGAATCTCTCTTCTTGGTTTGACCATGCTTGAGTTGAGAAGAGTATGTGGCGACATGATTCAGGTTTTCAAATTCCTATGTTGTAGTGATGACTTTAATTCCTGTAATTTCTTGCATTTTTTAGCTTATCCTCCTGTGACTCATGGTAACAGTTTTAAGTTGCCCAAATGGTTCTCACAGGTTGATATTCTGCATTTTACCTTTTCGCAAAGAGTTGTTAATGGATGGAATGATTTGCTGATTCGGTTGTTAACTCCAATTCTGTTCACAATTTCAAAGTCAATATTGATAAGTTCCTAACTCTGGAGAGGTGTAAAACTAGAGCAGATTGAAGGAGAAAGGGTAGGTTGTGGTGAAGAGGAATAAGCTGTAAAGGAACAAATACTCATAATTTATTTCCTTATTTTTTATCGTTAAAGTTGTTAAAATTGTATTTATTTGGAGGACACAAGAGGTTCGGAGGAGAGTAGTAATGGAAGAGTTTTGTGATACACATGCAGGGAGTGAGAGATGACTTGCCTGTTTTGTTTTGATTGGAACAGTCCTTGTTGAGCTGCCACCTTTAATCTGGATTGTAAAGACGGAATCTGGGCCATCAGTTGAGACATGCCACCTCAAACCCTGATCATACCCCACGCTCAAAATGTTGCTCTGAAAGAAAACAACCAATCCAAACACAGTAAAATGCATGATTTGCTTTTAAATATGAATCACTGTTGTGATATTCAGAGGCATTGTAAGTAAGTTTGTTACAAAAGTTTATGAACATCATAATAATCACAAAGAAAATCCATGAAACTCAGATAAATATTAAACATGTTGCACCTTTTTCATTACACATTTTCAGGCCCAACTTTTTCCAAAATAAATATTCAACTTTAGTAGTTGAATATATTCAATTCAAAAGGCAGTTTGTCTAATTGATAATAAATACACCCTTCCATAAAAAAACTAGATCAGTAAATACTGTCATGGTTCGTATGCCATTGCAAATTGACACCCATATCATATGACCCGGCCAATTATAAAAATGGCATCTCACACTAAGTCCCACATGGCATCCCATGTCCCACATGGCATCATACCATATGTTTCACATGGTATCCCTCCCAATGTCCCAATGACATCCTACTTTATGTCCCACATGGCATCACATCCCATGTCCCCATGGCCTCCTACCCTATGTCCCACATAGTGTCAGTTCATATAATAACTGATATGCAAATGACTTGTTGAAATGGGATGGGAGGCCATGTCCCACATTCCATCCCATGTCCCACATGACATTCCATCCCATGGCATACCATCCCATGGCATTCCACCTTATGTCCTGCATGGCATTCCACCACATATCCTACATGGCAATCCACCCTGTTCCACATGGCATCCCACCCCATGTCCCATATGGCATCCCACCCTATGTCTCACATGATGTCCCATAGGCTCCATAAGAAGTCTCATCCTAGCTATCACAGTCCCTGATTGAGCATACTATGTATGAAAGTGTCAGTTCATATAGTAACTTATATGCATATGAGTTGTTGAATAAGAAAAAAAAGTGGAGTCAAATAATTATGCCTGATATAGCCTTTGGTGTATACAACATGGTAAATATTATATCATATGTCCCTTATGGCCCCCAACCATGTCCCACATGGCATCCCTCTCTATGTCCATATGCAATCACATCCTGTCACTCCCTGACTAAGCATACTAAATAAAAAAAAGTCTGGTCAGTTCATATACTGTAGCAACTTTATGCAAATGGTCACAATAACGAAGGTGGAGTTCAATAATCATGCCTGATATAATTGTTGGTGCCCAAATATTTTGAAGAATTTTAAGGATTATAAATCTTAAGTGCTACAAGAGAGACTTGAGGATCTCTGAAGAATATTGGAAAATTATATCATTTTACAGTTATCTTCTATCTTCTAAGAAAATATCAAATGTTTTGTAGACATTTTAAGGAAACTAGTCTTTAATCCTGTCTTTAGTATCTTTGAAAAACTAACATTTATAAGGAAATTCTAACCTTTCATAGAATATGAAGAAACTTTTAAGTTTTTCTAAGGAACTCTGGAGAAACTTTAACATTTTCTAAGGAATTCTCAAAACTTGAACATTTCTGAGGAAATCTCAGGACAAATCTGTGGACGGCCGTACGGCCAGACATAATCGCCATTACATAGGTTCGCATTATGCTTCGCATGCGAACCAAAAATGAAATTAAAAGTTTAACAATGAAAAGCAAGAAATATTCAATTTTATGCAAATAAAATATTGCACTCAACAAAAGTTATACTCATCAGAAAATACCAGCATATCGGATATATATTAAGAGACAAAAATTTATACTAAAATATCTGAGAAAATATAGGATAGTCTTTTTCAAAAAATTAAAATAACTTTTAAGTTCTCAACTTCAAAATGATGTTTGTTTAATCTGTAGACATTCTTCCAGAGACCTAACCCAAATATTCTTTTCCTGTGAGGTTTCAGTTTGTCACATGCAACAATAAGATTTAAAATCCAGCTATGTATAGATAGTATACAGATCCATAAAAAAGCCAGTTATTTTCATACAAAAGTCAATTACAAAGGAACATCCAGTGCTACATGTTTTCTTTTTCATATATAAAGCACTTCAAAGAAAGCTGAGGATGCACATTTTTTTTCAAATTTCACCGATATATTATCCACAAAAGATTGATAAACTTTACGCCTCCATAGCCCAGATGATGTGAGGGCAAAGGTTACTTGAATATTCAATATTGACCAGAAAAATTGCTATGTCATTGCGTGCAAAATAAGCATTTGATTTTTTGAAGACCCCATAAAAATGCACCCTCATTTTTCGGTCTAGTGCTCCTTTAATTCAATCTAATATTTTGTGTGTTTTACTAATTGTGTAATTGAATAATTATGTCCCCAAATTAAAAATGAAGCAAAACCAAAGTTAGCAATAAGATATTAACATTCTGAGTACCTTATTCATTGCGTTGATAAGATTAAGACCTCTGCTGTTGATTCCAACAAATACCCCTGTGCTGGATTTCTTGGACGCTGAGGCAGCCGTTGCTCCTCTCTCTTGCTGTGACCCAAACCTCAATTGTGCCGACCCGAAGAAAAATGCTGACCCGTAAAAAAGAAACTCCCTACAGGTTTCCAGATACTTCATGTGCAGTTTCTAAAAAAATTGATGGATTTATATCACAATGTCAGTTTTGCTTATAACATTTTGTATTCAAATTCAAACAAATAACAAGCAGATGATATGAGCTCCTTACTTCCACTGTTCCTCCAATTAAGTGTAGACTCCAGGATTGCTTGAGGAAAGGGGGGGGGAGGGAGGGGGAGGGGGGGGGGGGGAAGGGGAAAAAGATCTGGGATCAAAACATTACACTTTTTCAGAAATAGCAAATAAAGTTATCAAGATTACATGGAGCACCCCACTTTTTTTCATATTCAGAAACTGAAGAATTACACAAACCATATTGTATATTTGAGCTAAAATAAAATAACCTACTTTTGCATCTTTGATACCCTGCTGCGTAATGTTCTTGTGCTCATTGACAATTTTCTGCGCCCAAGAGGTGGCCTTGTTGAGAGATCCCTTCCCTTCTAGTTTGATGGCAGGAATGAAATGTCTTAAATTGATATCACTGGCAGAAAAATAAAGGAAACATGATTATAGGCCATAATCAAATATATGTAAATTTCCCATTGCTGACCAGCCATCAGATGAAAGTGTCAAACTTGAAAATAAACCAGAAAATAAACCAGAACCAAAAGTTTTGTGATTCCAATGCTTTTTCATCAGTTGATTGATTTGCAAAATTTGTGTTAACTGTCATGTCATCATTGCATATCATTAAATATTTGTTTCATGATATTTATTCATAAGCCACACCCACCATGCAAATCAATAAAAATTGTTAACAACATTAGCATTTGCACAACAATTAACATCATCAACGTAAGTATGATGCAAAAACATGATTGCCCATGGTCCGTCGATGTGCCATATTATATTTGGTTGTGATGTCATGCATATTAATGAGTAGGCAGGGCTTAATGTAAAAATTTTGAAATGCTCATATCATAACAACCACATGTTTTGTTTTATATTTGGTACATTTATGATGTTTGCTAATGTGTACATGTTCATGGTATAAAATCGTTGAATTTCATAAGTATGAATAGTGGGCGGGGCTTAATATGATTTTGCTGAAAAAGATTGTAATCATTGTATCCAAAGAATAATAAACTGGATTCAAGTCATATGTGATACACAGATAGCCCATGGTCTGTGGATGTGCTTTATTGGTTTTAGTGGTGATACCATGCATATTAATGAGTAGGCGGGGCTTAATCTGAAATTCTTCAAATATGACACGTGAGCCATATGTCTGTTTTGCATCATACTTGCTATGACAATGTTGTTAACTATTGTGCACATGCTAGTGTTGTCAAAAGGTATGTATATTTTATTGATCTGCATCATGCATGGTGGTCAGGGCTTATTAATAAATATCCTGGAACAAATATTTCATGATATGCAATGACATGACAGTTAATACAAAACTTGCAAATCAATCAGCATTTAAAAAAAAGCATCAGAACCACAAAAGCTTTTGGTTCTTGTTGAAAATAAAGGTTTCGGGAAAATAATAAGAAGCAAACAATTTTTTATTTTGGCTAAACCTCATGAAAATTGTTCACCACAGTATACAAAGAGTCATTGACCAATTTTTGAAATAGTGACAATAAATGCCTACCACAACATGTATTGTAACATTTTAAATCCAAAGTTCACCAGAATTCAATCCTAGCTGAAGTAAAATGACTGAAAATTTGATTTCACACATCATTAATCACAACACTATAATCTGGCAATCATCCTCGGAAAAATTGCTTTCCTCTTGATCAATTTTTTTATCTTGAGTCTTCCATTATTATTTCAAAGAGTACCTGCAGGTATGTGAGCGACCACACCTTAAAAACAAAACGCATGGCACTGACATTCATATTTACTCAATATTGTTAGTACAGATGAAGTACTTACTTTAGAAAATTAGCTTTATGTTTCTTTGGATCATGATCACCATAAACAATCTGAGAAGAAAAGGAAATCAATTATAAAATCAAGATCTGACTGAAAATGCATGGTAGGCTGGGAAAGTGTAGGACACTTGAAGTTTAAACAAAGGATTACTTCATTGGTCAAGCAAATTTATCTTAAATGAAAGAGGACTTCCAAAGAAGCAAAATGGTAAAGAAAATACTTCAACATCTTATCATTATGCCCAATCCTCGCTACAAATTTTCAGTCTTTTAAGCGGCAACAACCTCCATTTCGGCAGGTATGACTTTTAGACTCTGCTAAAAGCAATTACGAAACCCACCACAGATAGTTCAGTGATTTTACACATCAGTAATTACACTCCCCCCATCATCTATATGCACACAATGGAACTGATTGTGAAGCGCCACGTATTGTGGATTTGGTTACTGCAGGACCAAGTCATGCGTGTAATGTGGGGCTGAGGATTCATTTGGACTTTTGAAAGAATGTTTTCATCAGTGAGTTCTAAACACTCTGGTAAGTTTGGATGCATTGAACTAAAAATTTATAGCCAGATTATTCACCATGATTTGTAAAGAAAATATTCAATTTTGAAGTTATGTCATTAATACTAACTGGTGACTTAATGACTGGAGTAATAAGTCTACAATGGAAGGTTGGTGCCTACGATCCTCAATTGCTAATATATTTCTAAGAAACTTTTGTTACACTTTTTAATTATTTGAATTTTTCAGGCAGTAAATTATAGTGATGTCAGGACATATCAATTATCACCATATTGCAATATTTCTTTTCCCACGACATGAAAAATGCCTCTCGTGACATATCGCGAAACCAAAAACTAATACACTGCTAAGAAATTTTTGCACAACTATGCTAGGCTACTTCGTACATAACAATTTTAACGTTACGGTACTAAATCTAAAAGTCAAGTTTAGGCCGTTAGAAACAAGCAAAATAATCATGAAACATAAAAACAACTAATTAAAAATCATGTCCTGTCACCACATACTGGAGCGTGCCGATGTAAGTTGGCAAAAAGAACAAAAAATTGGTCCAGAATGTGCCACTCAGGCTCTCACTTCAATGATTCATGGTCAAGTTGGCTGAATTACCAAACACTTGTGTGATGAACATAATAGTCACACAATCATGTCGTCTCCTAAAATCTGCAAATCATTTTTTCTTGCGTTCATCATATCATGGAGTAAATTGTGACTCCATGATCATATAACATTAGTGATATTAACAATTTGTGTCTCGGTCGTTTTCTTGAAAGTATCGCGATATACGATATATTGCAATACTTTTTAGTAAATAGTAATCACTTTACTAGAATCTGTTTTACTACTCTCCTGGCAGATTCAATGGTTCTTAAAACAAAAATCACAGGAAAAACTATCATAGAATACCTAACGACTTTACTGAATCTGAGGGGGTGATGTCACAGTTAAGTCTGATTTCAGTCATTTCTTCACAAATGATACAGAACTTAAACTTAAATAACTCCTGAAAGAATTTTTGAATGCTTTCTTCACCATTTTGTTTCTTTCAGTCCTTCTTCATATAAGATGGACATGCTTGACCACTGAACTTATCATTTGAGCCTGTGCATGACAAATGATTGACGGAGCATTTTCATGACAGATCATTTTCATGATATTTCACTTAAAATGAATGAAAGGAAGGGACTGTGCTAACAATGCACAGACTGTGACAATGTACAAAAGCATTATCCTGGTTTCATGCAAGACGTACCAACCTGCTACATAATGTGATAGCACCACTCAATCATTGCTTCATTATTTTAACATGTCAAGTTTCAACCTACAATTTGAATCTGAACTTGCATGTAATTTGAAATTAGAACAAGTAATGCTAAATGTGTAAAGTAAGGACTAACCAATCAGAGTTGTTTTTTGTCCATATTTTGCCTCTAAATCTTAAATTTGTATTTCAAACAAATCTAACTAATTTATACATCCCAGATTGGACTAATGTGTATGTCCTCATTCAATTTTGTAAACCAAGTTCTAAACCTGGCATAAATCTTCATAATTTCTAAGACTAAATGACTAAACCTGTGGGTCATTTTGTCCTTTTGAATAAAGCAATAAATCCTCCAAGCTTATCTTTTCCAGACTCTTATTGAACTTCAAGCACAATCAGATGTAACCACACCTTTTCAGCACAAAAGGATCACAGATACAAACAAAATAAAGAAGCCTTAATTTGTTTTTACAGAAATTTATTCAATTTCAAGCACTATAAGATGAAGGCAGCGGGTACAAAACCAATGTGAAAAAGGGCATGCATTTAAAGGATCAGAGATACAAACAAAATAAAGAAGCCTTAATTTGTTATTACAGAAATTTTAATTCAATCCCAAGTACTAAAGATAAAGGCAGCGGGTACAAAACCAATGTGAAAAAGGGCATGCATTTACACTTTAGAAGCAACAAATTTTGATGACTTTCAAGAACAAAGAGAATTGAAAGTAACAAAGCAACTTTAGTCAACCTTCAGAAACTCTATTAAGAAGATCTCAATTACATCAACCTTTTGACTACAGATTTATAACAAAGAGATCACTAAATAAAATAAAAAATGGATACCTAACTCACATAAGATACAATATTGGGCATATGAAACAAGTCACTACACAAATATTAAAATTAAGTCCTTTTAAAGTTAAAATGTTAAAATTAACTTTTTTTTAAGTTAAAATATCAAAATAAACTAATAATATGACAATTACACCATATGCCAATGGCATTTGTCTGTATACTTTACCTGCATATAAATCCCAGCTAGCCTGATAGCATCTTGATCTGAGCATGGATACCATCCTCTCAGGACATTGAGAAGACACTCTTCAAATAACATCTCTATTGCTTCAGGATCTTTCACCTGCAAAATTAACAGTCACATGATCAATAATATGTAAATGAGATAAGAGATATCAGATCCCACCCCCCAAAAAAACAAAAAAAAACTCAACATTTAAAAAAATGCAAACCATGAATCATGGAAAAAATTAAATTTTCTAAAATTAGGTAATTTATTTTCTAATTCCCACAAAAAAGAAGGGGACAAGTCCCCCCCCCCTTCCTCCCACCTGAATTACAACCTTGAATGAAATCACAAGCATTATCATTCATTTACAAAAGTTCATCACTTTCTCGGTGTAGTCGTAATACTGAAAAGTGTTAAGTAACTCAACTAGGGTTTTTAATAGTTAGAGATTAACCCTTCATATGCAGAAAATGATCAAAATGCCGCCAAAAAGCAAAAGGTCGTCACACTGACTGTGGACATTGTAATAGCTGCCCACTTGTAACCGATTATTACAGTCTGAAGGTTAACTGCTTATCAATCCAGCAATAAAAATATATCAAATTGTCTACTAGAAAGTTCCATAAATAGATCACAAAATTGACACAATGTGGTGCTTTCTCACAATCTATTTCACTACCAAGTGTGATGGTCCAAGTGTTTTTAATTCACACAAATTTGTATTCTAATAATTCTCAATCACTTTGATGGGATGTATGTGGGCTCACTTGAAATGTTTTTTTTAGCTTGAACATCTTGTCATATATGAACTTTTTTCGTGAAAATTCTATTGCAACTATACAAAAAATATAGCAGAAATCGATCATGAAACTGACACAATGTGGTGTTTTCTCACACTCAATCACATTACTAGCTTTGTTAAAGGATTTTTCTTTTTTAAACATATTATTCTTATTCTTAATCATTCTCAATTATCATGAAAGCTAATTTGCCATTGTTTTAAAGCTTGAACGTCATTATCACATTCAAATTTTTGAGTGGACATTCTCATAAAACTATAAGAAGTAAATGATAATAGGCCTTTGACCAATTATAAAAAGAACTTGTTTGATGAGGGCTTAACGGCACCACGACAGCGAGGGATCAAATTGTGCCTGAGAGGTTAGATCATTCCAGAGGTAGGAAGAAAAGGGGGAAATTGAGAGAAACACGGGAACTAAAAGCCAGAAAGCTGGGATCGAGAGAGAAAGTGCATGGGTGAAAAAAAAGTAGAGAGCGGGGGGGGTGGAAGAGGAGGACTAAATATGGTTGTAGAGGGAAGCATGATAAAGGAAGGAGATAATTTATCCGGAGGATTTTTCTGGAAGAGCTCAGTTACTGAGTTGTGGGAGCGAGGGAAGCTCTAGGAAGGTTCGACAGAAAAAACAGAACTGATAAATTTACAAAATGAAAATTAAAGAGTGTAAAAGCTTGATTTTTTGTTGATTTGTCGATCTCTGACTGGTGCAGTGTGTGGTGTCATATAACACACACTTTACAAGAACATTCTTTGCCTATCTGCTCATGTACCTTACACTCTAAATAAAGAAAAATAAATCTCCATTTGATGAAAATTCGGTTTGGTTGGTTTGTTGATGTTTAACGGCACTGCAACAGTCATGAGTCAAATGTGTAAAGAAGGTATTAGAAATTTAAGGTGTTAGAAATTTAAGGTGTTAAAAATTTAAGGTGTTAGAAATTTAAGTGGGATTAGGAAATTTAAGGTGCTATGAGTGGGCGAGGGAGATGGGATAGGAAGAAGAGAAAAATAGGATGAAAAAGGAAAATACATAAACAATTGTCTTGGATCTGAAAGTATAACATCACAACTGCTCTGCTCACTTTTCATCATACTGATAAATTTTGAAATGTAAAGACTCCAAAAGGAAACAAACTATCAAGATAGCTTTTCCACCATACTATTTCTTCACTAGTCCTCTAACATATAAATGAAAATTCATGCGAATACTCTGTTGAACTGTTTCAACACTGCTCCCTTTTCAAGACATCATAAAATGCAAGTGATTAACCTAAACAACTGAGGACAATTTACTCATCAACTGAACTCCCAAATATCTGCAGTCCCAAATTCTTGAATCTTGAATACTTCATCAAAGTTACAGTAAAATTATAAGCATAGATTTCATTTGAACAATAGAAGGAATTTTTTTGAATTGTTATGTCTGACTTTCATGAAAACTCACCAATTTTTCTGCTTCTACGGATAAAAGGGCATCTCTTCTCAAATATAACTGAGGGCGCTCTGTATCTGGATTGTAATTTGTCAGTTGGTCTATGATGGTGTCCCATTGTTTTAAATGAAGTACTGGTTTGTGCTCTGGTCTCATCTGTAAATCTGTTGAAGAAACGGATCAAACAACCACTTAATTTTTTTTTTAAGCAATCACAACAATTACTCATGTGTAACAGGTAAGAAGTACTAATTACTTATGTGTAACCAATACTTATGTGTAAAGAAGTACTAATGGAGTATTACTTATGTGTAACAGGTAAGAAGTACTAATGGAGTATTACTTATGTGTAACAGGTAAGAAGTACTAATGGAGTATTACTTATGTGTAACAGGTAAGAAGTACTAATGGAGTATTACTTATGGTAACAGGTAAGTACTAATGGAGTATTACTCATGTGTAACAGGTAAGAAGTACTAATGGACTAATTGTAAGAAGTACTATTTTATGTGTAACAGGTAAGAAGTACTAATGGAGTATTTCCATGGAATTTCATTTTAATATATTTGATAAGAGGACATTAAAAGAAACAGATTGGTAAAAAAACTTGATATCTTATGTTTGTTTGTTTGTTTGATAAAGGCTTAACGGCACCACGACAGCGAGGGTCAAACTGTGCCTCAGAGGTTAGATCATTCTAGAGGTAGGAATAAAATAAAATAAAAGGAGTCTGAGAAAAGTACGGGGGCTAATAGACAGAAAGCTGGGAGCAAAAGAGGAAGTGCAGGGGTTCTAATAAAAGTTATTCCATTATAAAGATTGTTCTTGTCCGCGTAAAGAGATTGTTGGTCTGAGTCATTTTTATGATGTCATCACAACACTTCCTGTTCTATTTTTTACATATTTCTTTGAAAATTAATTTTGCATTTTCTAAATTATTGGAAAAAAATTTGTTTTCTTAAAAATTATTAAGAATATTGTAGAATAAAATTTACAATAATGTTTTCTAATCTGTTCTTGTAACTTATATTTGAATTATGAAAAATTGGCAATTAATTTTTAAAAAATACATAAAGACTAGTACAGCAAGTGCTGTGATGACATCATACTGATGGCTTCGACTCAGTACAAAAGTCTATTTTTATGCAGGCAAAAAAAATCTTTGAAGTTTAATAACTTCTTCTAGCAATGAGAAACAGTATCAACATGGTTCTTTTTACCAATCTGTTTCTTAAATTTTTCTGTATCAGATACATAAAAATAAAATTCCATTGGAATATTCCTTTAAGTTTTGATAATTTATTAGTATTGTGACATCATATTACAATAAGCCAACAGCTTTTGGTGAAGCACTTTAAAGTCAGTGCAAGAATTATAACTTTTCTTTAAAAATCATTGTAGACATAATTCTGAGCAGGTCAGTTTTACAAAATTTGGAAATGGACATTTAAATTTTGAGCTTAGATTAATTTTGAATTTCTACTACATTTGTGATGTATGGCTGGAATGATACAGCTTAAACTCTTGATATAATTCTTCAAATACCTTTTCTAAATTTCAGTCACTATTCCTGCTGGAATTTGATGGGGTCACAGATTTGCATCAAAATTTGCATATTGATGCTTTGGATTTAAACACTTAACCCTTACTCTATCAGCACTTTTTTCAAAATGCGCTCGGGAGGTGGGGTCAAAAAAGGGGCACCCAAAACGGCAATAATATAGGATTAATCAAGGGCTGATTATTGAAGGGTCCTCTGTCTTCCAAGCAGCAGAATTCCGTTTCTGTGAACCACTGGGTTACCCACCAGGATCATGCTGCATATATTTTCGAGTTGGCACACTTGTTGCAGGTTGATTAACCCCTACTCTACCAGGACTTTTATAAAAATGTGCCCAGGAGGCGGAGTCAAAAATGGGGCACCCAGTGGTAGAGTAAGGATTAATACCATAAATTTTGGTAATATGGTCAATAACTGCATTTAATGAAATATTTTGGGACTTTCATGGTATTTTACAGCAATTTAGTTCAATGTTGCCTCTGCACACTACCTTCAATAAAGCTACTTCTTAATACCTCTCTGAATATTTCCTAATATTTAAATATACAACTACAGTTGTGACATATTTTTAAATAAATACTTTAAAGTTTGATTAGGACAAAATTCTATGAATACAATTGCCACAAAGGGCCAAGAACAAATTCCCACAGTGTGTAATATCACACAGGAATCAAGTAAATATAAAACAAGAAACTTGCATCAGTGGTAATAAAACAGCTTTGTTTGTATTTATTTTGTATTAAATACTAAAAAGATACAACAAAAGAGTTTAAAGGGCTAGTTTAGTGTTAATGTAGAAACGACTGAAATCAGACTAGTTGTAATGTCACAGCCACAGATTCCTCAGTCTTGATGTATTCTATCATTTTTGTCCTTCAGTTTTGTGTCTTAAAAACCATTGGATATGTCAAAAAGTAGCAAAACAGAATCTTGGAAGGATAAATATAAGCTACCACCTAAAGAAAGTTTGATGGAAAAATTTAGATAGGAAAAATGTTAAATATATTTTCTTCAAAATACATTAACAATTGTTAAGAATGAGAGGATAAGAGCGCCAACCTTCCATCTTAGACTAACTACACCAGTCATTTCTACAACGCTTTTAACTTGAATATCTCCTTAACGGAATAAGATTTCTGAACGATTTCTGCACCATTTTGTCTCTTTTAAAGTCCTCTTTCAAATAAAATGAACCACTGAGCTAATCCTTTAAAAATGATCTAGTGTACATGACTTACGTAAATTTTGTGATGCTATCCACACAGCGAATACATGTTCACAACCTCTTGGCAGTTTGAATTGCTGCAAAAAAATTAAAATAAAAATAAAAATATTATCAATTTGAAATTTCAGTTCTGAATCTGAAATCGAGAAATCTGTTACATCAAGCTATGTAATAAACTACGAGTAATGTAATAAACTACGAGTAATGTAATGTACACCGTGTTATGTAATACGTTTTGCATTATGTAATATATAAATGAGTACCAGTACTGTTGGGGAGTTGATCTGTGATGGATTGTCCATGGGGCAGACCCCTAGCTTTGCTATTTTACAGGGGCAGCATGCCCTGCCCCGCCGTGGGCCCGCCCTGCCTCTTATGAGAAAAATATATTAAAAAAAAAAATAACTTGATAATCTTAATTAACATCATAAATGAAATACCTTACATGGATACAGAACACAGAATGATAGCATAGTAAGCAGTTGTTCTGTTTGGCTCATGAATGGTCCTTATCAATCAGAATAGTTTCATTCTGAGGTATGATTATAGCTAAAACCCCAGAGCTTCTTCACCGAGGGATTGAGCCCCTGGACTCCAATGCCGAAAAGACGCAGTGCATCGTGCACGCATTAATGTGCCCCTCAACAATTCTAGCACCCTGCCCCTTTTTAAATCAAGCTAGGGGTCTGTGGGAAATCATGTACTCTTATTAGTGTACGCCAAGAAGACTAGGGGGAAACACCTGCAAGATGGGCTTTCATGGCTCTAGTACGAATTTTCAGGTAGAAACTGACGACACATACCTTTAAAAGATCTGAGACTTGGGTATTGCTTCCCCGATTTAAGTCCAACACCACGTGGGAACCACGAAGGTCCATCAAATGAATATCTACTCTGTCAGGCTAAAGAAAGATAATTATTGGAGGAAACATAATTCAGGCATATATATTGTAATATAAATTCAAATCATCAGGAGCATGCTTTTCTAATGAATACTAATTTGTATATCTTGTTATGATCAAAGTATGAAACAACTAGAACTGGTAAATACCATCATGGTTCCCATGCCCATGCAAATCGACACCCATATCATATGACCCAGCACATTAAAAAATTGAGATCTCACACTAAGTCCCACATGGCATCCCATATCCCACATGGCATCTCATGTCCCAATATCATCCCATGTCCCACATGACATCCCATCCCATTCCTTGTCCAACATGACATTCCACCATATCTCCCACAAGGCATCCCACCATATCTCCCACATGGCATCCCACCCCATCCCATCCCTTGTCCCAAATGGCATTCCACCATATGTCCCATATGGCATCCCATCCTATGACCCACATGGCATCCCACCCTATGTCCCACACAACATCCCATCCCATGCCTTGTCCCACATGACATTCCACCATATCTCCCACATGGCATTCCACCATACAGTATGTCTCACATGGTATTCCACCATATGACGCACATGGCATTCCACCATATGTCCCACATGGCATCCCACCCTATGATCCACATGGATCCCATTCTACATGTAATTCCCACATTAATCCAACCATATGTACCATATGACATCCCTCCCTATGTCCCACATGGCATCCCTCCCTGTGTCCCAAATGGCATCTCTCCCTACATCCCCATGGCATCCCACCTAATGTCCTGCATCAGAGACTTCCCACCTGATGTCCCACATGGCATCCCACCTTTTGTTCCACATGGCATCCCACCTTTTGTTCCACATGGCATCCCACCTTATGTCCCACATGGATCCCATTATACATGTATGTCCCACATTAAGCCAACCATATGTACCACATGACATCCCTCCCTATGTCCCACATGACATCCCTCCCTATGTCCCACATGACATCCCTCCCTATGTCCCACATGACAGCCCTCCCTATGTCCCACATGGCATCCCTCCCTGTGTCCCACATGGCATCTCTCCCTATGTCCCATATGGCATCTCACCTTATGTCCCCCATGGCATCTCACCTTATGTCCTGCATAAGTGGCTTCCCCCTGATGTCCTACATGGCATCCCACCTTATGTCCCACATTGGATCCCACCATAAGTTCCACATGGTATCCCTCCCAATGTTGCAATGACATCTTACTTTATGTCCCACATAGCATCACATCCCATGTTTCCCCTTTAGGTCCCACATAGCATCACATCCCATGGCCTCCTACCCTATGTCCCACATAGCCTCCTACTCTATGTCACACATGGCATCCCAACTTATTTAGACTTTTTAAAGAAACTAGTTCAATCTGGTTTAAGTGTCTCTGAAAAACTTTAACATTTTGTAAGGTAATTCTAACCTTCCATAAGGATATCTAAAGAAACTTTAAACTTTTTCTGAGGAACTATGATGAAACTTTAACATTTTCTGAGAAATTCTCAAGAAACGTTAACATTTCTGAGGAAATCTCAGGAAAAACTGTGGACGGTTGGACGGACAAAATCGTCATTACATAGCTTCGCATGCTCACCAAAAATAGAAAAAGATTTTATTTTATAATATTTTTGTAAGAAACACTTGACTCCTTGACTCTGAATGTATGTTTATTTAATGAATGCCAACGAAATCAAAATTTGGGTTACCATTCTTGAAATAAATATGTACTAAAATATCTATTTACCTTTACAAAGAAGTAATAAAACAGCACAGGAATTAAAAGGGCTTACAAATATTTTCACAGCCATTAATGTTGATAAGGAACTGATTAATCAAGATCCTAGACAATGGCAATACACATGGCTTAGGTGAAATAAACAAGTCCCCACTTACTGAAAATTAAATCCTTATGACAACTATTTTTTCACGACACTACACACCAATTTGTTTCTTTAAATGTGCCTGAAATCCAGAGTGTTTCTTAATTGAATAATAAGCATGTGAACCTCCCCCATAGAAATTTATCCCCCAAAATAAATAGATCATATTCCATAAACAACTATACAACATTAATTATCTCACCTACATAGTTATCTGAAGAAACTTTAACTTTTTCTGAGGAACTCTGAAGAAACTTTAACATTTTCTGAGGAAATCTTAAAAAACTTTAACATTTCTGAGGAAATTTCAGGAACGGACGGCCGGATGGCCGTAATCGCCATTACATAGATTCGCATAATGCTACGCATGCGAACCAATAATCCATATTCCATAAAAAACTATACAACATTAATTATCTCACGTACATGGTTTAAACTCAATTATAGCTAATTAATAAATTAATTTCCCAAAACAATTAAAATGAACACTTTAAAATTTGATGTTTCCTTTCCAACACAAGTAGAATCTGTGCATTATTATGTTTCGTTTTTCTTTTAAGAGAGTAGACCACCTTGTAAGCTATTTATAACTGACTTCGTGGACACTTTCTCCTTTATGTTATAATTAAAGATTAATGTTGAAGCGGAGTGTTTATATGCATATCTAATGCACCAGGCAAAGGACTTTGGCCCGAGTGGAATGACCCGACTTTATCATTCGCGAATGCAAAGTCCTTTAAACCATGCATTAATAAGTACGCATAAAAACACGATGCAAAACATTAATCTTTTTATAGAATTTCCGTGTTAGATTGTTTAAAATGCCTAAAAAACAACGGAAAAAGAATGAAAAACAAGGAAAGTTTACATACATTTTTCGCTTTGTTAAGAAATTCACCTGTTGTAAAAAGTGGACTAAACCAAATACTCATGGTGGTGCATTACAAGGATATAATGCACGTGTCATGTGAATACTCCATCGAAATTTTATAGTCTACTATAAATATACAAGAAAGAATCAGATAAATGAAACAAAATCTTATGTACTTAACATGTTAGGTGGAAACAAAAATATTGATCAAATCATTTACTCACAACCTTGTTAGCTGCTTCACGTAGTAACCTTGCGGTTTCTTCCCATAAATATACCTTTGATTCTTCGCATAATTGTAAGGGCGTTTTTCCTTCCTTTGTTACAACAAACTGTGCAATAAAAATGAAAGAGAAACTGAAAATAGTAATTTGCAGTAACAACCTCTACCTCGTTATGACACATCCCATGACATCTGCATCTATACCACCACACCCAATCCCACATCTAACTTCCAAACAGCTCACTTTGAAAGCCCGGCTAAAATTACAATAAAATGAATCACTATGTAAGTTTGAAAAATTTGTGGCCCATTCTCTGGTATGTTAATGTGTGACAAGCGAAAGAATGCCCCCGGCAGATCCCTGGGAGACCCAGGGGTCCTCTGGGTCCATTCTCTGCTACGTTCGGTGTGTGAGAAGCTAAAGAATGGCCCATGTGTGGTCTATATAAGGTCTTTCTTGGTCGAAAGAGTATTGAACTCTGAGCAGATCAGTTTATGAATTTTCAAAAAAAATACAACTTTTAGTGTTGGAGTTAAACCAGCTTTTAATTTATGCAAAATTTGTGGGATTCAACTGGGCAGACAGCTCAAAATCTTTACATAATTCTTGAAAAATCTGCTCTAAATCTTAAGTCTATTCCTGCTAGAATTCTATTGTGGCATGTTATAGACTCGATAACCTTTGGGCAGAAATTTCTGCACCACGTCAGCAAATCATGATCTCTCTCTCTCTCTAGGTGCTGAGTCTGGAACAGACATTGGCGATCATGGCCCTCCAGTCACTTCTGTTTAGAGCTAAGCACATAAACTTATTGTTACTTAGGCTGTTGTTGGTTGCCCAGTTGTTTAAGCTCTGGACATATTTGACTTGCTGCCTTCCTCTGCTTCTTTTGCCCTCAATTTTCCCACATACTGCAGGCTGTTCCAACCCACCCTCCCAATAAACATGCACATGATAAACATTTAAAAGCAAAGGATTTGAAATGGTCAATGTTTAACCGATTATGGAAACAATTTTTGCTGGTGTTTAATAATCTTAAAGCAATTAAGCTTATGTTGCCTCTACATGTCTATATACCTTTATCACATCCACCCTAATACATTTTTCAGGAATAAATAGTCAAGAAAATATGCAAATATCTTATTTCACCAGTTGAAAAGATCCATTTAAAAAAAAAAAGATAACCCTCTTCCAGCAATAATTTGCAGGAGCATAAATAAATCACTGTTGAAGCTTGATCACATTCTCATGGTAGAAGCTTAACACACTACCGTACCTTAACATAAAATTGCAGTAACTGTTATTTATAACACATCCCTTCAATTTCCTACTCCCAATAGGTATCAAATGTTTGAGAACTAACAAAATATTTTTATGAAATTTGTTTGAGTGGTAAAAAAATCCACAGGATGAATATCTAAGCAATCATATATATGTTTAAATCTATTTTGAGTTTGTATTGCACATCAACCATCTTCAGATGATATACACGCATCTATAAATCTGAACATTCATTATTTTTTAATACAAATGGGAGAAAATGGTTCAAATACTGAAGTTATTCATCATTTTAAATTGATTCTCTTATCTGAATATGTAACAAAATACAAGCAAAATATTGTAAAGGTAAAGTTATATCCCATGCTCATTATTGAGGGGATGTGACTTGGTAAAGTGCCATGCTTCCTGCGCCATGGCATAAAGAAGAAGAGTGGTCAGCTCCTGTCCTCTCGGGTTGTAACCTCCCCCAGCTAATGCCTTACACCACCTTCCCCAGCTAATGCCTTACACCACCTTCCCCAGCTAATGCCTTACACCACCTCCCCCAGCTAATGCCTTACACCACCTCCCCCAGCTAATGCCTTACACCTCCCCAGCTAATGCCTTACACCACCTCCCCAGCTAATGCCTAACACCTCCCCAGCTAATGCCTAACACCTCCCCCCAGCTAATGCCTTACACCTCCCCAGCTAATGCCTAACACCTCCCCAGCTAATGCCTAACACCTCCCCACCTAATGCCTTACACCTCCCCAGCTAATGCCTGACACCTCCCCAGCTAATGCCTTACACCTTCCCAGCTAATACCTTACACCTCCCCACCTAATGCCTTACACCTCCCCAGCTAATGCCTCACACCTCCCCAGCTAATGCCTTACACCTCCCCAGCTAATGCCTTACACCTCCCCAGCTAATGCCTTATACCTCCCCCAGCTAATGCCTTACACCTCCCCCAGCTAATGCCTTACATCTACTTTACAGCTACAAACTTGTTGCCACTCTTTTTCCCTTGTACCCCATTTTAATGTTTCTTAAATGAAAGTGTCCTGGCATGATCCTCTTTAAGTCCAACATTGAGGCAGGGTACAAGTGGCTTAAAAACATGACAACTAATTTTGTCTAAGATTGTAGGTATGCAGCGAGAAAGCCTCTGTCCAAGCCTGGGCTCAAACCACTGCAGTGATCATCCACATGAAAGTCTAGCTCTTTACCAACTAAGCTATCCTGTCTCCGTAAAATAAAACATGAATGTTACAAATAGAGCCTGAAAGGTTCCACATACCTTATCAATATGTCGATGGGATAGTAAAAGTTGTACAATCTGAGCATGACCTTGACTAGCAGCATGATGTAAAGGGGTGGAGCCTCCAGCATTTCTATAAAAAATAAACCCAAGTTATAAAATTCATATTAAACAGAATGATTTTGTAGTTGGAAAAATCTTTTCTCTATTTAAACAAAATCAACTTTTTACATAAAAACAATTCCATTTTAGTTGTAGGAAATGATATCTTATGTAATTACAATATAATTATGATTTTTAGTCTTTCCTTTAAGAGTTGTGATTTGAATGCCAACTTTATTTAAACCATTAGAGCATATATAAAAGTTTATAAACGAGTTAAAGTCATTTCTCTTGACATTTTCCTTGACTTGTCACCATAGATCATATTTTTAATTTCCAATTTGTCTCATTAAGGCATAAGTTTTAGTTACATAAATAGAAAACAATTGACTAACTATATATAATGTTACATATCCTGACTCCATAGAAAGGAATGTGTTTGTTTGTTTGTTTGATGAGGTCTTAACGGCACCACGACAACGAAGGTCAAATTGTGCCTGAGAGGTCAGATCATTTTAGAGGTAGTAAGGAAAGAGACCAGGGGAAGAATGAGAGAAATTCAAGAACAAAAGCCAGAAAGCTGTGATCGAGAGAGGAGGTGCATGGGTAAAACAAAAACAAAGTAGAGAGGGGGTGGAAGAGGAGAATTAAATATGGTTGTAGAGGGATGCATGCTGAAGGAAGGAGACTATTTTATCTGGAGGATTTTTTTGGAAGAACTCAGCAATTGAGTTGTGGGGAGCGAGGGAAGCTCTGGGAAGGTTGTACAGGGGCAAGCAAGGAGAACGTGTTGGATTGTGAGGATGCAGTGGCAATTGTTACAGAGGGGTTGGGGGAACCAATAAGGAGGTGGGAGTGAGTGAGGTGGGTGTGACCAATTCTAAGACGGGTAATATGAGCGTTGTCGATCACGAGAAAGGTTGTTGATGGTGGATTTGATCGGGATTGTGGGCTGGATAACATGGAGTTTGTTATCAATTTGGAAGTTCCATAAAGTTTGCCAGCGGTCACGAACAAGAGAAGCGATAAGCGGTTTGATGTCAGAGAGGGTTTGGGGAAAAGGGGAAGGGAGGAGGTTAAGGGCAAGCTTAGCGGCTGTATCAGCCCTGTCATTGCCACGGATGCCAACATGGCTGGGTATCCAGAAGAAAAGAACACTTTTCCTGCAGAGGGTGGGAGAAAAGAGTTTCCGGAGGAGGAGGTGGCAGGTGAGCTTATCCCAATTAAGATTGAGTAATGAAGTAAGAACAGCCTTTGAGTCAGAGAAAATGGCAAAGTGACTAAGAGGAGAGTACTCAATAAAGTTGAGGGCGAGGAGAATGGCCTTAGCCTCGGCTGAAAAGATGGATGAGTGGTCAGGAAGTCTGCTACTGAGGGTGATGTCTTGGATGATGGCAGCAGCAGCTGTCTTGTTGCCTTCCTTGGAGCCATCAGTATAGATGGAGGTGTAATTTGAGAGTTGGTCTTTGATTTGGTTGTGGAGATTGATGAAGAGATTAGGTGAGTTTGAGTTTTGTTATAAGTGGAGAGGTCAAGGTGGACAGAAGGAAGGGGGTGGCCCAAGGCGGAAAAGTGGGCCAGGAATAGGTGCCGAGTGGCGGGGTTGATGCCAAGTTGAAAGAGGTCTGATTTAATCGTAAGCTGAAGGGAGGCGATAGGGTTTTAGTCCTATCAAAGAGGGAGGAGAAATTGGGGTACCTAATGAGGTTGTAAACAGGGTTTTGGGTGTTGGTGAGGACTCTAAAAGCATAGGAGAGGCTAAGCTTTTTACATCTAAGTAGAAAGGGGGTTCTTGGCTTCAACATGAAGGCTAGTGATTGGGGAGGTCCTGTAGGCTCCTAGACAAAGCCTGAGGGCTTCATTTTGGATGGTGTTAATGTGGTTGAGGTATGAGTTGTGAGCGACACAGTAGACAATATTGCCATAGTCAAGCTTGGCACGAATGGTGAGCCTGAAAATTTTGAGGAGAACATAGCGGTTCGCTCCCAAGTAGTGTTGGAGAGCAGTCGGAGGAGGTTGAGGAGCTATTGCATTTTAGTTTCAGGTTGGTGATGTGTGGCTTGTAGGTGAGCTTGGGGTCTAGAGTTAGACCAAGGAACTTTGTGTTTTCAACTTTAGGATGCGATTCCCATTGAGCACAAAGTTCGGGTTGGGGTGGAGGTTGTTGAAATGACAAAAGTGCATGCAGACTGTCTTGTCTTTGGAGAATTTAAAACCGTTATTGTTGCTCCAGACTTGCAGCTGATTGAGGCTGGTTTGGAGCCTATTTTCAACAATAGGAAAGCTAGGGAGGAGTAGAAGATGATGAAGTCATCCACGTGAGAGGGTAAGTTTGATGCTGGGGCCAAGGTCATTCCCGATGTCATTAATACTCAGGTTGAAGAGGGTGGGGAGAGGATGCTGCCTTGGGGCGCCCTCTTCTTGGGGTACGGCTTGGAGAGGGTGTGGCCAATGAACTTGGAACTGCCTGGGTGAGAGGAAGTTTTGAATAAAGATGGGGAGGTGGCCTCTGAGGCCAATGGTGTGAAGTTTCCGGTAATGCCATATTTCCAAGTAGTGTCGAAAGCTTTCTCGAGGTCAAAAAATATGGCAATGAGGTGTTCCTTTTTTGCAAAGGATTCCCGGATAGCGGTGTCGAGCGTAATTAACTGGTCTAGGTATTGCGGCGTTTTTGAAGCCGCTTTGGTGAGAAGAGAGGATTCTGTTGGTCTCGAGGAACCAGTTTAGTCTCTGATTAATGATCTTTTCCATAATTTTACAGAGACAGCAAGTAAGGGCGATGGGTCGGTAGCTGGTGGGGTCGGTGCTATCCTTCCCGGTTTAAGGACGGGGATGACAATAGCTGTCCTCCAGATAGGGGAAAGGAGTGTGAGGACCAAATGTGGTTGAAGATGGTGAGTAGGGTAGTGGTGGCCTTGATGGGGAGGTGTTTCAGAAACTGATAGGGGATGTTATCTGGGCCCTTGGAGGTGCAGCCAGCGTCGTTGATGGCTTGGTTTAATTCAGAAAGGGTGAGAGGGGTGTTGTAGCTTTCGGAGTTGTCAGAGGGAAAGGTGATTCTCCGGGCTTCATCGCAAGCTTTTTTGATTTTGAAAGCATTGGAGTAGTTGGTCGAGGACGAGATGTTGCTGAAAGGATGTGGTGTGCCTCAAGGTTCTATTCTCAGCCCCCCTTCTATCTATAATATGTATATAAAATGTTTACAACTGTACGTCATTGCTTCGTCGAAGATGACACTTTATGAAAACCCTAAACTTTTGCAAGAATGTAGGTTAATAATAAGTTTTAATCAAATATTGAAAGGACAAATTATGCTGTGTTTGGTAATTCCCACAATGATTTTGGCTTTCATATTTATTTACATGGGAAACTTCTCGCTCATGCTTACATGTACAAAACAATGTTCTCAATGCTTTATATGACTCCAAGTTATTGTGCTACAACCATATTGACTATTATATCTGTTTCGTGTAGGGTTCATTTCTAAACTTAAACATATTTTGTCTAAAAGCATTATTTGTATTTACCTTAGCGTTGTATTCCCACATCTTATTGCTTATTTGGTCAGATACAAAAAGCATTACTTGGTTGAGAGTGTTACAAAAGAGAAAGTTTTCATCACATGATAAGTTCAGAACCTTATGATGACACAAGTCCCTTATTTCCTTCTTTAAAGGAATAGTTCCATTGATTTTCTTTTTTCATATATGATAAGAAAATTTGTAGAAACAAAGTGGTGAAAAAACTAAGTTAATATCTTATTCCGTTTAGAAGTTATAACAATTTAAAGAGTATAATAATGTTCTTAAAAACATCTCGTACAGTATATGTCCTTCAGCTTGGTGATGTCATCAAGGCAATTCCAGCACAGTTCTTATGTATTTCTTATGAATTCAATCACACTTTTTTACATTATCAAACAGCATTTTTGGTTTATTATAGAGATTATAGAATATATAATTTACAAGAAAACATTTGTTTTTTTTTTCTTGGTGTACATCACATTTACAATGATAAAAAAAACAGTCAATTCTAAAGAAAAACGAAAGATGTTTTGTTGAAATTGTCTCTATGACATCACAGTTGTCAATCAGTCACTTTTGTCCAATATCAAAAATACTTTAAAATTTTGTAACTTCTAAACGGAATAAGATATTAACATAGATTTTTGTCACCACTTTTGTTTCTAATAGTTTTCCCTATCATATATGAAAAAATGAAAATCCATGAGAATATTCCTTTAACTTTGCTAAAAATACTAAACTGTTTAAGATAAACATTGCCACATTCACTTATAAATGTATAAACAGGAATTTGCCAAACAGACTTAAAACAATCTTGAATGGAAACAGTCAGATTCACAACTATAATACTTGTTGTAGTATCTCTTCCCTAAGCTTACAAAATCGATCCACCAATGTTTGGAATTCTTTGCCGTTTAAAGAAAAAAAATTGCAAGTCTAAAAGCAATTTAGGAAACATCTCATAAAGTATTACATAAGCACTGACCTTCTTATTCTTTACACTATTCCTGTCTACTATATATTTGAAGTGCCCCAAACTTCATGATATATTCCCCTTCTTACCCCAATAAATTCCGCCTGGCACCCTGCCCAATTATGGATCAAGGTAGGGGTTTTTACAGCTCTGAATAATATCTCACACATCGACCATTAATACAATTAAGAACATGACAAAAGAATTTCCTCTAAGGAAAAGAAACCACAATTACAGAAGTGCTCTGTCACATAGAGGAGGGATAAGCCATTTTAATTTTGACAGAATAATTTTTGATACCACCTGTTGTTGAAAAATTATTCACAAAAAATAGTTATAATTGTTGTATGAATATTTGCATCAAAAGTTTTTAGTACCATCATGTGTACCAAATACTCTAGAGACCCCAGAATAATACGCCCCGACAGTTTGGTCCAGTGCTCCATTAAACTTTCAAAACAGGGTCAATGACAAACAAGACAAACAGTATGTTTTCAAGCAATCATGTGGACTTTAGATATAAGTGCACATCAAACCTGGAACACGCCCATCCCGTAACACTCTCATTGGAGAAAACAAACAAACACTTAAGTGAGTAATCACGCGTTTAAGAAACCATCTGTTTGGCAAATTATTTTGCAATAAATATCAAAGTCCATTAAAAAACATGATTCTTCTCGAATAAGTACACAAACCGTTATTTGATTAAAAGCAATTAAGACTTTTATCATGTAACACCTCTACTCATTAACTTTTCTCGTGCTGACTCAATTTCCTTGTTGTATTAGGCAATTGGGTGTTTATCTCAAGAACATGTGCCTTTCATGAAAATATTGACATATTGAGATTGAAAGGATTGGGGTTCACTTGCTCATGTGAAAGAAAGTAAAACCTTTTTTCTTTTACAACCAGAATGCAAGTTTGTATTGAGGTTCTGATGAGTCAAATGCTGGTAGAAAAAGAAGCACCTTGAATGTTATGGCACAATTATTTCTAGGTAGAAGATATACTAGGAAAAGCAGTGTAAATTTCACGTAAAGGACTAGTATCAACAGTCAAGCATGTCCATCTGTCCATGAAAGAGGGTTTTAAAAGAAACAAAATGGTAAAGAAAGCATTAATACATTTTATTTCGTTAAGGAGATATTCATGTTTAAAGCTCAGTCTTATCTGTGTAGAAATGACTTGTGTAGTTATTCTACTATGGAAACTTGGCATCCTCATGCTCACATTCTTAACTATTGTTAATTTATCTTAAAGCAAGTTTATTTAATTTTTTCCTATCTAAATTAGTTTTCCTCAAAATTTCTTCAGGTTGTAAATTATAACTACCCTATCAAACAAAGTTCTGTTTTACAACTTTCCTGACATATCCAAAGGTGTTTACACCACAAAACCATAGGACAAATATGATAGAATACATAAAGACTGAGGAATCTGAGGCTATGACATCACAACTAGTCTGATTTCAGTCGTTTCTACATAAATGATACCATACTTTAAACTTAGATATCTCTGTAATGGAATAAGCTGTTTCAATGCTTTCTTCACTATTTTGTTTCTTTTGAAGTCCTCTTTCATTTAAAATAGACATTTTTGACCACTGAACTAATCCTTTCAAGGTCTATGGACATGTGACCATTTCTATATTGTTTGAATGGGCATTGGAATATGTGTGGATTAGTTTTTGCATTTTGGAAAAGTATTTAGTTTTTGAGTTACTGCTGATCAAAGTTTGATCAGTTTTTCATTTTTGCGAAATTCATGATGTATGACTGGGAGATCTTCTGGCATGGCCAAAGGTATTCTTGTTAGAATTTGATTGAAGCAGAATTTAAAGTAAAGAGTCTACAAATGTTTGGTCAGAATCCTGCTGTACCACTTTAAAAATTATGATATAAATCTTTTAGATAAAAGATTTACAAAAGAAAATATCATGGTCGTCCGGTAATACATCACAAAAAATACCACTAAAAGGTTTTGTGGTTCTGATGCTTTTTTTTTTTTTTACATAAGCAGATTGATTTGCAAAATTTGTATTAATTGTCATGCTATTGCATATCATGAAATATTAGTTCCATGATATTAACTCATAAGCCACACCCACCCACATCCATGCAGATCAACAAAAATGTAGACAACATTAGCATTTGCACAATAATTAACAACATCATCAAAGAAAGTATGATGCAAAAACGATTGCTCATTTATCCTATTTCAAGAATTTTTCAGTAAGCCCCGCCTACTCATTAGCATTCATGACATCACTACCACAACATTAGAACATAGGCCTATGTACAGACAATGACCCATCTGTGTACCTAATATAGCATAAATCTGATATATATTGTTCATGAAATACAGTATGGTGTTTACATCATTTAGCACTTTCACATCAAGCCACGCCCACCATGCATACTAATGGCATCTGCTGATAACATAACCAGGTACACAATAACCAACAAAATTATCATGCCAATATGACACAAAACGGATATACCTTTGCTTATTTACCATTGCTTAATTATTACAATTTTCAGTGTAAAAATTTATCAAACTAATTAATTCCACTTATCAATATGCATGATATCATCACCAAAAACAATAAAGCGCCTCCACAGACCATGTGCTATCTGTGTACCCAATATAACTTGAATCCAGTTTATGGATCTTGAGATACTGTTTTTACAAGCTCTTTTAAGCAAATTATATTAAGCCCTGCCCACTACGCACATTAATGAAATTCAACATTTACACATCATGAACATGTAAACACCAGCTAACATCATAATTATCCCAAATATAAAACAAAACAGACATGCGTTTGTTAAAAATTAACATTTCAAGATTTTTACATTAAGCCCTGCCTATATGCATGACATCACCATCAAAAACAATACGGCACACATCTACAGACCACCGCTATCTGGACCATGGGCTATCTGTGTTTACAAGCTCTACATATTAAGCCCAGCCCACTATGACAATGTTTTACATCATGAACATGTACATACCAGTGAACAACATAATTAGACCAAAGATGAAACAAAACATACATGTGGTGTTGAAATTTAAACGTTTCAAGATTTTTACATTGGGCCACGCCTACTCATTAATATGCATGACATCACCATAAAAAACAATAGGGCACATGTGTACCACATATGACATGAATCCAGAGTATCGTTCTTGAGATATCGTGTTTACGAGCTGGCTGTCACAAATATACATACATACATTCATTCACACAGATATATTCACACATTCCATACATACATACATCAGGGAGCAATTTGTTCAGATTCGCATTGCAGTTTGTGATGTTTACTTTATATAATCCCAAAATATTTCTACTCAATGCAAGTGGCAAAATTAAAATTAGAAAAAAATCAAAAATAGAGGTTGATCAAAGTCTGACAATTTAATATTCATATGCAAAAATTGTGATGTATAAACAGGAAAGTAGCTTGTTAAACCTCTTCCTGCAATTCTGATATTTCTTTCCATAACCTACATCCTAAATCTAAATCTTTAACGGTATATTACAACAATTGTCCAAATTAGGCACACATCATGACAACCCTTGTAATGGCAAAATTTATTAGTTTTAAGGTGACTTTCAAGATTTTTCTTATCAGACATATGCCCATGAACATATCCCTATAATTTCATTAAACTACTGAAACTATCAAGTTCTTTTCAAATAATACCAAGCTGCCTCCACCCATCCCTCATCGTCATGATGTCATCTCTGCATTGATGAATATGTGGGTTAGTCTCCATGGTTACGTAACAAAAGAAAGGGCATTTTAACGAGCTCCACCCAAATTTGGAAAAAGTAAAACAACAAAGAAATTTGAATTCTCTCGTAACAACATCAAGATGAATTAATTTTATTACGAGAGAAGAAATATAAGTCATTTTCCATTGCGTGCTGAGCGTAAAAGGTTGTTTCAAGAATAAATGTAGAACACGTTTTTATTGGCTACTGAATGATAATTGCATTCGTATGCATTTGAAGTATATTTGTGAGTCATAATTACGCATATCTTGTGCAGACGTATTTAATTAAATTTTGATCTTGCAGACAAGTTGGGTGTGACACAAAAGTCTGGTTTTACTGTAGATACGTGCAAAAACTTTCCAGTGTAAAGTGATCAATTAATTTTTGCACAATGATATGCAAACTGTTTTAAGCATTCCTTTGTGTATACAAAATTGATCACATTTTGATCCTGCATCAAAGTTGGGTGTGGTACAAAAGTCTGTTTTGCATAACTGCAAAAACTTAAAAGGTGAGAAACCAAATGTTTGGATAATGATGTAAAAACTGTAAGAGACAACAACAGCTATTGAAACAAGATTCAAAGTGGACATTGACATACATATGTAAACTGCAAGGGAAATGTAACCATGTGACAGACGATATGGCTTCTTGAACAATCATATTCTACAATACGAGGCACCAAATTAAATATTCTGGTTATGATATGATGCGTGGGAGTTACAAACTTATTGTCTGTTGAGAGCACCTCATCTGGACAGAGGGTTTTTGCACAAAACCTGAGTTTATCTAATGGTTTTTACAACAAAGTAAATTTTTCTTTCTAAGGAATGATTGTAATTGTCTTTTTATGCAGTATTTCTGAGAGCTCTTATGTAGGGAATGATCAATGTCATTTTGCAAAACTTATTTATTTATGTTATAAATGCTCTTTCCTGTAAATTGATGTTGATGGAATTATATGTACTATTAAAGAGAACAAAAGTGGATTAATTGCTAAGAAGCAGATCAACCACACCCATAGACCTTTTCAAATCTGAATCAGAAATTTCTGTAAAACTTATTTCAATAATGCCACATGGCCGAAATTCACATGTTCATCAGGGACAAGTCGTATAATGGGAGAATCTTATATAATGGGAGAATCTTATCATGCACCAATCAAATATAAAAAGAATGCTTTCAGATGGATTCTTGTCATTAAACATCTACTACAAATGTCTTAAACAAAAAGTAATACAAAAATTGTTGCTCAGTTTTCCTTCAGTTTAAAAGGTTTCCCCATTATCAGAGTTTTTGTGTAATCGTGTTTGAAAAGGTCTATACTCAAAAAGTGTTTAAAAGGGTATACTCACTCAACATTTGGGGAGCACTGTGGATGTTGTAACAGTGTCCTTACAGCTTCAACTTGACCATTCCTGAAAATATATAACCATTAAGATATGTAAGCCCAGAATTCACAATTTAAGATGGAAAAAAAAAAAAAAAAAAACCATTATCCCTTTTCTACTTTTAAAACTAAAGAAATCTTCTTCAAGAAATACTCCTGTGATTTTCACCTTTCAGGTAAATAATTGAGATCTAAAAGTAACAAATTAGTGCAAAAACCATGTTGATATGTTATTCCGTTTTGAGAGTTCTTACAATTCAACAGTGTGTTGAAAAGTGACATCGTAGTGTAAGGATGGGATGCAATAATTAATAATCTAAGAAAATGTTTATGTATTTCTGTAAAAATTAATTGCCTTGTTCTAATTATTATTGGAAATACTTTTTGTTAATTAAAATTCACAGGAATATTCCTTTAAGTATAAGCAAGTTCCAAAATAAAATACAATAATGTTTCATTAAGAAACTGTACATTAACAACTGAAAAGAAAGTAAATTTGCATATGGCATGACTCTGTGTAAAGAACATAAAGAACACTTTCTACTGTATATCAGACATTAAAATTTTTGCCACTGTTTCACGGAATAGTGCTTTCTTAAACAATACTGTTCTGCTTCAGATTTCAATGATTTTAATTTTTTGCTGATAACAGGACAATTTCCTTTCTTTAAAATAGGTTTTATTTACAACTGTTTTAATGGTTAATATGCGCAAATATGTACATATATGTCAGTTATTGATATTTACATGGTGTAGCATCATGTTGTGTACTGTCAAACAAGTGCAAAACCTTCTGTGTATTAACGATTAATTGTGGTAACAAAATATTGCAGGCAAGGTGGGAAAAGCTTATTGGAAGAAATAACTTATTTTAATAATAATGTTGTCGGACAACATGCATTTTGTTTGAGCAGAAAAAGTTA
>JAIGNY010001658.1:30000-47500 GCA_020152595.1 Chiridota heheva | reverse complement strand
AATTAATGTTGAGGCAGAATGTTTATTTATGCATTTAATGTGCTGGGCAAAGGACATTGGCTCAAGTGGAATGGACCAACATTAGGGGAGTCATTTGCGAGTGCAAAGTCCTTTGAACAGTGCATTAAGTGCGTTTATAAACATGTTGCCAAAACATTAACCTTTTTATAAAATTTCAGTGTTAGAATGTATAAAATGCATGAAAAGCAACTCAAGGAATGAAAATCGAGGAAAGATTACATTTATTTTTTCGCTTTATTAAGGAATTCACCTGTTGTAAAAATGGAATAAACCATATAATCAAGGTAGTGCATTACCAGGATTTAATGCACTGGTGATGACAATGCAAATACTCAAAAGAAATTTGATAATACTAGGTAATGCAAGTGTTAAAGGGGAACTAGTCCCACACGTGAGTGCATCTTTTTTGTGAATTTTTCAAAGATTCATTGACCAGTTTTGCTTCCTAGGGTTATAAAAGGTTACTGTTTATGAATCTCAGAAACCTAGTTGGTATAAGAAATTTTATAGCTCTCCATGTGGGTCAAATATCTTTGATGAAAATTTTAGTCTCTAGAAAATTGCGCTCTCACTTTTCAGTTTAGTGTTCCTTTAAATTGCCAAGGTGCAAGATCAAGATACAGAACCATTTGTCAAGATGCATTAAATTGCTGCAAAAATGTAGAAACTACAATACTCTAATATGACAGTAACCTGAAAACAATGACCTTTAAAAAGAGACATAAAGTCTGACATAATGCTTATTTCATATGAATTAAAAATAAGAAGTAACACATTTTTAATCATTATTAAAAAAATTAATGCTACTAATAAATAGTACCATAAGAGCCACCATTTTGATTTCAAAACATGCAGATTATGATGTCATCAGCCCAACAGGATGTTGGAATGCTTTGTATTTCTTTATAATGAACTCAAACTTTTCTAGCTTATGAGAAATTTGTTTTTCTTTTGTATGAGTCAAGGACATTTTTGTGTGCACACGAAATTATCAAAACATTCTGTTAAAACTTTGCATCACATCATTTTGAAATGAAAACTTTAATCACATTTATAAAGAAATACATTAAATTCCTTGTCCCTATTGGGGAAATTATGTCATCATGCACAAGATTTTAATACAGAATTAAACAAAATTACAGCCTCTATGTGTCGACTTTAAACATAAATAACTTGAGATACGAATAAGATTTTGACTTGTTCTTTTTGGTTATAATTTGTATCCTCTATTATATGAAATAATGATTGCATCAGACTTTATGTCTCCTTTAAACTTCTTTTGTTTTCAGTTTCCCACTCCTTGTGATGCAAAATTGGTGAAGTAATACATCAAGAGAGAAAGGCAGAGTTACCGAATGACTATTCTACCAAAATTCCTAAAAGACGCAGAGAAAACAATAGACCTTGAACACAAGTTGTAAAATGGGATTCATCACTGGACTTCAACTGTCTACAAACATTTGTTTTGAAATGTATTAATAATTATAATAATGACCTAACCATATCGTAAAATCTCTCCAAACTTAGTCTAGGCCTACAGTAGCTTAATCAGTATTGAGCTTTTTGCACTTCCCCTTTTTTCACATTCCTAACATTTTTCCTTACTATGCATATTTCCATGCTCATTTGTATGAGGCAGACTGCAGCATGCTATTCCACATTAAACCAACATAAACTGATTCTTTACCCATTGAACATGGGTGATAACAAAAATTAATTTCCAACTGATATATAGAAGAAGAAAAAATGTGGGGAATTTAGGGCTTTCTTTTGTTTTCATACACTAATATCTCATTCAAATGCACTTTAACATATTTGTTTTTCTTCACTATCAATTTTGTGTGCTTTATCCCAGTTTCATTTATTTCTGACTGGGTAGGCTTATTCATGTCATTTGTATCAATAACATATAAACACATAAATTGACTGGGTACTTTACAAAGAGCTACTGGCTACATTATACAGGGCTACAGACTGTACTTTACATAGTTAGAAGCTGATATGGCTCCAAGTACCTGCATCAATGCAAGTTGTATGAAACATGATGAAATTGGCCACAAGATTTAGTATCTTCATATACCATTTATATTACAACAGCCTCCTGTCCACTAACAAACAACCCCCCACCACTAAAAAAAACCCTACACCAATTGACAAAACTACAAAATCAAAACACACTCATATATACAGTACATGCGAGGTACAGTATACTCATTTTAAAGTAATTCCCAACATTAATCCCAGTATAGCAGTAAATTGCTACTGTATATAGAGTATATTGAAGTTTACTATGCATTTCTTTCAGTACACGATATATGCCAAACGGGATACCATTTGAAATATCTCCATCGGGATATGGTATCCCAAATGACAGACCCCTAGTTTTCCTGTTTCACAGAAGAGGCCCGCCCTGCCCCTCTGTGGGCCCGCCCTGCCCCTCTGTGGGCCCGCCCTGCCCCTCTGTGGGCCCGCCCTGCCCCCTGGGGTCCGTCCTGTCCCTTTGCGGTCTGCCCTGCCCCTTTTGAGAGAAAAAATGTTTTTGTTTTTTTAGATTTTTTTTTTTTTTTTTGGAAGGGGGGGGATTTTTTGTTTTAACTTAATAATCTGAATTAGCCTCATAAATGAAATACTTTACACAGATACAGAACCCAGAATGATAGACTGTTCCTTACTGGTCAGAATAGATTAATTCTCAGATGTATGATTACAGCTAAAATTCCAAAGCTTCTTCACTAGGGTATTGAGCCTTAAGGGTGCCCCTGGACTCCACGGCAAAAAGACGCAGCGTTTCGCGCATGCATTTATGTGCCCCTCAACAAGTCTAGCACCCTGCCCCTTTTTAAATCAAGCTAGGGGTCTAAATGAGATATCAAAACTGTCATCATTCCATGAGATATCAAAACTGTCATCATTCCATTCAGGCTTCAAGTTGTGCTTTCTGTTTTTATAATTTATGCATGATTAATAAAAGTCAAATATCAATTTTTAACTAAAATCTGTTTTACAGAAACTATTGATCTATCAACATTCACATTTTCAATTACAGACCTTCCACTTGCTTTCACCAGTTTTGTAAAGCTTTCATGGATATTGCTAATTGGTGGTGAAGCGAAAGAAAACTATCTAGGGCTTTAATAGATATTCATAACTTGATGCAGAAATTCCCCTATTTGTGTGCAAATTCATTTGAATAATTCATTTTCAGAGACTGAGCTATTCAGGTTGATATCCCAATGGGATAGATTTGATATCCCTAATGGGATATTGTACCCGGTTCTGGATATCAATGTACTAAGATGCAGCTGTTTTTCAATTCGGATATAGTATCCCAATTGGCAGTTATGTCGCACTGTCTCTAAATATTAAATTTTGATTAATAATGTTTTTATTCTTGGACTAATATTTCTTTTTTAACACAAACATTTACCAAAATATTTTCAATTATATTCATTTAACATATTTGAGTCCCAGCATCGCGTATACGCGTCCATATTTTTCCCTTTCATGTACCAGCAACGCGTATATGCAACAGATATCACAGCATCAATTACATGGAATTTATTTAAATTGGTGGGTACTAACTTTTTTGTTTTGCAAAATTAACGTAAATAAACATTTAGTCTACCTATTTTCAAGTGTAGGGGTCGGTCATACTTCCTGTTTTTGTAAGAAAAATGGTCAAACACAGGACAAAATTCTGTGAACGAAGCGAAGCGGAGATTTTTATAGGCAATTCACACACAAAATGGCATTAATAGTTGGCCATCATCCGTCATTAGATAGTGATGATGAGTCTGGATTTGGAGCCAGATTTCGTAGATTTTGATACGAACAGTAATAGCGAGAGTGATTTTGACAGTGATGAAGAGGAATTGACTATAAATGATGGTGATTTTTAGATCAACTTCGACATAAACATCGCAGATAAAAAAAGCTAAGTGGAGCAATGATAAATTTGGAAAAACCCTTCCACGCCTCAAGAAATTACACACTAAAACCTAGTGGGACTCAATGTGTTAAACAAAATTGATAAAATCATCAAAAAAACCTAGCATGTTCAATTATTTTAATAACAGAATAAAACTATTTGATAAGAATCTGTTTACCCATATTGTATCTCTAACCTAGGATTTCACCCATTATATATATACTGTGACATTTTTGTATACCTTCCAGCCACAAATCATTTCTTACCTGTCTTGGGGAGTTTGAAAAGATGCTGATGGACTAGCTGGATGAGATGCCTGCATCTTACTGTAGTCAGGACGACCCACTCCAAAAAAGGGATTGAGTACAACTCGGTCCACTTTGACAAAGCAGTTCATTTGCTGTGACAGAGTAAGTCCAAACAAAATGTGAATGACATGTGCACAGCAAATGAAACTTTTCATGCAAAGTACATGTACAATAGAGATACTCATTCATGTCTACAGTATAAGCCATTTCTAGGACAAACTGTAAGAAGATGATGGTTTTACAGTTCAGTGATGCAACATGATTTAACTTAATCTTGTTTATTCTACTTCTTATGGACAGCTACAAAAGTCAGTTTAATTGCCTCCTAAAAAGCATATTAATTTGTCAGTAAAGCAACCTTTTAAATGTTGAGATAATCTAGTTTACTTTAAGTGTATCTAGTCTTAAAGAGATACTGTAGCTGATCAAAGTTTGACTATTTTTATATATGCAAAACCTGTGACAGTTAAAAATATTTATGCATCAATTATTTGTTGTAACTTTTAGTCTATAAAACTGATGAGGTTAAGATCCAAAAATGATCGGAATCAGTGGCGTTGCCAAGTAGGAGGAATTGGGGTCTGAACCACAAAGCCCTCTACCTCCCACCCAGAAATAATATTATCAAGGTCTACAGGATAGGATCCCACCTTTGAACACAGGACTGCTCAGAACCACTGCTCCAAAGAAGTTTAGCAGCATAAAGTAGTGTTAAATCAACAACAAAATTGTGCATATAAGGTTTGCTAAATAATGCAACTTGCTACAACTTGCTAAAATTTGATATCAAATAGAAATAATGGTAAATTTGAAACCAATATTCACTGTATTTTAGGGCTATTTTTACCTGTTCAAAAACCCATCAAGCATTTTTCACATATCTTAATTATTTTAAATTTTGAAAAGAGTAACATTTTGAAGTAATTTGTTGTTTTTATTCCTTTTCAAAAATTAGTTCCATATTGCTTGTGATCATTAATCTTGAAGAAACATTCCCAACATACTGTTTATCCCTCTTTAATTTACTTTTTAATTCCCCAAATTGCAAAAGACATTACGATGAGATACAAGAAAGATACAAGATCCTGAATACTGAAGACACATAATATAACATAATAATTACTAACTGTAGATGGCTTTACAGCATCATTTGAAATGTTTGTTTGATGAGGGCTTAATGGCACCAGGACAGTGAGTCAAATTGTGACTGAGAGGTTAAATCATTCCAGAGGTACAGTAGGAATAAAATAAAATAAAATAAGAGGAGTCTGAGAGAAGTACAGGGGCTAATAGACAGAAAGCTGGGATCGAAAGAGGAAGTGCAGGGGTAAAAAAAAAAGAGAAGATTAATGGGATTAACCCTCTTGCTCATAAGTAGATAACTCCTTTCCTGTGATTGTTGTAACTTTCTTCTGTTTCTATTACTCACAGTAAACAGGAAAACTGATCAAACTTCAAACAGTAAAGCCACTTTTAGGTATTACATCTTTACTACATTCCAGAACCTTATTGCAGTTTTTTAATGTTTCCAGAGGAGTGCCTCAGCCTGCCAATATATAAACCCTTTCCCACATAACCTCAACCATGTCCATCTTCTACAAACTCTCTACTTTTGGAGAAAAAAATACTTTCCCCTTTTGCCACGTTGTGTATAAATGGCAAAATCTGCACTACTTCTTGTGTTGATTTTTATCTACTTTAGTATTGGTACCTCAAACTCCATGCTGTATAACCCTTGCCACATTGTAATGCCCTTACTCGTCCCTGGTACCCTGTCCCTTTCTGGATCAAATTAGGAGCTTGCTTATCCTCACCTCTGCCCCTCCGTTCACCCTACTCGTTGACCTGAAGTAACTGTTCAATCTTGTTTTGGAAACTGCATGTACAATTCACCCTACTCGATGACCTGAAGTAACTGTTCAATCTTGTTTTGGAAACTACATGTACAATTCACCCTACTCGATGACCTGAAGTAACTGTTCAATCTTGTTTTGGAAACTACATGTACAATTCACTCTACTCGATGACCTGAAGTAACTGTTCAATCTTGTTTTAGAAACTATATGTACACTCTAAACATTTATATACATAAAATGTAATACACAGTACTCACGGGATCTTTTACTGGCATATCTGTCTGACCATGGAAGAAAGGATTGATAATGGCTGTGTCACAGTGCTCAATAATCTTCATTCTGGCCAGTGCTTGTGTGGGGGGTATTCTGGATTCTGATTGGTTGTTCAGCTCTGTAGCATAGGCAGGATTTGTGACATTATCCCTGAATCTCGACTGTGGTTGTTGTTGCCTGTACCTGCCGTTCCTGGCCATATTATCTGTAAGAAACAACATAATAACCAATTTTAATTTCTGATTAATAATTAATATGGCAGAAACTTTTATCAGACTACATGCAAGTCCAGAAAGGGGACCTATACTTATTTCAGTTTGACAATAGTTAAAATAAAAAATAAAAATATATGTATTGAATCAAACAAATAATTAAGAGCTTAGAATTATATTAAAGGAAATCGACTGCCCCAAAATTCATGCAAGTCCAGAAAGGGGACCTATACTTATTTCAGTTTGACAATAGTTAAAATAAAAAATAAAAATATATGTATTGAATCAAACAAATAATTAAGAGCTTAGAATTATATTAAAGGAAATCGACTGCCCCAAAATTCATGCAAGTCCAGAAAGGGGACCTATACTTATTTCAGTTTGACAATAGTTAAAATAAAAAATAAAAATATATGTATTGATTCAAACAAATAATCAAGAGCTTAGAATTATATTAAAGTGAATCGACTGCCCAAAATTCATTCAGTGTTCAGGAAATAATATGTAACTATTACAAATAAACATTTTCATGGTGAAATAATGAGAACCTCTAAAAGTTAGGGCTTACTAAACAGTTACTGTATGAACAGCTACCTATTAATGAAGCCTTAAACATGTGCAGTATAAACATTTCAGTAAGTACATAATGTACATATCTGGACATCATCAGGAAAGTTCAGTGGGCACTATAGGCTACAATGTCCAGCAGTCATAAGAGTAATTTAAGAGTTTCATGACCTGGAGTTGGGAAGTTTTATATGAAAAGACTTCTTTTTTTTTTTATTGAGATTTTCCTTTGCAGCCTAACACTAATAGCCCTTAGGCCTATAAATGGTTCTACTGGCATTTTTGGCCAAAATCAAAATTGCACCCATAGGGGTAATTAGTGTGCAGCTGCACAGTAAAAAATACATATATATATTAATTCTGATTCTTGTTTAAAATCTCTTGCATCCCTGATCATTCAACTTGTAAAACTTGCAAGATAAATTTCTTAACAATCCATTCGCAGCAGTAAATGTTCAAAAATTTGTTTGTAGCTTCTATCAAATACATGGAAAATAAATTGATAAACAAATCAACAAATGATTAAAGAATAGTAAACATATTTTCTCCCCAAATTTCAGATTACATGTAGTTCATGATCAAATGTAAAAACTTTGATTTACTGTAACTTGATTTTCATTTTAAGTCCTCAAAAAGTATCTCAAATTTCTTATGTCAATGACTCACATTTGACTGCTAATGATATTGCCACCTGGGGGTGGTATGGTTGAGTCATACAACTGACAAGTGCATTAGCCAGTTTAACAAATTTTGACATTCTTTTCCCTCAAATTGATAAAGAAATACATTAAAATTACAGTGATATGAACAAAATTGGCAAAAACAGCATGGTTTTTAAAAATTCTGACGTAATTATGTGGCGTGGAGAAAACAAACATTGACACAGTTAATTTAATAATAAATTTAACAACTCTAGACCTTTTTTGTGACGTGTATTTTCATTCCAAATTTCAGATTTGTTGATGACTAGATGTAAATACAGCTGAACAGGTAGATGAAATTCATTTTGCTTGTTTGTTTGATCATGGCTTAACGGCACTACAACAACTAAGGTCAAATTGTGCCTGAGAGGTCAGATCATTCTAGAGGTAGAAAGTAAAGGAAACAGGGGGAGAATGAGAGATATTTAAGGACAAAAGGTCAGAAAGCTGTGATCGTGAGGGGAGGTGCATGGTTGAAACAAAAACAAAGTAGAGAGGGGTGGAAGAGGAGAATTAAATATGGTCATAAGAGGGAGACATGATGAAGGAAGAAAATAATTTTATCCGGAGGATTTTTTTGGAAGAACTCAGCAATTGAGTTGTAGGGAGCGAGGGAAGCTCTGGGAAGGTTGTACAGGGGGCAAGCAAGAAGAACGTGATGGATTGTGAGGGTGCAATGGCAATTGTTGCAGAGGGGTTGGGGGGAGCCAATAAGGAGGTGGGAGTGGGTGAGATGAGTGTGACCAATTCTAAGATGGGTAATATGAATGTTGTCAATACGAAAGAGGTTGTTGATGGTGGCTTTGATCGGAATTGTGGGCTGGATGACATGGAGTTTGTTATCAATTTGGGACTTCCATTAGGTTTGCCAGCGGTCCCGAACAAGGGAAGCGATAAGCGGTTTGATGTCAGAGAGGGTTTTGGGAAAAGGAGCAGGGAGGAGGGTGAGGGCAAGCTTAGCGGCTGCATCAGCCCTGTCATTACCCGGGATGCCAACATGGCTGGGTATCCAGAAGAAAAAAATACTTTTCCTGCAGAGGGTGGGAGAAAGGAGTTTGCGGAGGAGGAGGTGGCATGTGAGGTTATTCCATTTAAGGTTGAGTAAAGAAGTAAGAACAGCCTTTGAGTCGGAGAAAATAACAAAGTGGCTGAGCGGGGAGTACTCAATAAAGTTGAGGGCAAGGAGAATGGCCTTAGCCTCGGCTGAAAAGATGGATGAGTAGTCAGGAAGTCTGCTACTAAGGGTGATGTCTTGGATGACCGCAGCAGCAGCTGTCTTGTTGCCCTCCTTGGACCCATCAGTATAGATGGAGGTGTAATTTGAGAGTTGGTCTTTGACTTGGTTGTGGAGATTGATGAAGAGGTTAGGATGGGTTTGAGCTTTGTGATGGGTGGAGAGGCCCAGGTGGACAGAAGGTAGATTTCAACATTGCATAACCGTACTCACTAGGGCTTTCACTGTGAAAATCTTGCATACTATGATACCTCGCCGTCAAACATTCCAAAACTACACCACCATCCCAGAGGTATTGCTTATATCAGTACTCAGAAAAAAATGGCCGCCATCTTTGAAAAGCATGCAGAATTTCAGCTACGTTAAAAAAAAATTAGTTCATTTACTTTGCAATATTTTTTCTTTCTTGCAAAATTTATTTGACTCTTCAGGTAAGAATACTGATTGTTCTTGCACGGTTTTGCCCCAACGTGAAACGGTCTGTTTCCAAAACCAAAAGCAGTTCAACCGGAAAATGGTTTCTCACCCAAAATGCAAACAAGCTTTGAACTAAGCTTGCACTGTTTTGCCCAGACATGAAACCGGTCGGTTTCCAAAACCAAAACCGTTTTTAAAACAAAATGCATGAAATCTTTTGCTCTTTTAAATTTGAACAATTTTGACCAGGAATGTTGTTCAAAAGTTTTTTATACGCATGAAAATGAGATGAGGGAAAGGAATACAAACTTTTCAGGGGAATAAATAGACGTTTTCACCTTCGATCTCATTGTGAAATGTTAATCATACCAGCTTTGTTTGATTTTAGCTAACAATTGTAATGCTCCGTTTCAAGCATGGCCTTTTCTTTTTATAGGACGGGCATTTACTATTTTCTTTTGTTATTAATTAGCTGACATTTCCTTTTACTTTTTTGTTAGTGATCACTAACGTTTATTGGAGCTAACAAGGCTCCATATACTGCATATGGACAAAGCTATGGCTATACATATAACGTTGCATCGCAAATTGTTCATTTGCAGAGAAAATTATCACTAAAATTTTACAGAAATTCAACACTACAATTCGTATAAAAATTGTTTTTTAGTGTACAATTTTAGCACCCGGTTACGTGAGTAAGATTTGGAGCATCTGTCATGTACGTAAGTACATGATATAACAAAGTATTTTTTTCCATAGCTAGCATTGCTAAATTAAACAAGCCAGTGTACACATAACAAATGTCCCATAGTAAATACGCATGTACAGTGGGTGTTTGACTAATAACTACTGTACGTTTGATTCACAAACCAAGCTGGTGATAGCACAGGGATAATTTATTTTCGTTTTACAATCTGAATATGAATAAAATAAGTCTGCAAAAATCCTTCTATAGGACATGAGTATAAACCAAGCATAACAAAAGTATAAAAAAAAACTAATACAAATTAAGAAGTTAGTAAGTCTCATAACAGTACGATTACAAAATTAATTAACCCTCCTCTAAACCATGCTACAGCTATTCATAAATTATAGCAACGGTTTTTCCATTTTTTTAAACTCTAATTTTTTTAATTTTATATGATACGACAGCCCTTAAACAGTTGAAAGACCCATTTATTACTCATGTTACTATGACAACACATAAATCTAAGGTCATACACGCACAGTTTTATTTGTATCCAGGGGCCATTAACCAAGATTCCATGTACTTGAACTAGTTTTAAAGGAATATTCCCATGTTTTTTTGTTTTGTTTTTCATAAAGAGAAAGTTTTTAGAAACAAAGTGGTGTAATATCTTATTCCGTTTAAAAGTTACAAAAATTTAAAGTATTTTTGAATCTGGACAAAAGTGACTGATTGACATCTGTAATGTCATAGAGACAATTTCAACAAACGTCTTTTGTATTTCTTTATAAATGATTTGGGATTTTTTTCTCATGGAAATGATGATGTACCCCAAGAAAAAAAAATGTTTTCTTGTAAATGATATATTCCACCCTATCTCTAAATCATACATTTCATCCTATCTCTAAGCATAACAAATCAAAACTGCTGTTTGATGATGTAACAAAAAATGTGATTAAATTTATTAATACATAACTGTGCTGGAATTGCCTTGATGACATCATGGAGCTGAAGAACATATAACTGTACGTGGTGTTTTTAAGAACATTTTCCTACTTTTTATTTAATTGAATCTGAATCGGTTAAGTCGGCAACAATCCTTCAAGAGGACATGAATGCCAACCGAGCGTAAAAAGTATGAGTAGATAAAAACTAGTTAGCAATACAAGTGTTAGTAAGTTAGTAAGTAATGTTTTTTTTTACTACTTTGTTTCTATCAATTTTCTCTATCATGTATGAGAAAATGAAAATCCTTGGGAATATTCCTTTAAGAACGTACGTGCACAGGGTCAGTCAGTACAGTAGGGCGTGGTTGAATTCGTAAATGGTCTCGTAATACTAGGCTAGGTCTAGGGGGCCTACTTAGCTTGCAATTTGCAATATATTTGTCGGGATTTATAATGGATTCCCAAGTATTTTAAAAGACAAAAGGACTCTGGAGAGAATCGACGGGACTTCAAATAAATTGATTATTAAGGTACATTTGTTGTGGTCAGGGAAATATTAGCCAGGATAGAAGACGCAAATACATAGCATCATCGAAGCTGTTAATCCAGGTCCTAAACCTACATTATAACTATTCTCTGCAATCTTGATTTCCAGACACACATAGGCCTACATGAGAGTACACCACTCACACTGTGCTGGTGTCTTTAGTCACCTAAAACAAATCACGGGTAGCCTACGGGTAAAGGCGAATTACTATGCTGACTGGACTCTCATTTAAACGGTTAATATTCTCACCTGGCTCGAAGGCATAGTTCACTCTTGTGTAAGGCCTAGCCATTTAGCCTAACGTTGAATGTTCGCGGCGAAAACAATGGACGACGATCATGATGATTTTATTCCAAATAATTTCCACGAAAACAAGCATTTTGAAGAATAAATCTACTACTAAACATCTCTTTGGCCACGTACCTTCATAAACATCCCAAACAAGCGATAGCAAATAGAGTACAAGGTCCTGAACTGATGAACTCCACCCACTTCTTCAACAAACACTGAGACTTTTCTTGTGTACACGCAGACAGAGACCACCATCATTTAAATTTAACTTATGGATTCAGTCTAGTAGGGCGAATGACGTCACGCTCTCTGGTAATACTGTCATTAGTCCTATAGGGCGAATGACTTCACGCTCTCTAGTAATAGTGTTAGGATTAGAAATATCATTTTTTAAATTAGAAATGAAATGAAATATAGGTTGATTCCATTTTTCCAGAACATTTTTTCTCCATTAATTCAGCACATAAAAGCCCTTTATTTGTGAACAGGGCAACTTCTTGAATTGTAAGAAAAATTGGTGGCGTGGTCAAATATATGTATTTCAAATGCATAGAAGACAAGAAACAAATTCGTAAAAAAATATGTTGATATCAGATCCCATCAAGCGTAGATCCCGTGGGATGAGGATACAAATATGTTGATATCTGATCCCATCAAGCGTAGATCCCGGGGGATGGAAATACAAAATATGTTGGTATCTAATTCCATCAAGCATAGATCCCGGGGGATGGGGATACAAAATATGTTGATATTTGATTCCATCAAACGTAGATCCTGGGGGATGGGGATACAAATATGTTGATATCTGATTCCATCAAGCGTAGATCCCGGGGGATGTGGATAAGAAATATGTTGATATCTCATTCCATCAAGCGTAGATTCTGGGGGATGTGAACAAAAATATGTTGATATCTGTAACCATCAAGCGTAGATCCCGTGGGATGGGGATACAAATATGTTGATATCTGATTCCATCAAGCGTAGATTCCAGGGGATGGGGATACAAATATGTTGATATCTGATTCCATCAAGCGTAGATCCTGGGGGATGGGGATACAAATATGTAGATATCTGATTCCATCAAGCGTAGATCCCGGGGAATGTGGATAAAAAATATGTTGATATCTCATTCCATCAAGCGTAGATCCTGGGGGATGTGGATACAAATATGTTGATATCTAATACCATCAAGCGTAGATCCCGTGGGATGGGGATACAAATATGTTGATATCTGATTCCATCAAGCGTAGATCCCAGGGGATGGGGATACAAATAAGTTGATATCTGATTCCATCAAGCGTAGATCCTGAAGGGTGGGGATACAAAATATGTTGATATCTGATTCCATCAAACGTAGATCCTGGGGGATGTGCATAAAAATATGTTGATATCTGATTCCATCAAGCGTAGATCCTGGGGGATGGAGATAAAAATATGTTGATATCTGACTACTTCAAGCGTAGATCCAGGGGGTGGAGGATAAATCTTTCTCATTCATTCATTAGCTAGGGGATGGTCCATGTGATCATTTCCCCACTTTTGAACCAATGGTACCCAAAATGTACATAGATATTCCGTTAACTCGACATTCCTCTAACTTTGATGGTGTTGATATAAATGTATCCTTCAGTGTTATCAATATGTCGTTGAGATTTCCTTTCGCTTTGAATTGACACCATCTACAGTTAGAGGTTATAAGCGAATACCATAGTTACATTCACATTCTAAAAAATCATGCATTATTTTGATAACAGAAATTCATTCTAAGTAAGACATACATATTTTCAACTCGAGTTTATCTTAAAATGGGAATTTTTGCCAAACACCTAGGACAATCTGTAAAAACCTTTCTTCGATGAAAATGGCGATTTTGAAGAAAGACTTAATTTGAACAAAACGGAAGTCTATAAGAAACTACGGTAACTTGAAATAGACTTTTATTCTTAATGAATTGATTTCAGAGAACACTCCCAGAGATATACATTCAACAGCTGATATTTGTCATTAAAAGTTACTGTAGACACTGTATTAACTATTCTGGTTCCTGATTGGCAATCGTCACGTCACGTTGGTGACGTTTTTTGACAAACTATGTACGATCACTTTAATACGAAAACTTCTCTGAGAACTTGATGTGGGCGGCAGTGTTGACAAAATACTTTGTTTTAGGGAAATTTACTTTTATCATAATTATTTTTGTTTAGATTTATAGGAAGTAAACTTCTCAGAGCAGGCATTCATACACGCATTTCCAAATGAATAGATCATTTCCGATGTGGGTATTTGTTTTACGAAAAATGTTCTATAATCTCAGGTTGATGTCGACCTCAAAATTCCTTACAGGTATACGTTGATACCCAGAAGACTCTGACTGTGTGATAAGGTTTGGTTTGTTGATGATTAACGGCACCGCGACAGTCAGAGTCAAATGTGCCAAGAGGGTGTTAATAAAGTATGGTGTAATAGAGCGTAATATAACAACAAATGCAAAATTGCAGAAATAAAAACAAAACACCCAAATTGAATGAAAATGGATGCCTAAGAGGAAATCAACGTCTACGGATTAGGAAAATTGGTTCAGTCAGTATACATTACCCAGCAAATACATAATCTTTTAATAACATTTTGAATGACTTGTACAAATGTCAAATTAAAACAATGTTAAATAATACTATAATAATGCTTCAAAATTGTTTGATGATACATTTTTTTGGTGTTTTAGAAAGATTTTATAACAAATATTTGTGCACAAGATTTAAGTTGGTCTACAAGAGGTGATTGTTTAGCTAAACCAACACAGTGTTGGGTTTTCTCACTTTTTGTCCTTTAACATTGAAAATGTTTCACCTCCTAAGCTTGATACATTTGGTCTTGGAATTTTGGCTTATGCGAGATCAATTCAGGGGATTCTCCCCTTATAAAGAAAATTATTTTCCCCCGAAGAGGGAAAATCTCAGACGCTATTTTTAAGATTACCCATGATGCCGCTAACGAAACAGCGTAACGCTATGGCAAAGAACTTGTATAACATAACATAACAAGATTACGGGCTAAGAAGGGTTAGACACTCCATAAAAAGCCCAAACTAACACCACCGCCACACACAAAAAAAATCAAATCAAAGACGCCCAGAGTTAGTAAAGAATTTATCAATGTTGACCTTGAATTTGTGAACAGAATTGGAGCTAACTACCCACTCAGGCAAACCATTCCACTTATTAACAGCTCTTTGCGAAAAGCTCAAACGCCGAATATCTATCCGTGAGAACACTTTGGTCAACTTCAAACTGTTACCACGTGTCACGTGAGGATTAGCCAAAACATGCAAGAAATAACAGGAAGTCAAAGCATCCCTACCAGATAGGAATTTAAAAGCATGAATCATATCGCCACGTACTCTTCTCAACTCAAGCATGGTCGAACCAAGAATTCGCAACCTAGATTCGTAAAAGAGATTCCTTACTTCGGAAGTAAGTCTAGTGGCTCTTCGCTGAACCTGCTCCAAAATAAACTTATCCTTCTCATAAAAGGGACACCAAGCCTGAATAGCATACTCAAGGTGAGGCCTGACTAATTGCTTATACAAATTAAGAACAACCTCTCAACCAAGAAAACAAAAAAATTCTCCTAATCAAACAAAGCATTCAATTTGCCTTGCAGCTGTATGGGTTCTAGAAAATTCATAACCAAGTAGGTCAATTTCATTTTTACATTTTCAAAATCTATACTCATCAATCTACAAATTATTCGGTTAATTCCCAAATCCACGACGCCGTTTAAGAGATATTTAATGACAAACTTACAAATTCTGGCCTGTTTTCACTAGGGATTATCGAAATATCGCAGACACCATCCAGTACCAAACAAGAAAAAGAATGTGCATTGCACAAACAGGTATGCACACAAGGCATACCGCATAAGGTCACTTCGCAAATACAATGACCGCATATCAGCTAATTATAAAACTGTAGGTCAAAGCACTTTTAAATGGAAATCCGCAAGTTACATAATTTAACATAGGTTTTCCCCTCTTCGGAGAAAATATTTTTTCTCCAGAGGAGGGGATCTACCGAACTGGCGATGTATTCATACAAGCATGTATCTTTCTAAGAGTAAATCAATGTAACTTTTGAGTTACAGCAACAACAACAAAAATCATATTTTTAGTGCCATCATGGAGATGTTCCATGGTGTCATATTTCACACTCAGTAAGCACAGATTCTCCTTAGGCATTTTTCTTTCATGATCAAACTACCCATCAGCATGAATATACATCAGGTAATTATTTACAGTTAACCAGCAAACATAAATGATCCATTATTTATTTCAAATGTACAGATACTATTTGGAAATTCCTAAAATGCCTGATCTCAATAATTATTGTTTCCAGTAATGATACTGGAAAAAAATATGAGAATAGTAAACATTTTCATCAAAACTGGTGAACAATTAACCAATTTACTTCATTTTTAGGCCTTGCTGTAATAAATAATGGACATTTTATATAAATTTTGTGACATCACAACGATGAAACATATCAATCTCCTTATGTTAAGTTATTAACTCATTGTTTTTCAAATCTCCACCGACGTTATTTGAATGGGAGCAGTTGGATATCACAAAGAAGTTTTGATCTTGATTTCCATCATATATCCTAGCTCAACCGAAGTATAGCAGGAGAAACTGGTCATTTTGATGATTTTCAGTGACTGAAATTTAGGACATTAAATTAGTCTAGTAGTATTGCATTAAAAAGCTCTCAACTACAAACAATCAATATCTTCTCAATACAAACATACCACATTATTTCAAAGGACTAAGGACTTTACATCAATAACCTTCATCATGCCATCTTTCTCTTTTATTGACAATAAATCACCATTACGTACAGGCTGGACACTTAAAAACCTGGTAAAAAATGTAAAGGGTTGAGCTGCAGGCTGTCAGTCTGTGATGCTCTGGTTGATGTTACATTTTGTACACAAATCATGTTATTTATCTTATCTGTAGTTATTTGTATGATGATTTGGTCATATATTTTGGTATTTTCTTGAGTTATGGTCATGAGATTAATTGGTTATTTGATAACTTAAGGCTATGCATCAGCCATCTTTCTTTTAGGGCGTACTTCCATTTCTATTACGAGCCTTGTTCCTCTTTGAATTTTTGAATCAAGCATTCATGACTCGAGAATAATGACTATTTTGCCAGGCAATTTCATGTACATGAAGAGGTCTGAAGAGGGCGACATACTTAATCTTAATATTCAGCAGTTCAGATTAATTGCAAATGGGGGAAACATTTTATTCTTGTAGAATACTGAATGGTATTTTTCTCAAGAAGTAGATAGACTTTCCTTTTGATTAAGAATAATCTATTGTCATATGTTGAGGTACCGTTATTGTTTTACAAATTCTCATGTGAATTTAAAAGCTGATTTTAGACATTTTTTGAGATATAATCTTACACACTAAGTGTCAGCCTATTTTGCATTGTCATATTTACAGAA
>JAIGNY010001658.1:10000-22500 GCA_020152595.1 Chiridota heheva | reverse complement strand
CATAACATTTTTGGAAAAATGTCCTCTTGTCCCCTCACTTTTTTAATAAGAGACCATGCTCCCCTCCCCCTCCCCACCTCCCCATCCTCCCCCACCCCCACCCCCAACACCAACATACACACACACTTTCAGGATACGCTATATGAAGCTATTTGGGCCGATGATATTATTTGCGCGTAAGGCGGGAGTTTTACGCGTTGGGTCTAGGGGCCCGCGTAAGGGCCCCTGGTGGGGTCCATGGGGAAAGCCCAGGTGACGGTCCAGGGGGAGAATCCCCGGAAGATCCTCAATTTTAGCATTTGCTAGGGTTACGTTTGGACCTTTCTAATACTCAGCAAGATTTTTGAGGACCAAAAATATGTTCTATGTCCAGAAAATGTCACTATGTTACGTATACCGCGACCAAACCTTTCTTCAGGGTTGTTGTTTATTGGTGGAAGATGGCAAGCTTGTGTTTGTGAAAAATCTAACAGCGTGTGTGGAATCTTGGAATCGACTGGTGCAAGAATATTTTCAAAAACTGGGAGATAGTGAGTGGCATGGAGTCTAGGGCCGTTAAAGGAATTCTAGTGGGGGTTCCGCACCTCCCCCCCCCCCTCCACTTTTTCGAGAGAAAAAAATCAAAAAATTGGGATAAACTTTGTTTTCAAAAACAAAATTGCCACTTCGTTGTGGGAGGGGGTCTAGGACCTTCTCGGATCCCTTCACTTTCTTAATGCTGCTAGTGGGACATAGGGGCGGAGCTCTAGAGGACAACCCCTCTCCAATACTTTTTCGCGAATTATAAGAAAGTTGACCTGCAATTTGGGAACAATTACTGCTTGCAAAAGATATGAACCACAGATCATGTCCACTGAAACTTATTATTAGTAAAATTCAAATAAAAAGTGTAATACATATAGAGGTATGTCACGTATATAATTAATACAATTAATGTAATATAATGTTGACTATGCCCGATTTTTTTTCTCGCAAAATTAACATAATTTTTCACATAATTATCACTGGAATTAGCTCAGAAGCCCATGCATCAGTTCGTGCCATAATTATAATCTTATTCATTAAGTCGCCCGAATGGAAGGAAGGGGGGGAAAGGGAAGCGTCTAAAGTGTGAGGTGAGGGTCCAATGGTGACTTTTGATGTCAATGTCCAAAAAGTGTGTGTGTGGGAGGAGCGGTTCCAGGAAAACTTGAAGACTTTATTTCTTATATATCTCAAAAATGGGGTCCAAAGTGGGTTTTTAGAGATGGCCTGGAGGGGGCAGAGAGAGGGGGGGGTCCAACCATGACTTTTAATGTCAACTTCCAAAAAAAGTGTGTGAGATGGGCGGGTTTCGGGGGAACTTGAAGACTTTATATTTCTTATATATTTGAAAATGGGGTCCCTGACTTTTGATGTCAATGTCCAAAATGAGAAGGCAAGGGATCTTGATAAACGTTATTTCTGAAGATGTGGGGGACTCCAAACCCATTACCCTGTGGTTACGCCATTGATACCACCCATGCTGAAAATGATTATTTTATTAGTAGTAATCAGGGCCGTGTTTCGCGGGGAGATTGGACGTTTACAAACTTCAAAGTATTTTTTATTGCAATCTTTTTTATTGTTCCTTCTCATCAAGTATAAAATATAATCATATAGGTTATGTAGATCAATGCACAAGAAAGACATTATTTTGAAAACTTCTACACCTAAATGTTGCAATAAAACGTAAGGGAACAGTTTGCATTGTTTTTTAAAGATATTTGTTGTTCTTTTTCTTATTTACAAATAGGTTTACATTCTTTACAATAATCTGCATATTGTTATATAATAATGCACAACATTGCAAATATAATCAGATAATACAGCAATTCATTAAATCCGTATACTTCCATCATTAATCGTTTTAATATTGTCAGATTGTATAGTATTTCAAAAAATTAATAGAAAATAATTTTCCATACCTCCAGGCTACAATAATCATCGATCTTCACTTTTAAAGAATTACTACTAGTAGCAATGTACTTTGGAATTTGTAGTACTTTTCTTTCAACTTTTTTAAACATAAAAATGTAACCAATCAATAAACTATTTAATGCTTTGTTTTGAATACTTTACATTACACATCGTGTTTCTGGGTTAATAAATAAAATTTCATTGGTACTAGCATTAATATAAGCTTTTAAATGATCCTCATTGGTGGTTTCAAAAAGACAAGGATATGATTCGTCTCTCTTGATTTTAAGTATAAATAATGTTCTTTAACATTATTTTTTAGAAAATCACTGTTATTAGATAGTATTCTAGTATTTATTCTCGATTAGAACCAAATGTTCCTACATTCCATGGATCGTTTAAAAGGAAACTTGTAAACACATTTGCAGTTTAATTCACTTTTTTTCAATTCGAGTACGCCACTTTCCCTGAGATAATAATTTTTAACACAAGCAGATTTAAACTTATACTCATCATCTCTTTATTAGGATAGCATACACCTCTTGAACAAATGGTCTAATCAGTTTAGGAAAAATTACCGTTGGGATAGCATTGTAGTGCCCTTAAAACCCCTTCATACTGTAAATGTGTTTTTGTTTTTCTTTGTCTGATCTCAAGCTGTAAAGTTATAGGAAAATGGATTCCATCTATATCAATACAATTATCAACTTCACATTAATCCAGTCTTCTAAACATAAAGGTTCTCTGTCAATCTGAATAATTATACCAGAGAAAATGTAGGTTTCTGTGTATATTACTAAATTCCACCTGTCACTCTTTTTTTTCTTTTCTGATATATTTCTCAAGTTAACATGGCGGACTATAGTATGTAGTTCACAATATATAGAATCCGTCGTGGCCTGAGGGTCACATACAGACAACAATAGCTGTTCTAACCCGTAATAAGAAATATGTTATGTATCAGTTTAAAGGTCTATCTAGCCCAAGCTGTTTTATTACCTTGTATTCTTCTGGATGGACATATTGCGAATGCATATGCTACGAATTTCCACCAAGTAGAGAGTCTTTGCTAAATGGAAATGTTATTTAAAATTAGCTAAGAATAACAGTTATATGCATATCAGAATGCGCTAGCTAGTATACTAACGAATATGACGGGCAAATTCTTCAAAAGACACATTGATATTTATTATCCTCATACATAATTAAAGGTATATTATTATGTATACCATTTCCTATACTCAAATTAAAGAGTTTTAAAATTTGATTTAGTTAATGTTATTGTTCGTGGTTGGTAGTTATTAGAATAGACTGTTTAACTAGCATTCATTAAACACAAGTATTGCTTAACAATCTAATTCGAAATAAAATCACAACAAAAAATAAAAACCCATAGAATCTGAATTCAAATTAATTTTGCTAATTTTCCTTTTACAATTGAAAAGTAGTCAGTATTTAAGCTTTAATTGATATACATTAAAATTGATATATATTATGCATTGTAAAGAAAGCTATATACAGGATCAAGAATTAAGGAAAAACATAGAGACACTATTTTAGTTGTTGCATCTCCAAAACAAAAATGCGTACAGGAACGGAAACTACAAATGAAGAAAAAGCCTTTATAACACAAAACAACAATTTTATATTGAAAATGACTTCATAGGTGTATGGGCACCCAGTGGCAATACCAGCATCATAAACGAAATCAAATAAGATAACCAGAACCAAAAGGTTTTGTGGTTCCGATGCTTCTTTTTCATACACTGATTGATTTAAATTTACTGTCGTATCATTGCATATCATGAAATATTTGTTTCAGGATATTTATTCAAAAACCACACTCACCATGCAGAGCAATACAAATGTTGACAGTTGACATTAGCATTTGCAGAATAATTAACAACATTATCATGATAGCAAGTATGATGCAAAAACGGTTGCTCATTTATCCTATTTCAAGAATTTTTCAGTAAGCCCCGCCTACTCTTTACTATTTATGAAATCTTTACTACAACATTAGAACATATGTACAGACCATGACCTGTGTACCTGATATAGCATAAATCTGATGTATCATTCATGGGTAAAGTTTGGTGTTTACATCATTTAGCATTTTTACATTAAGCCACACCCACCATGCACATTAATGAAATCCGCTAATAACATAAGTAGGCATAACCAACAAAATTATCATGCCCAACGGACATACAGTTGCTCAGTTATCACTTTTTCAACATTTTCACTTTAAGCCCCGATATCGCCACCAAAAGCATAGAGCGCATCTACAGACCATAGGCAATATGTGTACCAAATATGACATGATATCCAGTTTACCGTTCTTGAGATACCGTATTTACAAACTCTTTTCAGCAAAATAATACTATGCCCCGCCCACTATGCATATTAATTAACTTTAAGGTTTTTACATCATGAAGATGTACACACCAGGTAAGATCATAACTACAACAAATATGAAACAAAACAGACACGCGGTTGTTAAAATATGAACATTTCAAGATTTTTACATTAATCCCCGCATACTCATTAATATGCATGACATCACCATCCCAAACTATAGGGCACATCTACACAGCATGGGCTATCTGTGTATTACATATGACATGAATCCAGAGTATTGTTCTTGAGATATCGCGTTTTATGAGCTGGCCGTCACAAACATACACACACACACATACACCATTACACACATCCTCACATACACCCACCCACACATACATACACCCACACATACATCCACCCACCCACACATACGTACATACACACACATACATACATACACACATACATACATACACACACACATACACTCACCAACCCACCCATACACACACACACACATACACACGCCATCATGTCCGCATAGGTTCCTGATGCTATCGCATCGGAACCAAAAATAATGAAATAACAAACAAATTGCCCAAGTCGGATGAAAACGCATTTTAAACTTTCACCTGATTATCAATTTTTCAATAAAATTTGGGACATCACAGTGGAACGCCCCTTTGTAATTTTCTTATATAAATCGACGACTTTTTGTTACCAATGATTATCTATGAGGATAGATATAACTGCTGATCCTGGCAATTTTTTACAACTTGCTGATACCGCCATTCAAAATTTAACTCAAAATAGTTTTCAAAAACCATCTGTAGTTTAATTTGAAACGCAAAATTCAAAAAATTTGTATTTCTCCGTTTCAATTTCTGAAACATTAATTTCAATCAATACATCGTTTACAAATTCTCGGTTAACAATGGTTATAAAATAAGTCATCAATATTTACAATATGATTTAAGTGGTGATGGTGGAGGTGCCAGAAGAAACTAATTGGAATCTATAAATGTGACACCTTCCAGAGAAAATAACATTTTAGATATCTATTGGTCAGTGCGGAAGCATGCCTATTAATAGGAACATTTATAACACACAAGAATATTGAAGTCATGTAGCCATATTGTTCAGATGTTGCGATAATATGTCATAGTTCCTAATTTATGTACTTGAAGTATTAAAAATCTGTGTGTTGAAAAACATTTGAATTTTCAAAATGGGCATTTCGGGCCTAAAAGCCTAGCTCTATATTGTCTATTTTTTTTATTATTTCGAAAATGACGTGGTGAACATATCAAGTGGGAGTGGAAAATTTGTAGCCATGACAGTAATGCAGGTATTTTCGTGAGTTTTAAGTTTTCCCTAGCAAAGATATATTTCCCAGACGTATTTCAAATTTGAAATTTGTAACATTGCATAAGGCTTTAACGTTAGGATAGCAAAGGATCATAGGAAATATCACAAAATGGCGGCTTCCATGTAGCAAAATGTTCCCATTTATGGGACATTTATGTTCCCATTAATAGGTATGCTACGGGACTGTTGGTTTCTTTCTTTGTTATTTTTCTTGTTTTGTTTTGTTCAATGGATCCTCTTTTACAAGCACATTTCTGTAGCTTTTGTGGGTCCATCAACTTTCATTAACATATGAATATATACATGAATAAATTGAGCAAATTGTGTATCATTTTATTGCAATTAATTTTTTTAAATTAATGTATTTTATCTAACGAAAGACTTATCTTTTAGTTCAATTGCTTATTTGTTATATTATTTGCCTACTGTTTATACTGTTTGATTTGATAATATCTATACATGTATTTGATAAACGCTTGCATCTATGACAACACTGAAAGAAGGTTGAAATAAACTAACGTGTCTTAAAACTTCAAGTACTTAAAACATCACAATCATAAAATCTCATTACGAAACAAAACAAACTAAGTATTTTAATCTTTAAATACTGATCTTCATTGTTTGAAGAATAATTAATGTGTCAGAAAGTTGTAACAGGAATACTAGGGGACAGTGAGAGAAGTATTGTTATAAAGGTATTAACTTGACCTTTTGTTTCATTAAAGTCTTGGACATTTTGATAGAATTACTGATTTTCTTGATGTTAATCCATTGGGATATAATTGATATTACATATCCTTTGACATCCTGATTCGTTTTGAAGACATGACCTCTTGATTTCACCGTGATTATAGAGTTCACAGAAAGGAAGCATGATAGTTCAGCCGTTCGCCACAAATATGAATATTCTGTCATATTCTACGTGACCATTTAATTATCTTGTAGAATGGTCCGAGTCATTTTGGTCTGTTGGTCGAACTTGACGAGGATATTTTGTGTTTATCTTATTTCATTTTAAAGAAATTTAGCGGCAGTATCTTCCTCACGTCCACATGTAAGTTGGTATTTAAGAAATAAACAGTCACTCAATATCTACATCATTCATAGTAAGTTGTACCTGTCACTTCTACACAAAAATAGTTACGGTTTTAGAATATTATTTCCTTACATGAAATAAAATGTTTGACTGTTTAACGAATATGTTAGGAACTCTGTATTATTACAATGTGGAGCATTTAATTTCTGCTATCAATGAGGACTTACATCCTAAAAATTGTGAATTTCCCTCATCTTCATATTTCTAATAAAATCCTTACAATTGTTGAGGACCAAGTTATAATTTTGCTTTCCGAGCTCTTTTTTTGCTCTTGAAATTGCCTCTTCGGGTGGATAGCATTCACCTGGTTTGTAACAAATGCGCTTCAAAGATGTCATTTTCCCAAAAGAAAGAGAATCCCGTACAATTCCCAATGAATGAGTATTTCTGATCATACTTATCTTATTGTTATTGATGTTTACATCTGATACCAACGCATGGCATCTTGGATGGAGAGCCCACCCATAAAAAAGGATATGATCCCCTGGTTTAAGATCATTGATCTTCTTCACTGGTTGATCCCGTTCAAACGACCATACAATTGTGCGCAGTCCGGAATAACCAGCCACCCCCACTGCACCCATTACAGTGCTCCCAATAATACCTCCCACTGTCATACCTATCCCTGTTCCATACACCGGCCCAAATAAAGTTCCAACTACTCCCCCTATTGTCCCTCCTACTACTCCACCCACTGTAGAACCAACCGCTCCTGCACTAGCTTGACCGAGGCGTTTTCTCAGTTTTTTTTTGAATATTTTTTTATATTCTTCATTGGTGATACTACCATCGTGTCTTTGCAAACGGAGTTTCCTAATTTCAAACATAAAAATAACACCCTCTGCCAAGAAGAAAAGTAAACCACCAACCATATTTGTTACAATAAGGCCGCTGGTTGTAGCGGACCCTGCAAGCATTTCCACTGCCTCAGCGACTATAAATTCTGAGCTATAACGATTGAATTTACAACGCAAATGAATGCCCAGCTCTTTTAACAAAGCCTCAACACTTTCTTTAGCCTGATGCATAAGATTTATAATTTGCATACTCTTTCCTACCCCACACTTGCAATAACGAACAAAGGATTCACAATTATCTTCGAAGAGAAAATAACCTTCATTATCGAGTCTGGATAATGCTCTCGCTTTCACCAACCGACTGGGATTTTGTTTTTCTATGTTGTCGGGGTATTTGAAGCAATACAAATTGTCATATTGCATTTTGTTTTCATCGTTTAGTTTGAAAATTTCTTTTACAATTTTAAATGTATCGAAGCACGTGTTTTTATGCCAGTGGACAACTTGAATTTCTCTTGAAGATTTGTTAACTACAACGGCATGGTGTGAGTAAAAGCCGGGTCCTTTTTGCCAAGCAATGTGATCCCCAACCTTGAGGGTACACGCATCTTCACAGCTACTTATCTTTTCTCCGGAAGGTTGCAAATCAGTGCCAGTTTGGTCTGTGGAATCAGTACAAGATTGGTCTGTAGAATCAGTGTTGTCATTTGACAGTTCTTCGATTAAATATTCTGTTTTGCATTCCGTGCAAAACAGGCCAAGAAATTTGTCGTCATCATCGTAGTAACGGCGATATTTCACGGGATTTGGTTTCGCACAGAGACACTTGCTGTCTTTATGAAGGTAACATGGATCCCTTGAAGCAGTCATTCTCCTCTATACCTACGTAATAAAAAGAACATTAAAATGGTCTGGATAATTTAAAGATCAAAGTTTGATCACAAATTATAGGATTCTATTGATTCAATAATAATGAACGTAGGATATTATACTTCATATAACTTCTCCTGGTTTGTAAATATTATATCATATCCACAATAACTTCATTGATATTTAAATTGGTATGTAAAGCCAGCCAGTCAGTTAAGCATGGACGGCGATCACAGGGGGACTGGGGGATGTCGGAGGGATGAATAGGCTTGTTCCCCTAATTGTTTTCTCGAAATATAACTTTCAAATTTCAGAGATTCGTCCATCATAATAGCCTTTTTCATTATACTAGGGAATGAAGGGGAGGGGGGGGGGGTGCCCACCCATCCCTTACGTTTACCCCTTTATTCAACCTACTTTTGCCCCTGGATAGAGATCCTTTTCATTTATTGAAAAACCTTTCTGGTTCTAGCAGAGACCAACAATTACTTAATTAAAAAATGATCAAATCTGAGAGCTTTTGGAGACGACATTTCCTGAACCCTCAGTCGGAATCTGAAGTGGTCTCATAAACTCGTCATTTTCATGAAAAGAGGTCCATCAATGTATTGCTTTATGAATGTAAGAAACATATGCATAAAAAAGGACGCATGGAGGAGGGGGGGGGGAGCAGGGTGGCCCAGAAATTTCCAGAAGGTCGGATAATGTGTACAATAGAAATTCATTATGTTGGATTATTTTAGTAATCCTCATAAAGGCGATCTGTCTTAGAGTTCAGTTGTATATTAGCCATTTTTGGAGGAAATTTCTGATAGTTTTCCTCAAAATTTCCGAAGCTTTTTCTTAAAATTTCCGAAGATTTTCCTCAAAATATTCAGTTTTTCCTCAAATTATCCGACATTTTCCCCCAAATCTTCTTCAAAATGTTCTACTTATTTCTCAAAATTACTGACTCTTTCCTTAAAATTTCCGATAATTGGGAAGAGGGGTGGGGGTAGCTTGGATTCGGATTCTTTTATGATTTTCCCCCTCCCCCTGCAAAAAATCTAGTTACGCCTCTGGCCAGGACTGCAATAACTTGGGCCATGTACCCTTTGACTCTCCCCCAATAATTAGCAAATGATTATGTTGCACAGCTTTACAGGCTGCTGAAACCCATTAAAAAAATTGTCCCCTACTATCAAGGATTTACAGGGAATCTTCCGAAGGATTTTCGTGAAGAGAAGTTTTATCAAATTTTGCTAATGTGAGAGAGGTCGTTCTTGGAATCCGGAGAATTCGCCCACAGCTTCCCGGTTCCACATTGGAAGCACTTAAATAGGGCCTAAAACCACGCAATCGGAATTTTCATGAAAAGAGAATTTGTAAACTTGTTTTTAGGTGACTATGAGATCTTCCGGGGCTTGCCTTTTCGTTCCCTCGACCCCATCGCAGCCCCATTTCCCCCCTCAAGTAATATATTATGAGGCAGAGTTACATTTGTAAAAAAAAATCAGGAAAAGCTATGTTCAGGTTTAGTAAACAAAAGTGAATTAGGCTCCTGCCCAATTGTGATCACTGATTGTCATTTTATTATACCTCACCAGATCATTAAGCTTCCCCAAATGTGAAGAAGGGAACCTGCTATATCCTTCTCTCACAAGTTATGCCGACTGGCACTGCGTGGAAGCAACGTGTATTCTAGGCTGTATTAAAGTACACGAGTATGTAAGTACACATATACAAGTATTAAATAGTATTGCAATGTTGCACACGTTATTTGCGACTTGCAAGTAACTTACCGACGCAAACCAAAGTTGTTCATTTTTATCTCTCAATTTACTTTCCAGGGGATACAATAAAGAAGACAATACTTACAATGAAACTTGGAATAAAAGCTTCTCAGTGGATCAGGTTAATGGCAGTGACTCGGACTAAGCATGAATTTTCTGAAAACTTGGAAAAGCAACAAAGTCTAACTGACTGACATAAAAGGACTCGTCCAGGTATCTATTAATAGATGCGACTTCTTGGAATTAAAATGCGCATGCGCACAGCTGCAGCTTAAATTTTGATTTGTACCTATCTGCCTAGCATACCTGTTAGACTTTACGAGTTGCTGGCCTACAGGCTAGTTTTATTTCCAGCATTAAAGGCCTACATCCCTTAACGGTTACAGACTACTCTTTCTCCATATTCTTATCATTGCAGATTTACCCAACGGCTTAGGAACATTTTTTTTCTTGGGGTGGGCTGAAAGTTTATTTACCACGATCATCAACCCCCTTCCTCATTAAAAAGTCTTATTTTTGTCCCATTTATTTTCACGATTGAGGGAATTTTTTGTTGTTGTTAAAAAAAAAAGAAGATAACTAAGTTAGTATAAGACACGAAGTACGTGGCAGTACATACACGCATGCAGTACAGTGACCAGTAACCTGCATGTACCACGTACTAACTGCATGCTGTATGTTACACATACGCAGGCGCTACTTCGGTGTATACGATTTAATACCTCATTTTACGGCCAAGTGTGATCAATTCAAATGATTATAATTGGTGAAACTAAAATCGGACCCGGGTTCGGACAGTGGTATTATAAATTATAATCGAATAAATCAGAAAAACAAGTGCTGAAAATGTTGATATATTTCACAGAGGGTACAAATAAGCCCAATAAGGGAGTTTCTTCCTTGAAAAGTGTGTGTGTGGGGGGGGGGGGGGAGGGGGGAGGCGGAAGCATACTTCCGCCCTCAAATATTTGACTGGGGGATAAAGACCCTCCAGTCCCCCACCCCCTGCGCTTCCTACGCCCTTGGATTTACCTACAACGAAGATTTATAAGACTTATATTTACCCCGATATTAACGTACAGATGTTACCCTCGCAAACCAAAGTTGTCCATTTGATCTCAATTTACTTTTCAGGGGATAACAATAAAGAAAACATAATTCCTATCTAGTTGTGATGCTTTGACTTCCTGTCATTTCTTGCATATTTCAGCTAATCCTCATGTGATACGTGGTAGATGGAAGTTGACCAAAGAGTTATCACGGATAGATATTCGGCGTATTAGTTTCTCGCAAAGAGTGGAATGGTTTACTCGAGTGGGTAGTTAGCTCCAATTCTGTTCACAATTTTAAAGTCAACATTGATAAGTTCTTTACTAACTCTAGGCGTCTTTGATTTGTTTGTTTGTTGTTGTTGTTAGTTTGGGCTTTTTATAGGGTGACTTCATAGCCCGTCATCTTGTTATATTATGTTATATTTGAAACTTTGCAATAATGAAGAAGGCTTTACCTCAAATGTTACATTTTCAAAAAATCAATTGCATTTCGGAGAAATTCCGATCCCCCTCCAGCCCTCTTACCTTGATTGTCTACAAAGGAGCAACGATGACTCTCTTATCCAAGCCGCTATTAGCTCGATTGTCACAATTATTGATGAAAATACTACCTCATAGTTTCGGATATAATGAATCCTGTCGCGTAGCCAGCTAAAAAATGTGTATGCGTGGGGTCCAACCAAAATGTGTGTGTATGTGTGTGTGGGTGTTGTGTGTGTGTGTGACAAGAAGTCACCATCCTGTTTAGATAAGTGTAACTACGATTTTCCTTCTGTAACTGATTGGATGGAACAAAATCTTTCTTTTTTCCTTTAAAGCTGTTAAGAATGATAATCTTCATTATTTCCAATTCCGTTTCATATTCACAGGATACTAGGTACCAATTTTTTTTTTTAACAAGATAGGTTTAATAGATTCACCCTTGTGTACATTCTGTAATGCCTCAGATTATACTTTATCTCATCTCTTTTGGGATTGCCCGATTGTTACTTGTTTCTGGAGTGATGCTGTGAGGCTTATTATTTCAAACCCCGTTGTTTTTAATACAGTCATTGTATTCTTTGAACAACTAGATAATACGAAAGCCCCTTTAAATTATTTCCTAATTCATGCTAAAAATTACATTTATAATTGCAGGTGTAAGTCTGTTTTACCCCAAGTTAATCATTTTCATCGCATTTTGCTATTTAATCTTCAAGTTGATGGGTACATCAATCGTCATGGCAACCCAAATAGCAACCTTCTTTATAATTTCTTTAAGTAA
>JAIGNY010001658.1:0-5000 GCA_020152595.1 Chiridota heheva | reverse complement strand
TAAAATTCTCCCGTTAAAAGTTGCTGATTAAAAACTGTTTCACAGCTAAGTCATAGAAGAGGTGAAAACCCATCATACTGTGTGGAAAAAGTTTATCGCATTTAGGAAAATATTGGTTGCTTAATTGTGAGTCTAGCCAGAAACACGATATCTGCAACAACCTACGTACACAAAACAAATGTTCCAGTGATAACATACGTGTACGTGGGTTGTGACAATAGCTAGGCCCTACCGTATTTAATTTCAATTTCATAATAACGTTAACATTAGGCCTATTAACAGTTACATTGATTCTAACACTAAATTCCAATTTCAAACTAGCTTTTTTATGCATCAAGAAATTAATATGATTGGTAGAGAGGAAAAAATCCTTGTATATCGATAAATTGCTAAAGTTTAATTAAGTAATTTACTATTATCATGACTGTATTTTTCTTTTGTAATGAGGGTGGTGGTGGTGTTAATAGTTTGTGCTTTTTATGGGTAACTAACCCTTCTTAGCCTGTCATCGTGTTAATATGTTATGTTATTTGACCCGCTTTTACTTAGAAGCCTGGTGGGCCCGAAGTATTTTTTTATTTTTTTTATTTTTTATTGTCAGCAATTTAAATAAATTCTTTGATTTCTCCTCGTTTTATCCATGATAACACAGAAGCTTCATATTTTACGTATCCAGATATTCATCAAAGAAAAAAGTAGTTTCGTTTGTTTAAAACTATGAATACACTGAAGTTCATGCACCAATGATAAACCTATGTAACTTTCAGCAGCTGTACCAGTAAAGCGTAAAAAGGCTTGAACGAAACTTCGAGAAGAAAAAAGTTGAAAATTATTCATTTCCAAAGTTTGATTCATTGAAATACAGCCATTTTGATTGAACATTTCTCAAATTAACAGGAAATATTGGGGTGTATGAACTTTAGGTCCGCTTGAATTTTGGGCCACTTATACCATTTCTTCATCATAAAATTCACAAAGTATCAAATAATAGTTATTTTAAAGGAAATAAAGTTCTAACAAAATCTTTGCACAGTTTTGTTATTGCATTAACTTCTGATGTCTATAAGATTGCATGAAATTTTAAACACAGCGATGATGGATGACAAGAACATCCTCCACCTAAAGTCCTAGGTTCACTCCTGATTATTACTGACGTGGTTAGAAGTATTTCTACAGTATGTAAAGGAAAGAACATATTTATGAAAGGTGTTTGGAGCGGGATCAATACAACTTTGGCAAAATGTGTTTCTTGTTGTAACTAACTAGTACAAGTTTATTTCGTTATTAAAATAACTGAAAATGTAAACAAATGATGTTATATTAAAATTTGGTATGAATAATTGGATCTGATGATAATGTACAATTTTTGTGTTAAAAGTGAACTTTTAGTCCAAGATTGAAAAAGATTACTAATATTTTCCCATCCATCATGAAGACCGCCATGGTGAATTCAGCTCTTTAGTTGAAAATGTGTAATTGAATATTTTATTTTTGTTATTGTAATCTAATGTTTCTTTCTTTGCATCCTTTTAACAGGTCCTGCACATAGACCAGAGCTAATGGAGGTAAGATGATATGTTTAAGTTTCATTTAAAACCTCTTAGTTAATAACAATTGATTTATAGGATGTTTGATATCATTTTTAGGGCAGTTGTTGATAGTATTGAAACATGTCTTGCGAGAACACAGGGGGCGGGTCCTTGTTCGGAGGTGTTGGGTGACCAGGAAAGCAGAAAACTAAAGAGTGACTAGGCGAAACATCTGGGTAAAATAAAACTCTGGATTAATTACGTGGTCTCAAATTCACACTTGAATAAAACAAAAAGAGAAATAGATCAGAGCCATGCACTAAGGTTAGCTCCATTTAAGCTTAGGTCTTCTGTTATACTTGGGCCTTATAAGTCCTACTTTGCTTCCCTATTCCAGGTGCCTACAACTCTTAACCTCCATGAGACCTAAAGCTGGTTCTGTACTCAAAACTGATTCTAACTCAAACTGAAAACAACACTTATCCCCACTAAATTATTTCTAAAGGAAGTACCCAGCTCATAGGTCATGTGATAATGACCAGCTAATTAGAGAAGGCCAAATCTAACAACCTAGTAATCTGTATAAGGCAGTAAGCTTATGTAAGACAAATTCCACACTTTACCTTTAGGATAAAGAGCATGCAAATTAAAGGAATGCATGGGATGAGATACACCTATAGTGCATCTTGCACACAAAAAGGTCAGTCCAGGACAGCCCTAGAAATATGCAAAGGTAAACGTAGTTTGACTTAACTTATCCCGGGGTAACATTTCATGCAAAGCAAGGTTATGCCTTAGCACCCAAAAAGTAGATGTTTCAGTATGTTGACAACACCTGTTTAATTTAATTGCCTTACAGGCTCTCTTGGTCCAAAAGTGAAGGCATCTTTTTTGCTAAGTCAAAGGAATTTGGAAATAATGCCTGTAGGTCTAATTTCTGATGCTCATGTTATTGAAAAATTGAGGATTATCCTGCATGGTTCTCTGAACGCTTCTCAAAAAGAGGAGGGTGTTAAGCCGGTGTTGAAGAACTTCCCATACTGGCAAATTCCTTGGGTCCACACTGAAAACAAGTCGAAGGTGATTTACAGGTACTTGTGTTGTCCCTGATATGTGCCTAAAATAGTATTTATATATATATATATATATATATATATATATATATGTATGTATGTATGTATGTATGTATGTATGTATGTATGTATGTATGTATGTATGTATGTATGTATGTATGTATGTATGTATGTATGTATGTATGTATGTATGTATGTGTATATATATATAATCTTCCATCAGTAGCATTTGACCTTAAGACTTTTAAGTGTTTTTCAAATTTATTTATTTTTTCTTTAGGAGGTAAAGCTTTACAGGAATGTTCGTGAAAGAGAAAAGTATGACAACATGGCAGAACTGTTTGCTGTAATAAATACATTGCAATGGCTAGAGAAAGCTTATATACGAGATGCTATAACACCCAAAGAGTAAGTTACCACAAAGAGTGTACATTTTAATGTTTTATGGCGAGCTGCTAAAGTTATCTTTTGAATTCGTCATTACATCATTACGTGATTACGTGACGAGAGCAACATGAATTTCAGTATCTGTACTCTCAATTTTCTGTTCTGGATTTTCCTAAATCCTGCACTTTTAACCTATCCCTTTGCACCTTTGTTTTCTTTCTTGGGGATTTTCTCTTTGAGGATAGGTGACTTTGAGGATAGGTTTCTTTTTTAGTTTTTTTTTCTCCCGTTGTGACCTGCCCACATGCCCTTTTCGGTATTTGTACAGTGGTTCCCCTATAGTAGTTTTGTGACATTTTTTTATTAGCCTATGGATTCTCGCCCTGGGTATTTTTTTCCAACATGACCAAACACTTCTGCCACGCCCTTGACCTGGACTCTCTCTCCCCTTCCCATGACCTACCTGCTACTGTACCTTAATAGACCATCCCTCAGCCCCAGTCCCCCAAATTTTAATCATTCAGGCCACCAACAAACCAGACAGTTCCAAATGTTTCCCCCTTCCTCATACACAAGGCACTTCACGGCTTTGCCGGCACCCTCCCAAGCTTTCTACCCTCAGATCTGGCAATCTCCTGGTGCACTGCACCAGGGACACTCAAACCACCACCTTCCTCTCCACCAAAACCCTAGCTAACACTGGTATTGACATAGCAGTTACCCCTCACCATTCCCTGAACTCAAGCAAAGGCGTTATCAGATCTAGGAATCTTGTTTACTTGACAAATGAAGACCTTGTAGAAGAACTTGCCAGCCAACACATAACTGAGACCCGTTGTCCGTCCTCAATAGAGACGGTGCTGAAACACCCACCAATACCATCTTCCTGAATTTTGGCGCTGCTGGCTATCTCAGAATCCCCATTGCCCCATACATTCCCAACCTCCTCCATTGTCATAAGTGCCAGAGGTATGGCTATGGAAAGAATTCCTGCTGCAGCCAAGCATGCTGTGGCAATTGTGGAACCTCGGACCATGACAGCGCCTCTTGCACCAACACCCCACACTGCACCAATTGCGACAGTATTCACCCAGCCAACCACCCCTCCTCAAAAGACAGCCCCACCTGGCATAAAAAAAAAAACAGATAACTAAACTGAAAACCCTAAATCCCAGCATCACTTACCCAGAAGCAATTCCTCGCTTCCCTCCACACCAAATCTTCCTAATGGCAACATTCAGCCAATCAGCCTTAACAACTGTATCTCTCAGCTGCCCTCCCCTTTCATCATTCTTGGTGACTTCAATGCCCACAACCCCCTGTGGGGCTCCTATTCCACAACCCCCAGAGGCAAACTCATCGAAAACACTTTTCAATTGCACAGCTTCACCTTACTTAACACTAACTCCCCGACCTATCTTCACAGGCCCCCTTACCTGCATTGACATGTCTATCTGCTCCCCCAACCTCCTCCTTGATTTTGGCTGGAAGGTCACTGCTGACCTCTGGCAGTGACCATTACCCTCTCCTGATTTACTCCAACCTTCAAACCCCCCACTGACCACACCCTAAGTGGAATCTTAAGAAAGCCAAGTAGCCCCTTTTCTAAACCCTCTCACCTCTTCCCCCATCTTCTTGAGGGTGAAGATCCCATGTCTAATTTCAGTAACATCCCCTATCAACATTGCCACCTGCTCCATTCCCAAAACCTCAAGCCCCTCCCAATCCCCTCCCAAACCCCTTCTTCAACGATGACTGCAAAAACTGCCATCAAGAACAGGAAAAACCCTCAGAAACTTTCAAAAACTAACCCGACCTCCCACAACCTTAATGGCTTTCACATCAGCCATGCCAAAGCCAGGTGCACTGTCAAAGACAGTAAAACCAACACTTGGAACAACTTCATCTCTTCTCTCATATCTACTCACGAGAAAGGGATATCGCTAACCGCCTCGCCGCCTCTTTCAGCAACATTTAAGCCCTTGGCCAACTACTCGATGCTTTCAAAGCC
>JAIGNY010001653.1:0-24957 GCA_020152595.1 Chiridota heheva | reverse complement strand
GTATGCAGTCACACAGCAGCGGTGCAGGAAGATATTTGACACATTAGGGAAAAGGAGATTTCATTTTTGTCCCAAAAAATCTATGAAAGTCTCTAATATCTAAAAACTAGTTGAAAAGGGAGGAGGGTTTGTAAAATTACTAGAAATTTGGTACAATTTGGCATCATTTCCAGAAAATTGAATCAATTTTCCGAATGATTAAGGAAATTTCCCGAAAATTGAAGGCGATTTCTTGATTAGAAGCAACATTTGAGGGAAAATCAATTTAGCAGTGCAATTTTTCCGCTTGCAAACGGGGATATTTTTAATGGTTATTTTGACGGAGGCGACCCTTCCTTTGACCCTGGAATTAATTATGTTCTTGGGAACAGAGTTTCTGAGAACTTATTGCGATCTTACCAAGGATCCATTCACGTGACTACATTTTTTTATCTAGCATATCTTGAGTTTACTATTAGTAATACAGTCGAATCTGATGTACGATAACAGCATTTATTTGATCACGTGGATGACATTTTGTGAGAGGATTTAAAGGTCGGATTACAAAGTTTTGTTGTAAAATTATATTAAACGACTTGACAGTGCGAATACCATTTTCAACGTGGCAGTCCAGTGCAAAATTGGTACAAGTATACGGTACGCGGTAACGCTAGCATGTACGGTTAGTGCAGTAGAACGCAATTACTATATATACATTCAGCTCAGACATAACTGTGACAGCAATTTCACGATAGAAGAAGCTGCATAAACTTACAGACGTGAGTTTAAACTACATAACAGTAAAACTAGAATGTACAAAAGGTGAAGAAATAAATGAGATGAGCACCATCTGATCATGAATACAAATATTGCGGCATAGAAATAAAGTTTGCAAATGTTTTTGAAAGGAATATTTTAACTGATTTTAATGCAAGCGTGGAGAGAATTGTATCATCCTTCTATTTGAATTTGGTTTGTAAACGTTAATACGTGCAGTAAATAGTTACCACCATATAAGATGCAAAATCTATTATTCTACTACCTATACTAAAATGTAAGGCTATTCCCCAAAAGTCATGTAAATTAGCAGCGTTGAAGAATGTATACGAAAACTTTCGGTGCCAATCCAGTATTTTAATAGCCGGGTCTAAAAACAGTCGGAAACATGACCTCGATTGACCCGAAAACTTTAAACAAAATCACGTGACAATCAATTTGAAATCGAGTGATGAATTTCCATTTAATCTCTGTTCTAGATCAGGGCAATTTGCTCTAAAACCGAAGAACACATATTTATCGTATGAATACACGATAAAAGATACGACCTTTAAGAATTAACGACATAGTTTTGTCACAATGTGAGCACTAATTTTCGCACAACAGCCTATGAAAGATAAAATAAACCGTGATAAAATTGACAACTGACTGATACAAAAAAGGATGAAAATCACAACAACAAAAACTTACCAATTCGTGAAGTAAAACAAAATGTTGTTTAAATTATTAAAAAAATTCAAATTCATCTTATGATAAATCACAAACCAAGAACCTGAGAAAAGTTCTATCACAATTCGATTAGACCCGCTGTCGGCTTGAATTGGACGCCATAATTATAAAGCATGCGCATTGAGTGTATGTCCGTAAAACGGATGTACAACTCCAACAGACGATCTACAGCGCTCCTGCCTCTCAAGAACAACTGATGCTATTGGAGGGGAAATAAACGCTGGAGGTTTACAAAATACTCTTAGATTCGATTGTATATCAAGATAAAGAGTTTATTTTGTGATTTATAGGAGTATATTTTATACCACATTTCGAGATGTGCACCCGTCATATCAGCCTTAACGTTTAAAAAGCTAGATTCCTCCCAATTTGTATAACTGTCAAGATTAGATAGAAAAGTAGGGCTCGTAAGTGTTTTACGGACCCAATTTACCTCATGTAATAATATGAGGTAACATTTATTACAAATTTGGACATTTTTGCATATTCCTATCAGCCAACAATCGAACACAACTTTCTGAAATTTAGTAAGAGGAGCTCTGGGAACCCAAAAATCGTAACAGCTTTTATATTTCGCCTGGAAAATGAGGTGTTTATATATCTATCACTTTTTTTTCAAATTTTGTGGCAAAAGTTGGACATTTTATACCATGAACCACCCCTCCTCACCCACCACCCAATAGTTTCAGCTTCACTGTTTAATGGGAACCACATTGTTGAATTATTTAAAACATATCACTGTGAAGGGGAAGGTTCCCAAAATAAGTCGAAAAATACATAGTATGGGACTTCAACATGCTCTGTAGTCAGTGGTTTAGCCTCGGGGTAAATAGGAGAAATTTTCAAAAATTGAGATAATCTTTGTTTATATATATTTCGCTTTTCAAAATTGCCTTCAGAATTGGGCTAAATTTGAAAACTGTTGTCTTTGCAGGGAGTCTTGGACCACTCACTTTTTAAATGCTGGCAACACCACAATCAGTGGTGTAGCTATTGTCCGTAGGAAGTATTATGTTCGTGACCCTTGTCCAAGTATTTGCAATATGACATTTGCTTGAGCTGCTTACATTTACGTTGAGATTTACGCCAACACTTTATTCACACTGGCATAGTATTGAGGTTCATCCATTAAAAGTGGTACCTCATTGGTTAAAGACCCTGGGAATAAAGGCAAAAACCTGATATGTTGGTACTTTTAACTCCAAGCTACTTGTATCTCCTTACCAAGAATATCGCTGGGGTTTCTGATTGAGCTCATGGTCTTCTGAATGGTGGTGGTGGTTGTGGGGCGGGGGAGGTTGAGTCATCAGTTTTCCAACTGGGTGGATTTATGAGGGTTCCCTGAAAAGGAACGGTTGAATTTCCAGCTGCCATGTTAATTTTCCAACTAGCGTCCCATTTTTGGGGAAACAACCCAACCCCACCCCCTTATAGTGACGTTTCTGCTCTTTACCAACCATGTTGTTACACACCTGGTAGGAATGTTTACCTCTCAAAATTGTATAACTCACTTATGTAACATAGAACTTTAGACTTGGTTGAATTAACATTCTAGCTTTAAATAAGTCTGTCTGAATGTCATGCATTCAAGTGGTTCTTCTTCTGTGCAATGTGGGGCAAACTGTCAGTTGGGAGTGAATATTGTGGGACATAAAGGGCACTGTCACTAAGCAATCCATTGGAGAATAAAACTCTTGACCAATAGAAGATCATGATTAGTTGCAAGTAAGGGGTATACATAACACCGCTTAGAAACAGTCCCCACCATGGGAGCTCGGATGACATATAATATTAAAGCACTATTATGAGGGCTGGGGCAACTTATCAAAAACAATCATGGGAAAGGCCTGAGAGGAGTAGAATGATAGGGAAATCAATTACTATAAGGCATACAAGTGATGTAGTCAGAGGGCTGTGCCGCGTCTCCTTGTCACTAACTGTCAGTCTGTCATTGTTGTGACAATGTTTTCATCTGGATGTGCTGGACGATAATCTGAATGATCCAAGGTGCTTCCAAGTTCCAAACAGAAATCGGTTATTTAAAGATACTGCAAATTTTTCATTCACCGAATTCCATCCCTTATTCTGTGTGAGCGAACCGTTTTCAGGAAAGGCTGAATGTTCAATACAGGGTCTTATACAGGGGCTTCACGTGAGTGGTATAACCCAATAAATAACCAAATGTGGCACCACCACAGTACTAGAGAGTCCCCAACCCAACAAGCATATTTAATCTAAGATCGTGATATAATTGTTTTTATTTTAAGGGAACATGTACCTCTGAAACAGACATACATCAATATTTGAATGAAAGGTAATTTTTAACACAATGTGGTTTTCCTTCCCCCCTTGGAAAAAAATCATTATAGAACTTCTTGCATTTTTCAAATCCAATTAAATTTTACAACTGATGGTGCATTACTCTTTTTCCAATATCTATTTCAACTTTTCAAGTATAAGCATTTCAAAATAGGGCATAACTTTTCTCTGGGTAGGTAGATTGCATAGAAAATCTTTTCAATATTACTTTTATACTTTCCATCCTTGTTTCTGACAAAAATAAACGAATAAATTATTAAATTGGTTTAGTGTTACACAACACATTACTTTACGAATGCAGGACATTCATGTGTGTCTTGCAGGTCTGTTACAATAAGCCTGTCTGTTATTTCAATTAAAAAAGTAGCTCCATCAGATCTACAGTAACCTAAAACACAAAATACATACAAAACTGTTATGTCTCTCCTTGTTTGAGGCAGATGAATTTATAGATAAATAATTAGGGGATAAATGGTACTCAAATACAAACATTCACATAACACTTACGAAAAGTCAAAGAAAATACTTTATTTGATAGTACAATTTATTTATTTCTTTTGGTTCAAATGTAAGTCTGGTTTCAACTTCATCACAAATAAGCAATGCATTAAATTATTCATACGTATAAGTGCTTCTTTCAAGATATATGGATGTGTAGCAGCAACTTATGCTAAATTGCTTTAAAATCCATGGAAAATAGCAAAACAAAATTATCCAAATCGGTTAAAAATTGACCATTTTAGAGCATTTTGAATTTTCAGGCCAAAATATGCAAATTTGTGTTCCTCTTTATGTTCCTCTTCTGATGTATGAGTCGGTATGCAGAAATTCATATTTCCTAATGTAACCCCTTTCTTTTGTTTTCTAATTCATTGTCACACATTTGTGAAAAATGGAAAGGAATTTTAACCAAACGTTTTTAAGTGTTGACCATACCCTTAACCATAATCTAGCAAGAATGGACTTTATCCTCATTTTCAAGAACTGAGATTTAGGAAGGAAATATAAGGAATTACATAAAGCTTTTCACATACCCATTTGTTAACTTTTAAACTTTGATTTGGACTACAGGTATATTTCACTTTACATCTGAGCAAGCTTTATATGTTTGCTTTAAAGGACCAGGCATCAGTTAATGATGTAAATTAAATTTAGTTTTAAATTGAGTATTTTAAAGCTTTTAGAAATAAAACAACAAATAATTGTTCACACAAATACAAAGTGTTGGTTGACTCGTGAGTAGAACTGCCCTTCATTTCCTGTTTTTCTTCTTCGAAATTGTAATCTACACATAACAGAATCCGCCCCTTCAACACTACTCCATCTAGGTTTTCTGCATTCAGCGTTCAGAATAGCATTCTAGCAATAAGACTTCCTCCACAGATTAACTGGATTTACGCAATGTACGTACATAACACTAACATGGGGGAGATTTTACTTGAATAACAAGTGAATGTGTGCTGTCTTTTTATACAACGAAACTTGAACAGAATTGTTCTTTTTATTGCCGTAAATACCACAAATATAATCAAAGTCATATTTAAGGAAACATTAGTTTATGGGACTGGATATCACGTATTAAACTATTGTCTAACGGTATGATCCTAAGAACACCATTCACGGACGGTACCATACATCAGTACTACTGTAATGCCAGCGTTGAGCCCACGTTTAGCCTCAGATCTGATAATCAAAACAACAGAAATGGCAAAACCGCAGAACTTGTTTATTAAAAGCTTATGCTGTGTTGTGTAATTATACTACTATTAATATCACTGAGGAAATTCTAGCACTGATTTACTCTTCGAGTTGAATTTTGGTGTGGTTTGTCATACTTGTAACATGCAGTTCCAGCAAAAATGTGCATGGAGGGGGGAGGTCAGTGACATATGGGTTTGGGATTGGGGATCCATGACTTGGGATTAAGATTTGGTGGGGGAGGGGTCCGTGAATTGGGATTGAGATTCCGAGGGGTGCGGGGGGGTCCGAGATTTGAGATTAGGAACCGGGTGAGGGGTGCCCGTGATTTGGGATTGGGAATCAGTGTGTCTGTGATTTGGCAGGATTGGGATATGGGGGATCCAGGGGTGTTGATGGGGTCCCTGATAGGATTGGGATAGGATTGAGATTCAAGGTAGGGGTCCGTGATATGATTCGAGAGGGGGGTCAGTGATAAGATTCAGGAGAGGGGTCCGTGATTTGACATACGGGGATAAGGATGTGATAGGATTTGAGATTACTAATTTGGTATTCAAAGGAGGAGGGGGTCCGGCGGAAGGAACCGTGATATGATTCGTATTTAGCCCACTTTTATTAATGATTATTTTAAAACTGATCATAGCACAATACAATTTGAAATTAATTCAAATAATTATGTAGCTGAAATACATCTACATTATCATAGGGACAGATTGATATTACGTACGCTGGGGGAGCACCTGAGAAAATGCTGTTAAAACCCACCATAGAACTACCCTAAAAATCATAAGCCGCAATGAACTTAGCCACAATTATCTTTAATGCAGAGTATTTTCCTTTACTACAGTACTTTCCTTTACTACAGTACTTTCCTTTACTACAGTACGTTCCTTTACTACAGTACTTTCCTTTACTACAGTACTTTCCTTTACTACAGTACGTTCCTTTACTACAGTACTTTCCTTTACTACAGTACTTTCCTTTACTACAGTACGTTCCTTTACTACAGTACTTTCCTTTACTACAGTACTTTCCTTTACTACAGTACTTTCCTTTACTACAGTACGTTCCTTTACTACAGTACTTTCCTTTACTACAGCACTTTCCTTTACTACAGCACGTTCCTTTACTACAGCACTTTCCTTTACTACAGTACTTTCCCTTTACTACAGTACGTTCCTTTACTACAGCACTTTCCTTTACTACAGCACTTTCCTTTACTACAGCACTTTCCTTTACTAAAAGCACTTTCCTTTACTACAGCACTTTCCTTTACTACAGTACTTTCCTTTACTACAGCACTTCCTTTACTACAGTACTTTCCTTTACTACAGCACTTTCCTTTACTACAGCACTTTCCTTTACTAAAGTACTTTCCTTTACTAGTACTTTCCTTTACTACAGTACTTTCCCTTAACTACAGTACTTTCCTTTACTACAGTACTTTCCTTTACTACAGTACTTTCCTTTACTACAGTATTTTCCTTTACTACAGTACTCTCCTTTACTACAGCACTTTCTTTTTACTACAGTACGTTCCTTTACTACAGCACTTTCCTTTACTACAGTACTTTCCTTTACTACAGTACTTTCCTTAACTACAGTACTTTCCTTTACTACAGTACTTTCCTTTACTACAGTACTTTCCTTTACTACAGTATTTTCCTTTACTACAGTACTCTCCTTTACTACAGTACTTTCTTTTACTACAGTACGTTCCTTTACTACAGTACTTTCCTTTACTACAGTATTTTCCTTTACTACAGTACTCTCCTTTACTACAGTACTTTCTTTTACTACAGTACGTTCCTTTACTACAGTACTTTCCTTTACTACAGTATTTTCCTTTACTACAGTACTCTCCTTTACTACAGTACTTTCTTTTACTACAGTACTTTCCTTTACTACAGTACTTTCCTTTACTACAGTACTTTCCTTTACTACAGTGCTTTTTGCTTCATCACTGAGCTAAAACACATTAAAAACCCAATGGATTATCATCTATTTGGATTTGGTAAACAACTTACAATCAGATACTGTAAGTGTAACTGAAGAGGTGACTGACACACCATGGAGCTATCACACTTTTTGTAACTTAAGTTAAAGGACTATGGACATCTAGAGGCAACATGGGCTTAAATTGTTTAAAATGTGATCTTAACCATTAAACAGCAAATAATTCCATCAAAATTGGTTAAAAGTTGACCAATTTACAGCATTTTTAATTATTTACTGTTATTGCGCATTGACATCATCATTGACATCAATTGGGGACGGATCTTTCGTCACCTTTCGTAAAACCAATGTGTTTTTTTTTTATTCCAGTCCACTGCTAATTATGTTTGAAATATAGCATTAGATTAAGGTTTTTTTTTTTTTTTTTTAACTTGGTCATACCCTAAATCATCATTTATCTAAAACAGGCATTCTAAAATTCACAAGTAGCTGAATTTGAAGCACAGAATTGAAAGAATTACATAAAGATTTTCAAATGTGTTCTTCCTACTATATCATACATTCCACAAAAATGTCAAATTTTGAAACTTTGTTCGGTAATAACTTGAAAACTAAATAAGTTTTTCACAAATTCTAAAAACTACTGTATTCCACTCAGATTTTCATGCTCTTTCACATATCTTAAATCTGCTAGATGTCCATAGTCCTTAAATTAACCCTTGATCCCTACAGAAACCTCTATATCATACAAAAGATGATTCAAAGAGACTGTAAGAATATAATTTGTTTCAGAGATAATCCTTAAATAAGAGGATGTAACTGGAGATAAACAAAGGTGACAGACTGTTTGTCAAAATATAATAATTTCTGGAAAGACAAGCAGCTAGCCTGAAACTAATTCCTTTTCAAAGTTTATAACAGTAGCCCTGTATCGCTGTTGTAATTAACGTATGACAATTAATCAACAATTTTTAACTAATAAAGTGGCATAAGTAACAAGAAATTAGATGTTTTCTGTTTTGGATCTTTAGTAATTAGAAAGAAATGGTTAATATACATGTATTCTATGATCTCAAAAAATGACAATGCCCTGTGATACACCTATAACGACCACAAAGAAAACTTCTCAGGAAAGTTGGATATAATTTCTTTCCAAAGGAGTTGGGGGAAAATGAAAGCAGAAACTAACATAATTATACTTAACTTTTGGTCATGTGTTGTTTTCAATCATTGTTGTAAATTTCATGATGATGTAGGCTTTTCATCAACCCAGCTTTCCCTACTTGTTAAAGAATGTGATAACATTTCACTTCAAGGAATAGGGAAAGAAGGAATAACTTCAGCCGGTTCTTTTCGAAAACCCCATTTTCACTACCAGTCACAGCAAGTGCTCTGAAACGGTCAAGATATTACCTGTAAACAAAGAAAGAGCAGAATATAATTGTATCTATTCATTTGATGTTTTTTTTTTTTTTATTTAAGTGCCTTCACTGCCTTGTGAATTACATGCTGGAGCCTAGACCTTACTACATGTCAGTTAAACTGAGACCGGAAATACTGTTTAATCCCAAAGCACTATCGTAAATGTTTAACAGTTGTATGTTGTGCTGATTTCTCTCTTATTTACATTTGAAGTGCTCCAACTGACCTTTTTGCTCGTAACTGGTGACCTGCTCTTTTCTGGATTTACAATACGATGAAATTAAACAATTACTGGTATACTATAATTTTTTTGTAAGCACTGGTAATAAATTCCACTCATTTTAACAAAGATCACAGTTGCAGCTTTGTTCATTATACATATGCATGCCTATCTTGTCACACGGGTTGCATTAAGCTGCAAATAGGGTAAAACCTGTCATTTGTACTGTATCAACACAAAATGGTCATTGTGGTCAACTTGAAAATTGAAATTCTGCGCCGAAGCAGCTCAGAATGGGGCAAAGTGTGTTTAACAAGACTTTCGAGTACAAATCTTATGAAAATTAGCCTGCAATAATGTAAGCTGCATTTGTGATTTTAGGCATTTAGGAAAACAAGTATGGCATTTTAATTTTATCACTGGTAAGTAGGAATTTCAACATTTTGGCAATATTTTGGCTCAGATTGTTAAACTACTGAAATTGAAATTTACTAGTTTTTTCACAATAGATTTTGTGCCATCGAATTGTCTTGACAAACCGGATATTCTCAAAACTTAAAACCAAGCAAAAGATGACACAAATTACAATTTGTGCAGTGGCAAACACTGATTTGGATGGTGTGCAGCTGCGCGGAATTGCGTGATCTTTTTGCAAAATTATGAAAGATTTCCAATTTGGTTTCCTAGGAGAAACGTTTTTGAACATTTTTTGCGGAGAATGGATTGTCAAGGAATTTTTCTTCCCATTTCTTCAAATAAGAATCAAAATTGAACAAAAATAATGAGGTTTTTCTTATACAATCTAACATAAATGACCCCTGATGGTTGCCATTTCAAGTGTTGCCTATAGTACAAGTGGACCAAAGTTAGTGTAATCGTATATTTCTCCTTCTTTGACAAAAGATAACAAACTCATCAACTAAATTCACTGTTTTTGAAGACAGAGATGGGTTTCAAACAACATACAGAATAAGGTAAAACATCAGTACGACAGGGAATGCACTTCTGAAAGTATACCCCCTCCATGATCTTGAGGTGGAGTCATTGTTGGTTTTGAGGGACAAAAATAGTCCTTTTTTTATTTTTTAAATGCTTAACATTTCAGGATAGGAGGCCAAGTACTATCAAAAACTTGTCCTTCCTCTGCATGTGTAGTTGTAGTGGAGTAAAGAACTTGTCCTTATTTTTGCAGGCATAATTGTATTCGTAGTGCGCAAAAACGATGCAACGTAAAGATTATTTTACTTCAACTGCGCCTGTGCGGGCGTAGTGAACTTTTAATTATGTGTTATGAGTCTGCACATAAGCTGTACGATGGTATTGGCGGGAGTAGGCCTACTGTAGCCTGTAGGCTACTATCGTTAGGCTTAGATATTGACAGGGTAAATTTTCGAGTCCGACTCAAAAATATATACTTCAGAATTTTGCGGGGTATTCATAACCATGTCGATATTTCTGACAACAAAAACAATTAGCCTTCTAACGGTTAGGCAAATGTCCTTTCTTTGCAAACAAAAATATATTTTTAATGTATTACTTATGCTGAGCTGCATGGACTTCGAACTCAACATCTCAGATCTAATGATGAATGTCCTAACGTTAGACACCTACCTCCAGGCTCCAGTCCTGACTTCCAATTTCTTCATTTTGTTAGGTTCTAAGTTAGACCTATCGAGTGTTAAACTAGCACTACAGCCCAAGTTCGGTGCCACAACAGACTACAGTACTATTGATAACGTACTAAAGACTAGCGCAATACTGATGTGGCCTAACGTTAATGGTCCCTAATACTATTCTGTTACTGTATCAGTCAACTACGTTAGGCTAGTTGCTATGAGCTGAGACCAAGAACAAAATTATAATCAACTACTGACAACTAGACATACTTTCATATACCTGTTTAAATAAACTTAAAACATAAATCTCACTTAATTCTTTCTTGATTTAAAACAACATTAACTTCCTACCAAAAAGTCGGTTATTGTCCGTTTGCAGTTAGTGAATGTACGGTGATCAAAGTCAAACAGTGCAATGGTTCATGTGCGTGCAAAATAAGTAAAGTTTGGGAAGGAAGTTACACTGACGGATCAGCAAGATTTTCAAATTTCCTGGAAATGCATTGTTGAGCAGGCATCCAATTTGTCCTTGAAACGGGATAGAAATGCCACTGGCAAATTTATCCCGCCAGTGTTTCAAAGGGCGCTTTCTTGATATGTTGAATAGTTTCAAAGAGAGCAACTAGCTTTGTTTTTTTCTTTGCCATATCCCACAGGGAAAAATAAATTATATCGGTCAATAGAGGAAAAGGACAATATATTACACTATAAAAATATTTTATATCATACTGCATTACATCACATATTATACATACCCTAATAAAGCTCAAATTTTAATTTGCTGTTTGTCTGAAACTTAATATGCTTTTTAAGTAGACTTCCTTGTCAATATTTTCTTGCACCAAACTGTAAGGTAAATGTTCTACATGTCACTAGTCATTTATGACAGCCTTTCGAAGTATGTGTTTATGAAGTACTACAAATAAAAGACTATTAGATATCAACATATCTATCAATGCCTCAACCTGGTGTCAAAAAATGGAGAAAAAATTTTCATCCATATATTTTAAACGAATCCTTAAAAGTCTTATTTTCCTGCTCCTTCACATCATTTCTCTTTGTACAGTACATAGACATGCTTAACATAATTTTGCACTATATAAATTGATAATTGTTTTATAATAATAACATTATTGTTAAAGATGGTAATTATTGACCATTAATCAGTTACATGGCACTTTACATTTTCTAAGTTGAGTTTTCTAAAGGACCAATAATGATAGTTTGCATAAGACATTAAGCCATCTGCATCTTGTTTACCTTTTCTGATGATGCAAAGATATATTGTGGTACCCACATTCATGTCTTACACTGCTCCAATATCAAAATGTACTGATCCAAATCATTACTGCAGGTAAAACAAAGAAATATATAATATGAAAGAATCATCTCATGAGACAATATTTCATATATAGTATCAACACTTTTTTCATTTTATCATGTATGAAGTATGCTGTAAAAACAGGATGGATGGAGACACCATTCGACGCTGTATCACTGTCAGTCACAGCATTCTTCTTCAGTTGGTTTTGCTGTAGCTTCCATGCAAGCTAAATGACTGATGGGTAAATACAGGTCTAGCCATGATACTGCACTTATTTGAGCACATTTTTTCTTTTAGAAATATAGTACTTATTTGATTTCTCTGTTGCTCTGCCACAATCTTTGAGGGAAAGTAAAAGGTAGAGATAACTTAATATTAAGACAAGGTGATGCTGTAGTTCTTTCCTCTCAAACAACTGAGGGATAAACAAATTTTACATCAAATGATGCTGTAGGTTATAATTAACAAATATGACAGTGAGGTAGAAAGAAAAAAAATTGTGATGGTTTCGCTATACATTTTTTTGAACAAATGTGTTTTTTAATGGAAGTTTTGAGCTCTGTCAGAGTTTGAGCAGAAGTAGATTTCAAATATTTTTGCAAGTAGCACAAAGAGTAATTTCAATTAGACAAGACAGCATTTTAACAAGGTAAACATTGACCCTTCGTACATTCTGGGCTGCAAAAATTAGGATTTATATTAAAATTCTTAATTCTTTTTCCCCTAATATACAGTGTTCTGAAATGAATATGATTTGTTAAAAATCAATTGTTAGTTTTCTTAAGAAGGTGTGAAAAATGGCTGCAATATAATAGCAGAACTATAAAAGAAAGTAACACTCGATATGGAACCAAACTACACCCAATTTATACTATTTTCAATCTACAAAAGCAATATGAGAGAATAAATGAACTGTAATGATAAGATTTTTGAAGACGGTACATAATGCTACTGTAAAGTCCTGTCAACAGTATACCGCTTTATATATAATGTATGTAAGGGGCCAAACTTGAGAATCAACATAGTTAACAAAAATTGTTGTCTATCTCAGTATTGCTGAAAAAAATGTTTTTCAGGAGCCTGTGAAAGCATGATATAATCACAAATCTGCAATGTAAAACAACAAGCATACAATTTTTCAAATGATATCAGTTCTAAATTGAGAACAAGACTGACAACAAGAACATCCAAATAGTGTGTAGTACTGTAGCTTGATCCTCACTCAGAAAGAAAAAAAACACTTATTTCTGCATTAATGCTCTATACTGGTCTATCCACAGACCCCTAGCTTGATTAAAAAAGGGGCAGGGTGCTAGACTTGTTACGGGGCACATTAATGCGTGCGAACCACTGCGTCTTTTCGACATATAGTCCAGGGGCCCCTTAAGTAAGGCTCAAGCCACTGTTGAAGAAGCTCTGGTATTGTAGCTATAATTATACCTCTGAATGAAACTATTCTGATTGATAAGGACCTGTCATTAGCCAAACAGCACAATTGCTTACTATGCTATCATTTTGTGTTCTGTATCCATGTAAGGTATTCATTTATGAGGTTCAATAAGATTTAAGTAACAAAATAATAATTCTAAACAAATAATAATAATTCTTACAATTTTCCTGAGGGGTAAGGCTTTCCCCCAGGGGGTCGGGCGGGCTATCGGAGGAGCAGGTCAAGCTGCCCCTGTAAACAGCAAAGCTACGGGTGTGAGCCTGGTAATAATAGAGAGTATGCTTCAAATAAACTCAGAAAAAAACAGCTCTACCTACAGACCTATGTGCTTAACTTTTCAACATGCCATAATTTGGTTAAAATTGTTTTTGGAACAAAAAAACAAAACAAAAAAATTGTTGTTCTAATGTTAAACTAGTTAACACTTCATAAACAATATATATGGCGTTGTGTAAGGTAAATATACAATGTATGATCGGGCACTGCAAACTTATGTTCAAAACTAATATCAGTTTTATGTTATGTTTTATCTGTAATCCAAAGGTAAATTGGCACATTTTTGACAAAAAAGTAAGTTGCGAAAAAGTAGCAAATAATCAGCATTCATTAACAGTACGACGATGCAATGTTAAGGGTCATACTAATTTTTAACTGTGCAGCCTGCATTGCGTTTACCTGACAGTTTCAGAAGTTGACGCAGAAGTTGTTTTTTTCATGTCAAAGATGACATACTAATTTTCAAATATTTAAGAGTGAGTCTGAAATTATCTGAGTATAATCAAGACTACTCCAACAAACTTAACAGGACTACAGTATTTTAAACTGTTACTTTAGTTAGGACAAACCAGAGAAGACAGTAAATATTACCAAATTTCCAACACTTCGGGACACGCAAACTAAAGAGGGATACTACTATAATTTCTAAATTGTGTTAGAATCTGCAGTTACTCCTAAGAATGTCTACATATGCCTACTCTGTACTCCTCAATCATGAAAATGGACTTTTATACTTAAACATTTTGTCCGATTTCGCTAAGGTGGGTAACAAATTCGGGTCATACAGTAATAGACCCTAGTTGGCCTTAGTACTAGACCTAATATTCCTACTGCCAGTCCCACTAGGCCTAGGCCTAAATATTTGATGCATAAACAGATAGGCCTAAACCTAGTACCAGCAAATCCAAACTTGTGAATAACGGTAAAAAGAATATCATTTGTTTATATCCGCAAGCTCTGTCAATAATCGTACAACAAAATCAATTTATTTTGCATAATTCCGTCCTAGGCCCGATATCTCAATGAATTGCCATAATAACAACCTAGTGTTACGGAAAAGCAACACCTTATCACGTTAGAAAAGAAATTAGGTCTAAGAAGTGAGAATTTGGACTGGCATTTTTCCTGAGCATTTGCATCCACTAAAAGTACTTAAAAGTGGCTTAAATTCAACGACACTAATAGTTCACTTTATAAAAGCATACTGAGAGTAATAAAAAGTTGTCTGCTATGAGGAAAAGTGACTTTCACAGATCAGAAAAACAATTGACGAATCTTACCTTTTCAACGATCATTACAAAATTGACCACGAAAAATCTTTATCGAGACTGAAAATGCTCGAATCCCAATTTATCACGAAATACAATGTCTTGTACGCCATTTATTCTTCTCCTGTAGTGACAAACATTGAAACTGCATAAGGTAGAGCAATTTGAATTATCCGGGTTCATTCGGGAGTGATCGTTTTACATACCACGAGATGCTCAATTCGAACTTCCGAATCAAGGCCTCAGAAATTATTAATATCGCAGTAACGGTCATACAGCAAGGTTATATTCCCAAGTGATAAATAATATAAAGAAAGGTATTATTTATACATTTTTACTGTTTCAGAAACATAATAGAAAGTATTTATTACACAAAATATTTTTAGAATAGTCACAAAGAGATAGAAGGAGAATAATATTATTAGAAATTTGAAATGAACGAGGCTAGTCTCACCGGAATGTAGTGATATAAACACCTCACTCCGTAGTCTGAGGCACTACATTACATGTTGCTAGGCAAACTTGCAGTATTTGTGTAGCAGCCATGTAGTGGCTATAGCGTATAAACGGTGAGAATGTTGACTACACCGGATGCAGTTCTGAAACTTAAAAACCTAACTTAACAGGTTAAGAAATTGTTAGCGTCCATCACGTACACACTGGAATCTTTTACAACCTGTCAAATTCGGCGTGGGTAGAATATATTTCAGGAGAACCAAGTTGCAGATCGTCTTTATTTATTGTATCTAATCTATCTTATAATGAATAAATTAAAACCTACATAACTTTGTTTTCTTTCTTTAAGGGTCGTATCTAGTTTTTCGCTTTTGAGAGGGCTTAAGCCCCTCCTCCTCCCCCTCCTTCCCCCTCAAAAAAAACAACACACACAACGCCGTTTTCAGATTAGGGAGGACTTTGATGAAAGTGTGAAATTATTAACATAAAATTGAAGGAAAATGCATAAAATTGTTTAAATTTTTTTTCGATTTTCGCAACACTTCCCTGAAAATTTCTTGAATTGACAGCTTGCTTTTCTGGAAAGTGAAGAATTTTCCTGCAAATTGAAGACAATTTCCCGGATATTAAAGAAGATTTCACAAAAGAGCTTCATGCTCATTGATTTCAAGAAAATGAAGGAAATTTCCCCCATAATGAAGGAGATTTCCCGAAAATTGACCAAGATTTTCTTAAAATTCATAAACATCTCACATAAATTGAATACTAGTTTTTCCTTTTTTAGGGGAGGTGGGGGCTATGATTATTTTTGGGGGCGAAGTTCTGTCCCCCTAAAAACACACCACTGCTTTTTTTGTTACTATCCATACAAAGGAAATGCCAGGACAGTCCTTTTTTTAAAGGGTGATCTTGTAAAAGTGTCCTTAGTTTCTGATAATTTCTCATTTAGAAAAGTCATGAACAATATGTCTATTTACGGACCCGCTCAACTTACAGACTATCAATCAAGATAAAACTCTTCCCCTAAAAATACCACGCTGGTGTGATTTTATACATAATTAATGAGACGTATACAGAAAGCGCGGGAAAAGATATTTTCTTTGTAAGAGATGTCCAGACTTAACTGTAAATAAATTACATCTATTTACAATATTTTCCTAACAATATGTCTATCTACAGAGTTTTGTCAGTCAAGTTTGTAGGGGAAATATGCCCCCACAATTGGAAAAGGGCCCGTTTTTTTTTAAATGAGGTGCCCCTTTTTCGGGTTCTCTAATTCTATGTGTCGATTTTTGTAAGTCCCATGAACGGGGAGTGGAGGATAGGGCCCCTTTCTAAAAAGGAAGTGCCCGTTTTACTTTCTTGGTTTGGGCCCACTAATTTTATCTACACACAGATAGACTGGGGTGGGGACATATATATGACTTGGAAGAGTCCCAGGAGGTCATGTCCTTTCCACTTTATGGAAAGCTTCCTACACCTCAGTCCAACCAATTCTTACCAGGTGTAAAACTTTTCACAGTGTTTGTATGCCTTCTGAAAAAAAAACTCCTTCTAAGCCCTGGTGAAGCCGCATTTTAACCCTTACTGATCTAACTCTTCGTGATCTAACTACAGCCCATTTAGAGAAGTAGGGAGATGCTTTTAAAGGCACCAGAAAATGGGCAAAGGAAGTAAAATCTCCGACTAATTTTTGGAACTTTAGCTAGGCATTTTTACCAGGGGCAAAGAAGGCAAATTTTTTAACCAACTTGCCGAAATCTTTCACATTTTTTCTCTAGGAAGAGCAATCTGAATGTGCCAATTTCTCCCAATATTTAAAAAATGTCCCGCCAGGGTATGCAATTTCCCCTGACCCATATTCGTACGCACTGGCACAATCCTGCAAGTATGCCCGTGCTTAAAAGATGTAACCTCCGGGCCCAGCATTGGCTCTCGGCGACACTACCAGATAACTTCTACATTCGATAAAAGTAAAATGCACGTCATTTATATAATCACAGCCAAAATTCAGACAAGTTTCAACTACGCCCAAAAATCTTGATATGGCCAAATCTATTTTCACAGCCGAAAACGGATGTCGAAGCTGAAAAATCGATCAAAGAGATCTTGAAAGAGATGGTGCCTAACAAAAGGGTAATTGCATTTATTTTCCGATTTCAAGAAAGGTGTCCATAATCCTTTGCCTTAAAACAACCAACATTGCAACTGCACTATTCCTTATTCTAAGATAGTGTCTGCCTGTCAATATTTTATGACAAAAATTATAATAAGCTAAGTTGTGAGGCCTCCTTATGTGGGGACCCTAGGCAAGCGCCCCGTTTGCCTTTCCCTAAATCTAAGTTGTGTACATAATATTCTTATGCACCATGTATTACTACACACAAGTAATGTGTCAATATGTTTTCGCCATCCGTGTGAAGAAACCACAAGTCGTCGAAAGAACGAGTGAAATTGCTTTTCTTTTCATTTTTCTATGCTACGATCTTCCGCTGATACAAACGAGAACACAGCTAAACTTCTTACAAAGAAAATTACGTCCACGGAACTGTTCCAAAAACATGTACGAGACACCACCTAACCATTGATTAGTATATGGGAGCCGAAACGTACCAAAATGGCACATATATGTTTCAGCTATTCTGACCGGAAAGTAAGATACAACTGAAAAAGGCTTACATTTAGAGCATTCGCAATTGTATCTGGTATCTCAGCAGTCTGGGAGAATTTCATTTTATTTAAAGGACCACAAATTATTCCTTATGTTTAAGGATGATATCAATAAACAACCAATCAACAAACAGTCCAACATCCAAACCCACACGTATGACACTGAAGAGAACCTAGATTGTTCGATTACCGAACCCACCGAACACACTTCTCGTCCTACTATCAAAAACAACCGCTCCCAAAGAAACAGGGACAGATCCAAAGAAAAAACAAGCCAACCCAGACCTAAGAGATCGTCCTCCAGATAACCAACCGCCTCCTTATGGCGTGCAACACAAAGATTACAATAACGCTCACAACATTATACAATGGAACATCAGTAGCCTTAAGGCCAATTCGGAAGAAATTGACCTAATGGCTATCACCTTCAACCCGATCTCCCTCCACAAAACCACAACCTCCTGTGGGGCTCCAGTACCACCACCCCTACAGGCAAGCTCGTCAAAACACTCTTCAACAGCACAGCCTCACCTTGCTCAACACTAAGTCCCCGACCTACCTTAACCCTGCCACAGGCTCCCTCACCTATATTGACCTGTCTATCTGTTCCCCCAACCTCCTCCTTGATTTTAACTGGAAGGTCACTGATCTATGTTGTAGTGACCATTACCCTCTTCTTATTAACTCCAACCTTCAAACCCCCCACAGACCACACTCCCAATTGGAATCTTAGGAAGGCCAACTGGCCCCTTTTAAAAACCCTTTGTAACTTCCCCCCCCCACCCCCCTCCCCCCCCCCTCTCCCCCATCTTCTCGAAAGTGAGAATTCCATGTCAAACTTCAGTAATATCTTTATCAACATCGCCACCTGTTCCATTCCCAAGTGTCCGCTAATCACCCCCCACCCCTCCTTTTAGCCCTGGTTCACCGATGACTACAAATCCGCCATCAAGAACAGGAAAAGGGCCCTCAGGAACTTCAAAACAAACCCAACCACCCACAACTTCAACCTCTTTTGCATCAGCCGTGCCAAAGCAAGGCGCATTATCAAGGACAGTAAAACCAACACTTGGAACAACTTCATCTCTTCTTTCACTACCAACACTCCCATTAAGAAGATTTGGAGTATGGTTAACAGCTTCCACGGCAGGAAGGGCAAGTCTTTCATCTCCCATCTCTCCTGGAATGGTAACCTTTTCACCGCGTAAAAGGATATTGCTAACCACCTCGCCGCCTCTTTCAGAAACATCTCGTCCTCGCCAACTATCCCAATGCTTTCAAAGCCAAAACAGCTCTCAACCTACAACACCCCTCTCAACCTATCTGAATTAAACCAAGTCATCCATGACGCTGGCTGCACCTCAAGGGCCCAGATAACATCCCTACCAGTTCCTCAAACACCTCCCTAATAAGGCCATTTCTACCCTACATACCATCCTCAACCATATTTTGTTCTCACACTCCTTTCTCCTATCTGGGGTCAGCTTTCATCAACCCCGTCCCCAAACTGGGGAAGAACAGTACCGACCCCTTTAGCTACCGCCCCATCAACCTCACCAGCTCTATCTGTAAAATTATGGAAAGGATCATTAACCAGAGACTAAACTGGTTCCTTGAGACCAACATAATCCTCTCCCCTCACCAAAGCGGCTTCCGGAAACGTTGCAATACCCTGGACTACTTATTTACGCTCAATACACTATCTGGATATCCTCTGAAAAAAAGAACACCTCATTGCCATCTTTTTCCACCTCGAGAAAGCTTTCGACACTACTTGGAAATACAGCATTACCCGCAAGCTTCACACCATCTGCTTCAGAGGCCACCATCCCATCTTTATTCAAAACTTCTCTCACCCAGGCAGTTCCAACTTCGTATTGGCCACACCCTCTCCAACCCCTTCCTCGAATAAGAAGGCGTCCCACCCAAGGCAGCGTCCTCTCCCCCACTCTCTTCAACCTGAGCATTAACAACATCGCGGACAACATTAGCCAAAACATCAAACTTGGACGACTTCACCATCTTCTACTCTTCCCCTAGTTTTCCTCTTGTCGAAAATAGGCTCCAACTCAGCCTCAACCGGCTGCAAGATTAGTGCAAAAATAACGGTTTTAAAATCTCCAAAGACAAGTCAGTCTACATGCACTTCTTTCATTTCAATAACCTTCACCCCAACTCGAACCTCGTGCTCAATCGCAATCGCATCCATAAAGTTTACCACACTAAGTTCCTGGGTTTGACCCTAGACTCCAAGCTCTCCAACCATCGAACCGCTTATTGCTTCCCTTGTTCGTGGGACTCACAAATAGATAACAAACTCCATTTCATCCAGCCCACCATTCCGATCAAACCCACCATCCACAATCTCTCGCGTGTCGACAACGTCCACATTACCCGCCTTAGAATAGGTCACACCCACCTTCCTCACTACCACCTCCTTATTGGTTTCCCCACCCCTCTGCAGCAATTGCCATTACCCCCTCACAGTCCACCACGTCCTCCTTGCCTGCCTGCTGTATAACCTTCCCAGAGCTTCCCTCGCTCCCCACAACTCAATAGCCGAGCTCTTCCAGAAAAACCCTCCTGATAAAATTGTCTCCTTCCTTCACCATGCTTACCTCTACAACCATATTTAGTCCTCCCCCTCCCCTCTCTCTCTACATTTGCCCCTTTTTTGCACCCCTGCACTTCCTCTCTCGATCTCAGTTTCCTGGCTTTCAGTCCCCGTGTTTCTCTCAGAATCTTTTCTTTTCTTCCTACCTCTGGAATGATCTAACCTTTTAGACTCGATTTGACCCTCGCTGTCGTGGTCCTTAAATCAATATATATATATATATATATATATATATATATATATATATATATATATATATATATATATATATATATATATATATATATATATATATATATATATATATATATATATATATATATATATATATATATATATATATATATATATATATATTTTTCCACTAATGATATACTTATTCTTCTTCCAATTGCAAGTACAACTATAGGGAAAATTAAATATTCCTATGGATGGGTAGCTTAAGCTGAATTTGACTTGAGCTTTACTGGAAATATTTCCTTCAAATTGTAAAGAGTTGAGCGTCTGCGTCCGTGATTCTCTGGTTTGAGAAAGCTTATTTTCAAACTACGTTGTGGTGTTTTTGAAATTTGAAGTGCTGAACGCAAGAAAGAGATTCCTAAAACCAAATAAATTGTAAAATTTTGTTCTCTGAATCAAATTGATGACGATTTTCACTTAATTTGTATTTGCTCTTTCCTCCATGAATTGCGTACAAAGTATAGACCGATTGTTATGTTATGTACCCTGATAATAAACGATTGTAAATTTGTTCTTCTATTTTTATCATGCATGCAATTAAGTTTCGTGAAATGTAAGGTATGTTCAGCACTCGCTACGCTTGATTATTTCCATTTATGTAAAATGGAATTCCATACCACAAAATTGACCTGTTTTATAGATGACTAGTGCTACTTGTCCATATGCACATACAAAAGATATGCATGGCGACAATAGCTATCCGGGATAAAACACTGGTGCGAAAATAACGCTTTTTTGTTGAAAACTGTATTTGATCCTCCTTCAAGAGCTGCATCTCCTTGACTCCCAAAATGCAAGAAAGGTACTGTAGCATTGAAATGTATTGTAGTTTTGATCTTTAGAGCCATGCTTTTAGACAGCATGAACCCATCGAGAAAAGACTACTTATTTTGTTCCTGAAGTTGGATAGGTGAATACAGAACGGCTAAAAGAGAGATTTAGGAAAAATAAACATTTCGAAAATGCTAAAATCCTTTCGGGTATAAGTTAGTATTCGGTTCAAAAGTAGAAATACGGACATAAAAAACTATATATAATAAAAATGGATTCAAGTATTTGTTTGGATTGTACGTATTCGCCATCAAATTTAGACAAAGATCTTCGCCCTTACGCGTTCGTTTGGCTTACCTTTATGAAGATAATTCGCTCAAAAATTCTCGCAAATGAAACAATATATAAGATGTTGGTTTTATTAACATATAATAGCAAAAATAATAAAACACCTGGTATTTATCGCTTTGTGCAAGTGTTTGTTGAAGTAACTTTTGCATTTTAGTTGAAAATATATATTTTTCCTTTGAATCTAAACAGTGTCACACATTCTTACATAATTTCATGGAATTCAATTATAGTGCAAGAAGTGCTTTCCAAGTTATATTATATAATGCAGTTTTATATGAAATTAACAATCATTCTTTCATAGTTGTATGACCGGATACTTGAAGAATTATTAATCATGTATTTTAATTAATCACTTAGTTACTAATTATGTATATTATTCGAATTATGTATTCATTATGAATTAGAAACTGTGCAACATCAATAAAATGAATGAGATTGAGAAAAGTAACTTCATATACATTCAGTCATATCTTCTTATATTTCTTCTAGAAGCAAAATGGCATCTAAAATCTCTTTGGAAATTGACAGTGATATTTTGCAGTGCTCTGTATGCTTAGAGGAATTGGATGATCCAAGAATTCTACCTTGTCTCCACCGGTTCTGCAAAAAGTGTTTGACCAACCTTCTTCACGCTAACCCGGGTGAATTTACCTGTCCGCTCTGCAGAAAAGAAACAGTTATACCATTAGAAGGAGCTGATGGCTTTAAAAGGGATTTCTTGACGGCAACGCTTTTAGAGAAGATCAAACTAAAAGAGAAATTGACTATAAAAGATCAATCTGGGAAATGCAGATGTTGTGAGGAAACTAAAGAATATGCTGCGTTTTGCATGACTTGCAATTCTTTCATTTGCACCACGTGCCTAAAATTACATTCAAAACAGGGACTTCAAGACCACAAAGGTGTCATAAAGTTACGCGATTTGAATTCCGAAGAAGTACTGCAAACATTACAGGAACTTTCAGTTACCATTAGGCCACCAAAATGTCCACATCACCTCGACCAAGTCTTGCATTTAATCTGCAGGAATTGCAAAGATATGTTGACTTGCGCAATTTGTATTGTAGGTGATCACCAGGGCCATGAAATTGTGCAGGTACAACAGAAAGCAATATCGATGAAAAATGAAATGACTACCAAGTATATGACAGTTGTAAATAAAGAAATGGTTTGGAGTAAATACTGAGACGAAACTAAAGCTGGAAAAGAGAAAACAAAGGTTCGGCAAAATGAAATCAAAGATGAAATTGAACAACTATGGGAAGACAAATCGTCAAAAATCAACCAGAAACTGCAGGACACTAAAAATGAGATAGAGGACACTAAACGGGAAAAAATTGCGAAGTTGAGAGAAGAGATAGAGATTCTAGAAAAAACATTTCCCAAAGAAATTGAAGACGCGGAGCTGATAGCTCAGCAAGATTGTCAACAGTTGGACGCTGCCAAGGATTATGCTCTTATTGCACTTACAGAGATCTCAGAAGATTGCCAACATTTATTTCGCCGTACAGAAGAAAAGGTAAGGAGTGTCTTAGAACTTTACGAAAACACCAAGGGAATGGCGATCCTTGCAGAAGCTGAAAAGTCGCAATGGAACGTGATAAAGACAGTGCCAGCCATTAACCAGGCACTTGAAGACCTTTCAGAGGAGATGGATCAGCCTGTCCAAGAACTGGAATTCCTACGACAAGATGTAATGAAGTTCTACCCATCAGATTATATCACAGACATTGGTGTGGTATCCAGTAAGTATCGTTTACATGCATAAGTTATGCTAAGTTTTCTTATGGAATTCTTCACATGAATATTACTTGCAGGTGCTCTCGGACGAAAAGTGAGGGCGTATTTAGTGTAAATCTCATATTAAATTGAATACCTTTGCATACCTTTGAATATCATAAGCATAACTTAATTCCAAGTCGCTTACTCGAAATTTGTACGTGTTTTCCCATTGACGTTTTGGAATGTATATATATATATATATATATATATATATATATATATATATATATATATATATATATATATATATATATATATATATATATATATATATATATATATATATATATATATATATATATATATATATATAATATTATATATATATATATATATATTATGAATATACTTTATCTGTGGAAATTAACAAAAAATTAACGCCCTCACTTTTCAGCCGAAAGCACCTTTAATTTATAATCATAACCAGAAGAAAAGTTTGCAGTAAATATTTCTGCTCTTTTTTATGAAAGATCTGTTCGTAAAATCTTAATGTTCCTTTTATTTTGGGAAACGAACTTCCAACAAAGAAATTAAGACCAACAAACCTTCGTCCTTCAAAAGAAGAAAACCGTGTTCATATAGATTGCTTGTATTATATTCTGCATTGGGATAGTGTTGTGGAGCTACAAAGTCTGCACTTGAGAATCGATTAACATTTTTGCGAAATTCTTGAGACAATATATCTCTCACAATACAAATTCCATGTGATTTTCGAAACGATACCTGTATGGAGTATCTAAATTTATAAAGATGTTTTTTTGAATTTCTAAAAAAATATACAACATGTTCTATATAAAAAAGGGTAGATATTATGTAGAAGTTATATAGAAACTTGAAAGAGATTTTACAGAAATTCATAGAATGCTACATAGAAGTCTTTAATGCTAATGCATGCTACAGTTACTCTTTCTAAAGTTAAAGAATGATCAGTACATTATGAATGTTCAATCAAAAGTGCCTATGACAGCAAAGTCCTTCAAAATGTGACAATGGGGAACCAGATTTGAATTAAAATTGAAGTTGAGAGTTCATACAAAAG